>VZRE01001032.1:232453-344529 GCA_013396775.1 Cephalopterus ornatus | reverse complement strand
AAAAAAAAAAAAGTCAAATGATAAAGAAAGCTTTTGCCTGATTAAACTGCTTGAGAAAATTTGTGTGGAAAGGTGAAAAACAGGCTTTAAAGAAACATTCCACTATTTCTTGGTGGACTTTTTTAGTTCCAGGTTAATGAAAATGTGCTGCTGGAAGTTATTGTTTTTTTCCTTAACATGCTTCAGCCCGATATCTTAAGATGGATTTTAATGCCAAGTGTTGACTTTATGGAGATTTTGGAAAACAGAAAGCAAACACAGTCATAAATAATACTATTGCATTAAGCACAGCTCTCCTTTTTCTTTTAGAGCACTGCCTTTTTAACCTACAGAATTACCCAAAGCTGCAGCAATTGGCATTAGCTGGCATGCCTGAATACAAAAACATAATATTTGTTGCATCTTTTAAAATGGTTAACATCAGTCCACTGGTCACAAGTAGGAAGAGAAATATCGATCCTGAAGTCAGTGTGAGAATGAAAACCGATACAGGAGAGAAGTTGTCATATTTGATTTAAGGATTATAGAAGCCTGAGATACCTGCTGGGGAGCCTGTGATAATGAGAGGGGAGAGACTTTAAATAATTTTTCAAAAGCTCCTGAGTAACTGAATAAACCTGCCTGAAACTCAGTGGGTCCTGGGACCCCAAGGAGCCACCTTCTTTTGAAAAATTTCCTGTCTATCAACTCCAATTTACAGCAGCAGCAGCACTTTCCCACATGCTTTGCTGCAGTGCTGACAGCAGCGGAAGGATTAGCCGCAGCTAATTTTTCTTTAGAAAAATTAAATCTTTGGCCAAAAAGTCAGTCCTCCTGCAAATATATTGCAAAGCTCATCACCTCCCCTTCAGCTAAGTAGTTGCAGCATCTTTGCTGCGAGTATCCCTCTCCCCTCCATGGCTCCCTTTCTCTGCAGCCTCCTAAAACTCCCCAGATCTCCTCTCCTGAAAATTTGCAGCATTTCTGCTTTGGTAACCTGCTTCAGCATCAGCTTCAAATATGTCTCCCAGGTTTGCCTTGCCCAGGACTTCACCTGCAGATGGCTGCGTGGCACAAGGAAACAAGCAGAACAGTCCATGGACACTATTATCCAGCCAAGCTCCCTCCACATGAGATGTGGCAGTCTCAGCCTGTCTTGAAATTCCCACAAAGCAGGTGTAGAAACTCTAAGAACTACTAAGTGGCACATAGATATAACTACTCCTCATTTTGGGTGCATCAATACTAAAATACCTCAGAGTGTAGTTCTACCAACTTTACAGGACTTTGCTAGGACAGTGTTTTTTCTCTGTGATGTGGTCTTCCCACATACCTCTGCCCCAAGCCTCCTGTGGAGCCTTCTCACTTGGTCCTCCTCACCTCTGCACACACTTCCCATAAAACATGCACCTCGGGTGAAGCCAAAAGGTGTGTTTTCATGGCATGCAAGATCCCCATCTTTCCACCTGGATTTTACAGACTGAGCAAAAATCCATATGCTGGTGAGAGCTGCTGCACCCCAGGGACATTTCCAGCACTTAATCTGTGTGCTACCACAGAGCAGGGGTGGCCCTGAGGAAACGGGAAGCTTCCCAACCTGTAATTAAGGGCAGCAGACAGAAACATTAGTCTCATGAATAAAAGAAACCCAGGAGCTTTCAGGAGGGGCAAAACCTAACCTGATTTATTGTCAGTGTGTGTCCCCCCATTTTGGCATTTCCTATGGATTTTTGGTCATTTCAGCTTCAAAAGAAGAGGTTGAATGACCCATAGACCTTGCGCACCTTCCAGGCTCTAGAAGAAAACTGATGTTTTTATTTGCATTTTATTTCTTCATAGCTGAGGCAAGTGAAAGTGGGAGCTCAAGAGGTTAATGGACGGGAGTGGGACTTCAATGGTGTTTCTGCAGCGCACAAGGCTCGTGTGTATCAAACCTTCAACAAGTGCTCCTACAGCTGAGCCAACCTTTTTTGTGATGATGTGCCCCTCCTCAGAAACCACAGGCAATCTGCTCTCAAGTGTCTCTGAGCAAACCTGCCATGCTCCCTGGTTAGGGGGAAGGTGGGAGGGAAGGGACTCCCACCCCTCATGACTAAAACATGACCCACTGCCAAACCTCTGGCAGAGTTACCCACCAGAGACCCCGTGTAACACTGCATTTTACTGGTGTGGGAAGTGCTTTTGCCTGAGGTGGCTTCTGCGGAGGCCATGTTTGCGTGCAAACCTCCACTTACAGCAACACGGGGCAGCCGAGCCAATGTTCATACAAGTGTAAACTTACAGCAAAAGGCAGGAACCGCCGGAGACGTTACAGAGCTCCAGCCAGTCAGCGTGGCGAGCAGCCTCATCTTTTATTGAAGTCCTCTCCTCAGAGGAGAGCTAAAAATTCACTCGATGCCATCGGGAAAGTGTCTGTTTTGGCTGCAGAGAATGGTTCCCGATCACGGAAAGATAAAAACATCAAAATAAGCTAATAGAGATATGCCTTGAAATTTGGTCCCAGCAGACGTGGGGCCAGGTTTCCTGGGGACACATTAAGCACGGCTCAGGGCATTGCAGTACGCAGGCGCATTGCAGCCAAGCTGGGCTGAGGCAGAGAGGAGATGCTCCAGAAAAGACATTCAGCAAGGGAAAGAAGAAAAAAAAGGAAAAAAAAAAAGAAAAAAAAAAAAGGAGGATCCCCTCTTTAATCCTTCAGCCAAGTGTGGCAGAGTATAGTTGTCAAGCAGGATTAAAGGCTGGACAGGGATTATATAAGGAGACTGGACCAACTCCCTCCTACAATCCCCCTAAAACCCCCCTTGTGCTCCTACTCTCACACAGTTACTCTGTTTGCCCTTATGAACCCATTAATATACATCTTAACACTGGATTTTATCCTTCACTGTCTTCTCCTCTTCATCCTTCTAGATAGGTTCTCAGCTGAGAGGTTGACACTTAATGAACTTGAGTTTCGGGGAAACAAAGCATCTGTGTGTGCAGTGATGATGTATTGAGCCCACTGCTTCAACTAGTTTGTCCTTTTTGTTATGTGCTTCCTACAAGTTTCCCACAAACTGGTGTTGACATGAAAGACACACCTTATCAGTGTCTCTACTGAGGGAAAGTTTATTACACATGAGAAAATCCACATGAGAGAGAGCTTGACTTGACCAGGCTCCACTAGTTCTGAGCTGATGCAACTTGTTTTCCCAAACCTGCTAGCATGGGGTAAGACTCAGACAGGGACTCCACAGAGGTCCTTCCATCTCACACAAACCTACACAACAGATTTATATTCTTTTCCATCTCTAACTCTGCTGGCCACTAATGGTTTGAACAGTGCAGTGCTTTTTTTATAAGCCACTCTAGCTCATGAGCAGACTTCTTGATTATATTTACACAACTGAATTATTTTTAAAGATCATTTCATAAAATATCCTGCCAGAACCAAGTGAAAGAGGTTTAGAAAACATACATTACAGTAGTGCAGCTTTCTTAGCTCAGTACTCACCGTGCATCAGCCCAAGCTGTCCCTAGCACTTACTGAGCATCCCAGCACTTAATTATTGCAATGCGAAAAATCATGCAGCAGTATGATGATACTTTAAGATGATCTCTATGATCACATAGAGGAGTTGGATCACGTAATCCCAAAGCAGACCATAGTGAGTGAATCCTCCCACTAGCAACTCAATGGTACTAATTTTCAACAGTAAATTGACTGTAATTCTTTGTGCCTGTCAATCTGCCTGATTTTATTGGACTGCTGGATTTTGAAATAGAAAAGCCCTATCTCCTTGCAATGCTGGTGCTTATTTTTAAGGCCTCCTCACAGCAAGCTCTGAAATGAAATGTTTTTAAGTTTTATTCCACTGATTACTCTTTTCCTTTACTAATTAGCTGTGTAAAACCAGACTGAAAACACTGAGGCTGGCAAAATCATCTATGTCTCTTGCTAACATTGCGGCTTTGACCAACAGCAGGACTTAAAGGACAGCATTTTATATTCCCAGTTGCACCATATTATGGCTACACATCCTCCTACTTTTTTTTTTATTATCACAAAAAGATGCACAATGCTGAACTGACTGCCACCCCCAGTAATGTTCTCCCTTGCAGACATACGCCGTGATGATTCCATGGGCTTTCCTGTCTGCTTTCTGATCCTTGGGTGGAAAGTGTTCTCTCTGTCATTATGATTATTTTCCTGACTTCTAAATCAGTATAACTTGGCTCAGCCTCTGTGAAGCCTGCTGAGCTCTGCCACCTTACACCAGCCGAGAACCTGGACCAGATTATCCCAACAGCTCCTATGAAAGCTAACTATGGATGATGAAAGAGAAGTATAAATAGAGCTATTTCTACCCTCATCCATACAGCAGTATTTTCAATCCCCAAACCACATAACCATGAGGTTGTTTCTTTAAAAAAAAAAAAATTAATTAAGATTATTTTTATTCCCTTTTGATTTATTCACACAGGGTCATATTTTTCAAGGCTTTTCTCAAAGGACCTGGGCAAAAATTTGCTTTATGGTCCTGAAAGCTTAAGTTCTGCAGGACTTGGAAGTTGCCAAGTCCCATGTCTTTACAAGAAGATCTCCAGAGGCAGCTGCAGGGCTGCTGCCTATTGAGAACACAGGAAGGGAAACAATGCCAACACAGCCCACTAGCCAAAAGTCTGGTTGTAAGAAACCCTGCCAAAACGTGCGGTGCCCAAAGGCTTGCAAACCAGCCTGAGCCGGCAGCAAGGACCCATCTCCTTAGGGGTGGGGGTGGATGATGGACATTTACTATTTCCTTAGCATGAGATTCTTCCTAATTTTTAATTTAGAAAAGTAACTTCTGCAGAAGTCTCTATCACAGAAAATGAAAGGTTTAAAGTACTGCTGACATCTCCTGGAAAACTTTGAAAAACCTCCTCGGCCACTTGAAAATAAAGCAATGCCTCTATCACGCTTTTGCCTGCTCTTTTAATTCTTGCTAAAGAACATTTGTGTAGGTCCAGCAGCCAAGGTTAAAAAAACCCCTTATAACTAAGACAAAAATGATTATTACCACAGTTAGCAATTTGTTTCAGATCTTGTTCTTCCACGCTATATTCTCTATGTTTCCTTTAAAAAAGAAGAAAAATTAATTAAAAATGAATTTTTTTCATGCTTGTCAAACTCCTCTCTGCCAAGGCAGCACTTCTCAGACTTCGCCCCAGATGCTGGAGCAGCCAGCTGCTGAGTGCAGGGGTGAAGAAAAGGCAAGGAAAATCAAGAAGCTGCTGTAACGGTTTGGATCTGGCTTTCTCGCCGAATGCTCAAACTTTACAGTTCGCAGTCTCTCCTTTCCCCACCCCTCTCTATAAACACAAGGGAAAGGAAGAAAGGAGAAGTTACTGAAATATTGAAATGACTAAACTAAAGTTGTATAAAAATATATACATGCATTTACACTTATATATAATTAGAATATTATGTACACAGAAGAAGGGACCTCGAACACTTCCCCCGCCCCGAAGGGAAAAGAGAAGGGAAAGGAAAAAAAAACTAAAACAGATATGCACAATCAAAACTCAGGAGCAACTAATAAAGAATTAACAAAAGAAAATTTTATTATTTTCCTTGAGATAGTAAAATTGCACTAAGCGACCACCAGCACTCTCCACTTCTCAATGTTCACAAGGCCTCACTAGGCTTAACTCCTCTACACAAGCAGAGTCGATAGCAGAGAACTTGCTCCTGGATCTACCGGAAAGGAAAGAGAGGGAAGAGGTTTCTCCCCTTTCTTATTTATACCCTGGTTTACGTAAAAAATCGTATGGAATACTGGGAACATGATCACTTCCTCGGTTACAACCTGGTTACTAAGGAAGGTCTAGAATCAAAACCACTACAGCTGCCTTGCTCAATTGGGCTATGGCTACACCAATAATGACCTAAGGCCCCCTTTATATATTTTTTTTTTAAGCTTATACATATATATACACACACATATTTTTTGGTGTGGTCTTCGTCCTATCTTATCTCTAGAAATACATGCTGCTCAGTCTATAGCAACACACCATCTCAGGCATAGCTGAGAATAAGTCATTTTGAGACATGCAAAGGTTCCCCATGGACAAACTAGAGTCACACAAGTCCCTGATGCATCCAAGCTGTCAGTCTTTGACAGTTCCCTAGTTTTTTTAACACAACATCGATAGCACCACATATTGAGACAAGGCCTCAAATCCACTTCCCAAATCCAAGAGTGAAACCTAATGCATTTCGTTGAAAGTATAACATGCCGGTTTTCTCATTCATTTTCTCATTTCAGATAATTTCTTTCCCATTTTCAAGCTCATGTCCATAGCTGCAAGTACAAGAAACATCAGGTTATATGTGAAAGTTGAGACTTATCTTGAAGAAACATTCATGTTTCAGAGAGGAGCTATGTCAGAAGCACCAACTGTTTAGGAGACATTTCCTAAAATTAGGAAAATTAAAAAGCAGCTGTAGTACTGATACAGAGATCCTCCTATGTGAACTGCCCAGCGTTTTTTTTAAAAGGTTGAACTAAAAGCTAACCCATATTAAAGAGCCTCCTGCTGAATAGTGTGTGCTGGTTTGTACCCCTGGCTCAGCCAACTAGGGAGAATACGGCCCCACTTTCCTTTCTCTATCCATTACTATCAAATCAACTCCTCAGATTTCCCTCTTGTCCTTTTAGCTTTTGGCTGCTGCTGAGCCTCCCAATGCTCAATTCACCCCCTGAGGAGAAAAAATGCTAACTGGAAATCTCAGAGCAGAGATCAGAGGATGAGAAATGTGACCCCAGCCCATTTCATAGCCCTTTAGCCCAGACATGAATGACTCCTCCAGTAACAGAAGGATCAATTCCACAAACTGATGCATTAATCATATAATCAGAAACTCTGCTAAATAGATCCATTTTTAATTTCTGTTTTGCTGATTTTATTTCTTCCACTTCAGAAAAATGTTCTTGTCCTTCCCTGTGAGTGCATACACATTATTTATTTATCATCCTATGAATATCAATTTGATTCTTGTCCATAATTAAACTCTGCTGCCCTATATCAAATATACCCCATCCCATCATTTCGAGTATCTGTCACTGCCCTCCCATGGCTGTGTTGGCAAGAGTCCTGCGAAGCGATGCTCCTTTTCAGTCACCCCTCGGGCCCAGGACTGCCACTGCATTTCCTGCCGCAGCTGGATTTTCCCTCCCAGGCTCTCAATATGTCTTTGCCTCCTGATTTTCAAATACATGCAGAGACAGGTATTTCAAGACCCCACCTGCAGGCCAGGTCTGAAACGGTAGGGAATAGTATTTGTTTCATCTGGAAAACAACAGCATCAGGCAACTGATTAAACCCTGATATAGGAGGTCTGCCAGCAAAATTGGTAGTCTTGCATGAATAAATATTTAATCAGAGGAATTAGTTTCTTCCATTAGTGTTACAAACTACTAAAGGGGAAAAGTTGGAGGGGGGAGCTTATTTGTTTGACTCAACTTTTTTAGAGAAAGAGGAAGAAAACTAAGAAAAAAAGAGAAAGGTATAACTTTCTTTGTCCCAGTACATTTGCAGCAGCAGAAGGGACCTGAGTAGGGAATGTAGGTTTGCTTATTTCAGGTGTTCTGTGAGGCTCTGTACTGATCCTGTTCAATTAACATGGCCAGCCAAAGAAAAAGTCTGTAACAGCTCTTTGTACTCCTCACATCAAAAAAGAACCTGTTCATTCCCTCCTCATCAGTGTTGGTTTACAAGTTCTTGCCCATATGTTGTCCCTCAAAAAGAAAAGCACAGAATAAAATGGTTTTGGCAGCGTTTGTGCTCAACATTTTGTGGCTCGGGCTTTCTCATATGATCAGAGTGGGTAAGCAGAAAAGCAAAGCAGCAGCACCTGTTTATTGTGAGCGAGCTGTCCTCTCCAACTTTTCTATTTATGTCCCAGCATACAACATGGCAACCCACATGGATTAGAAATTAAACTGTAAATGAGCCTTTTCCATTTCCTGCCTAAGTAAGGATTAGCATATTTTAAAATGTGCACAGGGGTTTTGCACTTTCTGTAATGAAACCTGTTCAAACAGATAATTGATATGCAGCCACTAAATAAACACTAAATAAACATCTGACTGGAGGAACAATGTTCTCTCTTTTTTCTTGTTCTGTAATAAATTATTCTGCTCCTTTCCATAAACATTTCCAACCAGCAACAATCTCCATTTCAGTGGGCAGTCACCACAACAAAGCTGAAGCAGATAGAAAAGCAGAACAAGCACCTGAGCCTGAGAAAGGAATATTTAAATCCTTCAAGAGCAGAGCAGAGAGGGGGAAAGGGGTTCGAGCATCATCTCCTACCCTTTTATCCCACTGAAAAAACCCCCCAACATTTGTCTTCCATGCCACAGCATGGAGAACAAGTCCTCATGTCTCCTTGTTGAAGGCAGCTCTGTACAAAATGGCCATACCAGCATATTCCCCACTCAGGTTCCTTCTGCTGCTGCAAATGCACTGGGACAAAGGAAGTACTTCCTTTCTCTTTTTTTCTTTATTCTCTTTTTCTTCGTTTTCTTTTCCTTTCTCTAAAAAATTTGAGTTGCACAAATGAGCTTCCCCTCCAACTTTACCCCTTTGGTAGTTTGTAGTATTAATGGAACCAAATAGCTGTTTAAAGAAACTCAGGCCTAAGGCACCTCTCCTTTTGTTTTGTAACTGCTATGCTCCCAGTTGCACCCCCTTCAAGAGAACAACTTCTGCAGTCCCACAGGCTGACAGACACCGACACCCCTCCCACAAACACCTTCTGCACACGAGCTCACCTAAGCAATGCAACAGCAATTACCCAAATAACACTTCCTACCAAATCACTCAGGTTGAACCTAATGAGTTTGTGAGTTCTTGAACAAACATGATCTATTGCATGGGGAACAGGGCACCTGCTAGGCTAGTACGTCCTCTGCTTGGCCCAACTCCAATAGTAATTAATCTGTCATCTTTCATTACATTGCTACAAGGCATGTAAATATAGTCCAAGTCTCACATCTAACGAAACAGTGCCACTGCAACGACAGTAGCATTGGTGATTTGGTCCTGATAGTCTCCAAAATCCATTTTGATTCAAGGCACTTCAGCTTCCAATCGAAGTGAGATGTCCAGACAAGAATATTAGTTCAAATATGGCAATGAAACATTTGTTCTTCAAGTTTTTTTAGGTGATGATGCACAGAAACAGATTAATTGCACTCTGACTGTAGTTTAGAGTAGAAATAGAAACATTACACACTCAGTTGAAACATAGGTAGCTATAATAGCCCCCTTAAAAAGAATGAAATAACTCCAAAATTAAAATCAGGCATCTCTGAAGTCCCTAAAAGCAGATGAAAAGTATGAACCTTCCTCAGAAAGTCCTTATTTCCACCTCAGGCTGAACCCACATGCAGCACAGCCAGCAAGCAAGGCAAGAGCTTTTTGGAGCAGGGAAAAGGGTGACTGTGTGTGGAAGTGTCAGCACAGATCATGAATTTGCAGAAGTCAGATTGGTTAAAGTCAGCACACACCAGCTGCCAGTCATGGCAGGTGTAAAAGCACATACTGCCTTTCAAAATGCAAAGAAGGGCTTAATGTAATTTGTGTGGGAGATTGTTTTAATCAGAAAGCATCTGCCATCCTATCACCAGCACTAACAGCCGTAGCTGCCACAGTCACGTCATTTAAATGTGTGGCTTCATCCCCAGTCTAATGGCGTGGGAACCAAAAAAGTAGGTTTTGGATGTACTTGCTGCTGTTTCAAGCTCTTCACCTTAAGCTAGACAGATAGAAATTAGTCCTTTTGAAAAAGAATAGTGAAAGGACAATTTTTTTGTTGGAGCTGGAAATGTAGAAGAGAAAGCCCTGACAGATTAGGTGAAAGCCTTGAAACTTGGGCAGTATCAAGTACTGCATGTCCCCAGAAATTTTGGGTTACTAATGAGGCACTAGACAGATCTGAAATACAGTTAGATATTTATGTTGTATATAAACATCATTTGAATACTTCTATTAACAGTGATCTCTTTCAGAAAGGCAAATATCTCCAGAGTATCTCTTCTGGGCACACACAAGGACACTTTTTCTGCTCAGGCAGCATGATCCCATTCTTGCTGCCAAGGATATACTCTGAAAGTTTGCCCCTCAGCAACACTTGTTACTTCACTCTGAATATCTTTCTCTATTGTCCCTGTGTACAATAAATGATGTGTACCCTTCATCCAGCAAAGCACACGTGTGATTGAGGCAATTACCATTTCTGGTGGTGAAGCAGCTTCAGGAGCGTACTTTCATACATCACTGACCAAGCAGCCAGCTGGAAAGCCACTGGCATGAAGAGAAGCTGAGCTACAAGACCATGGCGCTTTAGGGATTTCTTGAGCACAAGCTACAACCATGGTGGTCCATAAGGTGCCACCATGCTCGCCTGCAGCACAAGCAAGCAGCTTGCAGGCTCACCTCTGCACCAAGTGTTCTCTTATCAATGCTTGGACTATTTTTCCCCTCCTTAAAAAGCCAAACAGATTTCAAAGTGAACTGTAGGTTGATTCTTAGAACTCATGGCAGGTATCCCTGCTAGGGCCGTCATAAAAATCTTTTTCCTTCATAAGACTATTTTCTATTATAAGCCTATTAAACTATGCTTACAGGGTTTAAAACACTCAGGGCAAACTACCTGCCAGAACACAGCAGCAATGCTTTCTCCCTTACTTCCTAGTCCAGCCAGAATCCTAAAGTATTGATGCTTTGTTTTAAACCCAAGGTGAAGTGACTGTTTAAGCAAGGAGATAGTTTTTATTTCATACTTCTAATCACTTCTTAATTTTCCTCTTTGATGGACCTAACTAGGCACCTGTAGATTTAGTTTAAAGCAGCTGCAGCTGCAGCCCAGAAAGGATTAATCCAAGATGCAGAGGTTAAAACCTGGCCTGTTGACAGATCACACAAAGGCCATTTGGTATGTCGTGCTTTGAATGGTTACTTAGAGGAAATTACATATAATTAATTTGCAATAGCTACCTTGCCTTATTCTAATTAAATGTCTGAACACTTATTTTAAGATAAGTTTTTTTAAAAATTAACACAAGTTCAGGGTAATTTTTTTTTAGAAGGTAGCAATACCATGTTTATTACTTACGTAAATTTCCTTAATTATACCCTGACTAGGTTATCTTCTTTATTGCAATTCAATCCTTCTAAGAGTCAGTAGCTCTTTAATTAAGTTGAAAGAGTAAGAGGTGTCTTGTTAATTGTAAATTAAATAGATGTGAATAGACAATAGATTGCAAATGGTAGATGCACTTTTAAGTGCAAGCACCTCCTGTGTTATGGAGGAGTCACTGGAAGGCTTCAGTGTAGCATCTGCTTTGCTTAGTCAGCAAAGAGGATATCATCCAAACCCTCCTCCTAACCTTCTCTCCAGAGAGCTTCCAGCTCACTACTGGCCCATCAACCTTCAAACAACTTCTCAGTGAAAATTTTAAGAAATATTAGAAAAGAAAAAAGCCGTCCTATCAATCCAGAACTATGACAATGCTGTGAACATTGCAAACAGCTTCACTAAATTTTCAACTAAAAATTCAACTTTGAATATTAATTCATTAATTTTTTTCTGCAGGAGATTTGCAGGTGCCCATCACACATACTGCCATGGGCAAGTTCATCTTTTTGTGCACAGCTTACTTGCTGTGCCTTAAAAAGATGTCAGAGATGCTCTGAATTATAGATGTATTGAAAGATGCACATTCTCACATGGTTGTATGATATTGTTGACATTAGTTCCAAGACCAATTAATCAGATACATTTACATACCTAGAAATATAATATCGTTAAAAGCTATTACTGCTAATCATTACTGCTAATGTCCCAGTGTTTCCAGAAAGACAAAAAGGACTGTTATTCTGCACTAGGGCGAAGTATATACTCTGTATGTGGGGTTTTTTTTCAAATTAGAAGTCAAATTGATCATCTCTGCCATTAGGAGTTATGGCTCATGGAATTTTATCATTCCTATAATGTGCTGTGAAAATGCAATAAGGGAATAAAACAGAACGGCAACTTACAGTAATTTGTTATGAAACACAACAATATTGAATGTGTCTAGAGTGTATTGATAAACAGATTTATTGTAACAACCAGTGGATATTATAATCGCTCCAGTGTTAATCTTTGTACGACCAATTTTCCTCACGGTATATTGGGAAAGCCAGATGCCCATTAATGTAAATGGGAAGTGAGGGCAGACCTGTGACTGGTGTAAATCAGAGGACCTTCTCAAAGTCACCAGACCTACAGCAACTTATCCAGGTTCATACACATCCCTTGGCATCTCTTCCTCCACTTCATATCTCAGTATAAGCAGCAAGAGGGTATCACTGGCATGAATTGGAAACATCTTAGACTTTTACTGATTGGCATTAAAATTAATGAACACATACGTTAAAATCTCACAATTTAAGATATTCCTAAATGTGCTCACTTGATTTAAAGAAATACTCTGATTGAGGGGGATAAATCAGCTTAAGATAAATAATCCTATCTTTATATATCTAGATCAAAAACAACCCATACCTCAGGAAGCCCAGAGAGCATACGCTGTCATGCATGTGAAGAGCTCATATACCCTTTCAAGGCAGACATAGCCAAGCAAAAGTAGTCAGGAGAAGATAGACACTGTGCATAAATCCATTCCTCAGCATCTGTAGCACAGGTGATTTTTTCACCTTGGACACCCATGGACATGGGGGTGGGTAGGAACAAAAGTCAGTGTTTTACAAATTATTTTCCAAATAATTGCAGTTTTCCTACATCACCAGCAGCTACTAGGGAACAACTAGCTTGTAGAGATTTTTTCTTACTGTAGAGATTTTTTGGTTTGTTCAGAAGCCTTTTTAAATTGAAAACTGAAGTTTCCTCCATAATATTTCAAGGATAAGCAACTCAGGGTTGACACAAATAAAAGGGCTACTTGTTGTAGCAGACAAAAAAGAGTCCAAAAACCTGGATGCTAAATCTTAATTCACCAGTGAACACAGCATTGGTCCAGTGGAGGAAAGGAACTATTCATAGTTCACAGACATTTATGTAGCATCTAACAATAACATTTTCAGATTGAAGAAGCAGCAGTGCCTGGGACCATCACTAACAAAAGACCCACATGAAATGACACTGCACCACCAGCACTAATGAAAATTGAGGCATTTTTCTGAGACTTCTGGAGAGATAATGCTCTCAGCTTGGGAACACAGTTCTGTGCATACTTGTCTTTCTTGTCCCAAAACTCCACAAAATCCAGCCTTTACCCTTCCCAAAGGCACTGCCATCGCTGGCAGTGCCACAAAGACATCGGGACCTATTTACCACTACATAGGAACACTGGAGTGGAGCTTGGACAGTGATTAAGAATCTGTTCCACCACACCTCCAACCTGGACAATGTTTTGTACATCTCCATAAAAGGCAAGTTAGCCTTTTTTTTTTAGCTACAGTATTTGAGCTCTTATTCAAGAAGGATTGTGAAAAGGAAAAGATGACAGCTCTGTTAGACATGTGATTTTCAGGCTGACAGTTTCCCTTTCATTTTAAGGAGCTGAAAAACATTTCCAGCGTCAGACAGATTGAGTTTTAACAACATGATAAACAGGCCCATTTGTTGATCTCAAGTCTTTGCTATCCATCTTCAATTAACATGGTAAAAAGGTGGCTTGCATCCAGTGTCAGGCATTTGTATAAGCAGCACATGCCCTTGCAGTTGGAATCAATGTTTGCCATTGATAGATCAGGCAGAATAATTTATGGTATGACACCCATGTCACATTATCAGAAGAAATCAGGTATCTTGTGAAAATATCGCTGTCTTTCAAAATCCAAAAGTCTCTCTAAGATTTATAATGAGGAAAATAAACATGACATTATAGGAGCACAAGAAAATATTTGTAATGTTTCAACATGAAAAAGTGCAGCTAATTTTGGAGCCAGCATAGAGCATCACAGTGATTCTACTAATGCAGATGTGCCAAGGCCATCTCTGACCAGGGCCTCTTCATGATGGGGAGTCTGTTTTAATTTCTTTCCTATTTCCTAATAAATGAGGATTGGGTAGTCCTTATTTAAAACTTCCTCATAACGTGTGAGTTTTTACATAACAAGAAAAAACAGACAGAAAAACTAATTGCATTTCAGAAGAAAGAAAGAAGATAGCTCCAACTATGAAGATTTCAGGATTAGCGCAGTGGAAGCCTGTGCAGAAGTTACTTGGATAACTGTACGCAAACCAGACATGCAATGTACAAATACCAGAAGAATTCAATACCATAGATGGTGACATTGCAGATAATTTCTCCTGATTTAAGCCATTTAAAAAGTTGGCTTATCAGATGGGACAGTGTTTCTTACCACATCAAGGTGTTTAATGAGGTGAAGTGTGGTTAGTGGGAGCTGAGCTCCTGTAATAGACTCTAGCTCTACTGCACACTGAAAACATTGCTCAAAGGAGGATGTTTTCTCATCCTTCTGTGACCACCCATACAGACCAAAACAGCAAGGAGAAAAATACAGCTATTTTCTTATTGGAAAGATGATTTTAATGGTCCTATTGACTCCAATACAATAATGGCAACTTAAATGATTTTTAAGACTAAGGTGCACATTTGATAGTTAAAACTAAAAGTGGCCAAACTTTCCTGATGGAGTCAGCAAACCCTGACATCTTATTTATTTTAAAAGACCTGAGGGCTGCTTGGATAATTTGAAAGAATGCAGTAGTCTAGTAACATCTAGCAGAGCAGAAGTGACAAATGCATACTCTAAATTCAGATTTTTGGGAGAAAATAGTAACTGCTTCTCCCTCTCTCTGTACAGACAATACAGGGAAGGGTTTATAGTTACTAAAACCTATCCTCTTTTTTGTACAATAGTAGTGACTTAACAGACATTTTGAAATAAAAAAAGAAAATCAAATCCAAATGGTGTTTGGCAAGTACACTTGCGAACTGTCTTAGACAGTAAATCGAGCCATCTGAATATTCAAATATCCCTGTTTTTCAATGTATGCAGAAAATAAAATCTCAGACCAAAATGTTTTGAGCAGAAACCAAGAGATGCTCATTAAACCAGTGCTCCCAGTTACCAGTGTCTAAGCTGATGGCTGCTCTCTTGAATCCCATTCAATTCGAACCCACCACACAGAGCTGCCCGAAGGTCCCTAAGGATGACATTCCCCATGGTCAGGGGTTGCCCATCTCTTTCCCATGTATCACTAGCAGTGCACAAGTCCCTCTTGGTGCTGGTCTGTGGGGCAGGGCTGAGCTGAGCAATGGTCTGGCAGGGGAGCCATGTCATTTCGTGGTGGCACCACTAGCAGTGTCTATCAACTTCCTCAGGGTCAAGTTTACTCAGCTCAACGTTACTATTTTGCAGCAGATGGCTGTGACCAGTGGAGCCCAGATAAACCTATTGCACAGCCCCATGTAGACTTGAACACTGCCATCTTCAAGCTTAAAGATTACTGTAGGAACATGAAATAAATAGTTCAAGGGTGCATCTGACCCTGCAATCTGTCTCCAACAGCGACCATCAGCAAATGCCCAGAAAATACTAAAAGCAGGATAAGCATAACAGAACCTTTTCCCAGGTACTCTCTGTTCCTCTCTTTTTAACCAAAGGGATCTCCTGAACCAGTTCGCATTTCTCCTATTCAGTGGCCCCCAAAGGATCACTCATCTAAAAACTTACTCTCTTCTGAAAGATGTTCTATACAAAATTCAGGAAAACCAATACTAAGCAGACAGGATGAGCACAGACTAGTAATGACTGAGATCCATGTGGATACATGGCAAAAACATGGAGCACACAAATCGGACGGATGATAAGTTTGCAGTCTTCAATGCTACAAGCTGCTTCATCTTCAGAATGTGGGGTATTTTTAGATCAAAATGAAATGTAACTAGAAGTATTAACCCCATTCAAAGCATCACACCATCAATGACAACAAAACCGATACCAAAACAACTAGTTCAAGCTATAGGAAAATTATAAAACTTAATTTCCATTCATATTTAACTAATAAAGACTTGCAACATACATACAAGTAAAACCAAAGGAATATTAGCTTGGCACAATGGAGAAAAGGTCCTTCCAGTGTACCATTGAACCTCTCTCCAACCAGTTCCTCACTACTTTGGCTTTCCACTGCAATAGCTCATGCAAATAATACTATATTGCTTTTCCTTCCCTCTTTAAGTCTTTGCCTGAACTTATCCTTTCATCAGAAGCTATTAATAAAAATGTACTAGAGAAAATCGTGTTTCTACCATATCTTACATATTTAACATAACTCAGCTGAACACTTAATCTGAACTGTGTTATCAAGTCATACTGTGCCACCATGTAATAAATTCTTACAAATGACTTGATTAAAACAAACAACAAGCTATATATCACACAGACAGGACAAACTCTTCGAAGTCAAGTTTACTGATAGTATGCATCTAATCCCCAGTTTCTCTTGTCCCAGTGGTTTGATTTAACATTCAAAAGTGCAGATTATCAACTTACTCTCACTGAGTTTAGCAGCAGCCCTTACAGTAGTGTGTTTAAGTTAGTTTTGGATAACTCTGTTTAAAAATTTAGTAAATTAAAAACCAAACAATACCTAATATTGCCTCTTCACAGAAGGGAAATTGTATCACTGGTGTTTTTAATTATCTTGAAATAATCAGTCAAAGCTCCTTTTTCCAAAGATGCTACCTCTCAGGAAATTCAAAATTTCAGCTTTGTGTAAACATGCCATGCAGAAATTATTTCATAGTCATCGCCAATCATCCTATTTTAGATACATGAATTCCTTCCTTCTTACTGCTCCAATTCTGTGCCCTTCACTATTGAAATTGGGCCCTTTAGCTGTGATTGTGAGGGTCTCCAAAGCATTAAGAGAATGGTGAACTGCTCATCAGCATGTCTCCTCACATATTACACCTACTACTAGGTCCAGGCTCATGCTGAGCGTGCTGCTGTCCCACATTTTTTGTGTGGCTACTAGGTGGAAAGCAGCCTGGTTCATGACCCAGCCACACATCTGAAACTCCCCAGCAAATCTGGTTCCCTGGAAGTCCCCCCTGTCAGAGAACTGTCATGGAAGCTGGCACTCATAAGGCAGCTTGAAGAGCAGTTGGGGACATTCATATGTTGGTTTCAGGTCAAGGCCAGAAGAGCAAATGCGAGAAGGAGAGAGAGGCTGAACTAGTGCCGAGCAGCAAATGTGCTTATCATCTTATGAAAGTGGGATGTTCATGGTCACCTTTTGTAACAGCTCTGAGGATGACTCCAGCTGTCTCTCCTTCTGAAATTTACAATCCACAAACCATGAATAGGCTGAAGACCTCCTTGTCCTGGGTGACTATGTTGTCCCAAGCGAGGAGGAGGCACATTCCAAATGAATGAGGCACAAAGCCCAAACTCAGAGTGAAAGCCAGAGCTCACATCATATCACTTCCTACCATGATGTAAATTATGGATGAAGCATCACAGGTAGAAATAAAAGTATTTTTCAAACTGTGGAGGTGGAGGGGGAAACTTCCAAGCCCCCTATGAAGCTTATTGCATCACTATGCTGACTTCATACATGACACAAATTTGCTTTCCCTTAAGAAGCAGCACACAAATGCAATTTATAGTTCTATCTTTTAAAGTTTGGGATTTTTTTTTCCTCTCTTAACATGTGGTAGGGATGGTTCCAGGCTAAGTACAAAGATGACTCAAACAAAGATCTGTAGGCCCTTTTCCTTGGCTGCTAACAGAAAGCTCCCTTTTAACGAATATAAGTGCAACTCCTCCCTTTGCAAACCATCATCCCCTCTATGCCAGGATCTCCAGTAATTATACATTGTATTACTGTTTACCTTCATCCTTAAAGCCCACCTGCCATCTGGATGAATAGAGATCTCACGAGATGGTGCATGTGCTGCAGTAGCTGGGGAAGCAAGGAGAGGTTGGGTGCTGCAGGGAAACACAAATGCTAGCTCACTGTGAACTGGGCAGAGTCTTGGTGAGCAACACTAAGCATTTAGAACAGGTGTGAAGAGTGGGAGACCAGATAGGGACTGATCAGAAAAAAAGTCTTGACCTGGAAGGCAGTCCCTCTGAGCTTCCTCTCCACAGTCAAAGCAGGGGGGTATCGCACCATGGGTGTTTTTTGTGTTGCATGACATGGCACAAGAAAGCAGCACTACATGTGTGTGAGCAAGGAGATACAGGGAGCAGCAGAGACCATCTGTGTTAAAGCATAAGACTGTCTAAATATGAGAACAAAATGTTTCAATTATATGTCTAAGACTGGCCATTTAAATCAGATCCAAGCAAAACAAAAGCAAACAAAAAATCAAACAAATAAATTAAGGCAAACTGACCGTGCAAAACACATTTACTCACAGTAATTTTTTTGCAATTTTTAAGGATGTGGAGAGACTTCAAGTCAGCTTAGACTCTTCAGCACAGCACACAGAATAAACGTGCACTTGATAAAATATAAATGACATGAATAAAACTTCATTACTGGTGATTAAACACTAACAGCAGATCAAGGAACTGAAAGTTTAGGGCTAAAGTGACACTCAGGAATGAGCTCTTAATTTCATCTCTATCATGGCCAGAAGATGTTACACAGTTGTTCTCCCATCTTCTTCTAAAACTTGTACAGACCTAGACCAACTATTTTCAAACTAACAAGTTGTCTTGATTTGAAGGTTTGAAGTCCATAAAGATTCACTACATCTGCTGGGAAACTCTCCTGATGATTAATGTCCTGGGTTTTTTTTTTCCCTTTTTTTTTTAAAAAAAAAGAAAAAAAAGGCATACCTTGTTCCCAGGATGGACTTTTCTAGTTTCAGCTCCTAGCTCCTGGCTCTTCTTGTGCAGTTCCTGGCAAGTAAAAAACACCTCTAGTACCATGTAGCTTTTCCTCCAGTGAAGTGTATTTTAAGTAGATATGCCCCAGTATCATGCTTCCTTTCACCTTTCTCTTACTGGTTTAAATTATCAGCCCTCCCAGAGCCCCTCAGCCAGGGGGATTCATGGAAAGCTCTACTGACTTTTGCAAAAAATAGGACTTTTCAGTAAAAATTACTGGATACCAGCTCCTTCTTTCTCCACCAGGAGAAACAGCCTGTTCCAGTCTTGTTTCTATTTAATAGGTAACACTTCACTAGAGGATTTGGAAGAGGGATTTTATGGGAGAAGAATCTAGGTCAATGTCCTAGGCCACCATGGGCTATGGGAGACATGGTTCGGGGAAGGGATAAAACAGAGAGAAACAAAACATGTCAGTGTAGAGAGGAAGAGAGGCAGACCAAATCTAAGAGAGCCTGGTTTTTAGCACAAGCAGCCACAGGCAATCTGAATGCCGCATACCCCCATCACAGGGCTGGTGACCGCTTTGGGATGTAAGGAGGGTCACATGCTTTCATCTCATCTGATGTCTAGAGGTACCATTGCAGAGAACATTATATCAGACCAATACCTTTCAGTAAAAAAGTTGTTTTGACAAATCCCTACAAATGGTTGTATTTGCAGAGGAAAAATACAACCATTCAGAAAAGTTTCCCAAACAACTCTCATCTAAGCATGGGTAGCAAAAACTAGCTGATAAAAAAACATTCGATGTCAAACTTTTTCTCTTCCAACCAAACCTGGCAAAAAAAGGACTTTACATATATTAGCACACAATCCACACTTCCCAAAGGAAAAATATTCTACTATTTTTGAGAGCAGAGTGAAGAAAATACAAAAAAAAAATCCTGAAATTATTTGCTGCCGAAATAATGCCAATTCTAGTGTGGTCTCAGGGGCATGGTTGATGAGCTGATGGAGGAGATGCAATGTAGTTTTCCAATCATCAGCTTTTCTACTATATCTCAAATTCACCTTCTGGCACCTTCTTCTCTTTCATGCCCATTCGGAAACAGGCAAGCCATTAACCAAGACACACTTGAATTTTGCTGCTTCCCAAGTACTGATTTTCTGTAGCATGGATTTTCAAAACTTCCTCCACATTAGAAGCCTATTGTCATTTCTGGATGTGACTTAGGACCACTGGACTTTGGTTTCTCACAGAAAAAGTCAGAGGCAGTGATTGTTTAAAGATGGTCACAGGGGCCAAACTCAATTTGCAAAAGCAGGGAAGATAATTAAGTCTCTTAATTTTTACTGATGTACATTAATTAACGGATATTTTAAATCACGAATCTGAAAAAAAAAAGGGATAAAGAGATGCAAAATTGAATTACAAGCTCCACTATTCATAAATCAAGGTACCAAACTGGAAGTTATGGTTACTGAGCTCCGTTTTCACTTGTGCCCTGTGCAGGGTTGCAGGATCACCTTCTGCAAGATACTTTCCTCTCCCCATTTCTAAACACTATCCACAAATCCTTTCTACCACCACCTCTCCTTAGAGTAATAATTCCTCAGAGCAGGAGTTACCTCAGCACATTTATACAGCACCGAGCACCACAGTGTCCTGCCCTCTCAAAACAATGGCAGAACATAAACTGTGGTAAAAACCCCAGCATGGTGTCCAGCAGCAACTCCCCAGAGGAAAAGGTCCCAGGACTGTTTGTAAAAGCATAATTTCCAGCAGAAAGTACTCCTTAAGGGCAGGAAATATCTGCAGTGTAAAAGTTTGCATCCCTCTGAATCTCGCCAACCCAGCTGCAAGGAGGCATTTGGCCCAGTGTGAAACACATCACTTGGCCAGCTGCAACACAAGGGTGGCATGTGGTCAGCTTGGCTGCTGGCTCCTGAGGGTGTTCTTGCCCAGACAGGGCCCCCCACAGTGCAAAGACATCTTGGTCTTTGGCAGGGGAGATACTGTTTTTTCTCCCCCAGAAGTGGACACCTCGTATTTATTCTTGGGGATTCCATGTCCTTACAGCCCCCAAAATGAAAAAAAACCTGAATCAACTGGTCCTTAACTGAGGCCTTCAAAATGCTTAAAGGTAAGAAAGATATCCTCAAGTGGTAATAGATACAGGGGGGAGGGATTTTTTTTCTAAGCTCAGGGAGTGTAAATCCACTTCCTTGACCTCTTTTGGCTGTATCTCCTTTGCCGCTATGAGCTTGCCCTCTACCTTCACCGCCTTTTTATTTTTTTTAACAAATCTCATGAGAGCACTAAGCTGATAGAAAGGATTTTTATTAAATCTGGCAATTCACAGTAGTGTCATAAGAGTGAAAAATACCAGTCTACTGAGCATGGAAGTGAGGAAGAAGTGTGAGTTGGAGGCAATTACAAAATGTTAATTTGACAGTAAAGGCACAACTTTTGAAGAAAAGAACAAATATGAGGCAGACAAACAGAAAAATGTGAAAAAGTGTAGCATGAGCTTACCAAAGAGACATCATATGAGAATTAGTTGGTAACTTCCTCTACTCATTTTCTAGATAAAGGGCACAAAAGAATGGAGACTATTCAAACTTCAATAAAGCATTGGTTATAATATCACAGGCAAAATACTCAAAATGGAGAAAATGGGGATTATCAGAGGGACTGGAAGCAGTTATGAAACCAACTAAGAGGCAACAGGTTGCACTGGGGAGGGGTGAACCAGTCTGGAAGGTAAAAATTGGCCGGAGGAATAATTTTTTTTCTTATTTAAATTAATAGCCTCTGCATGACTTCTGGAGCTTACCAGAGTGATTTGCTGATGATATGACATTGGAATGGACTGACATCCCATGGCTAAGCTGGCACATTTTGCAGCCAAAATTAGCTGAGAGAAGACCCAGGGGATGGAGCTTAGCAGGTTTCTGGGCAGTAATTTTGGATCACTGATGAAAACACCTTCCATGATTTCACTGTGTAAAATGATGGCAGAAAATGCCTCAGGAGCACAGGCTGATCATAAAATGGTTTCAAATCACCTGTCTGAAGGTGCTGTTAGAAAGTCAAGCCTGATGAGCTGACAGTGGATGATGGACAGGACTCCCATGGGATGGGTACAGCCTGGGAAGCAGGAGAGAGCTCAGGTGCCACTGCTCTCTCCTGTGGCCAAGATAGAAAAATGTATAGACTAGGGCTACTTCAATAAGGCTAGTTGCCAACCCAGTTAAGGGCAATAAACTAAAATAACTTGCTATGTTTTGTGTTGCAAAACAAAAGCAGAGAGGGCACACAGGTTCTCATCTTTCCTCAGAAAAATCTGAAGGTGGCTATTTAAACCAGTGTTAACATAAGCATGGCTAGATCTGTCTCTGTCATAAATAAATTTAGTTTGAAAGCAGAATAGTTTCTAACAGACCCTTGCAGTAGGGATAAATAGGGATGTAATAGATGCAGTTTGGGAAAGCAGGAAATTTATCTTCTTTTCCCCATTGCAGCATCTCATTGTCTTTAAACTGTGGAACCATCAGCACTGCTTCATATTACTGAAATACAGTGAAATTGTGCCATGATTTTCTCCAAAGATTTTTAAACACAGAAATTATTGCTGTTTTTAAACTAATGCTCTTAAAGACAGAGAAATATTTTCTCCTGTAATTAAACCTGGATATTTAAGCCAAGAAGCACAAAGCATCAGTGTGGAGACTCTCCCTTATTCTTCTATAAAAATAACTATATTGACACAATGAAGGCTGAGGCAACCTGCACTGAGAAAACCACTCAAAGATGAGGGACGCACTGCTAATGGGGGAAAACACACAAAAACACCACTCTGTTGCTGATCCGTCTGTTCTGAGCCACCCGGGAGCCATGCAAAATGCCTTCCAAGAGCAAGTGTGAGAACAAGACTGATAGCTGTAACAAAAGCTGGAAAACTCAATACATTATTAGTCTTATGGAGCAATATAATCTGTGCCCTCTCTAACTTTGTTGTGTTTCACAAGCTACAAAGGACCACTTGTTTTTCTCCAGGAGATAGACATTTATCACCTATGTATCCCTTTGCTGACTCTCCTGCTATGCTATAGAGGCCAGCCTACAGTATAATATTTTCTTTCAAAGATACTTTAACTGATACACATCTACGTTGACTTTTTGCAAATGCTTTCATTTATATCTAACTTTGCAGAGGGCTTTTACACCCAGAAGCATACTATTATTTTTCAACTATATTAGCTGACCTAACAAAAGATGCTACTGTGGTTGCCAGCACCCTTTGATCATCAGACAGGATTGCCAAAAGACTTTCAGGCTGCAGAAACTGATCTCTTGGGGTGTGCAAATTGAAAAACTCATAAGGTCACCCTGGCAAAGATGCAGAATATGACTGGAGTTTCCTCATTTTTCAATAAAACGCACAGCTACTCAGTGGAGAAGTTTTGAAGTTCTAATCATCACTATTCCAGTAGTTTGGGTAGACTTTCAGAGCAAAAAAAGTGCTTCTCTCCGTTACAGAGCACAGTAACTCCTCAAACACTGTCTGCATAAACAGAATTTAAAATAAACCAATAACAAGACAGACAGCTAACAATAAAACTAAAATCTAGTCTTTTGAACTTCATCTCTTGAGAGAGGTTTGAGTTGCTTTCCAGCTTACAGGGATAAAACAGTAATAATTCTCCCAGGATATGTAAGGCACAGCAGAGGCTTCGAATGCCAGCACTCATTTCCTGCTTCATTGCAGAGGAGTTGCTTCATTTCTTGTTATTTATGAAATTTTCCCCAGTTCTCTCAGTTTCCTCATGACCAAGTCTTCAGAGGAGCTCATAAAAATGTTCCAACTCAACAAACCTTCCTCATGAAGGACAGGGTTTCAAAATCAATCAATTAATCAATCGTCATCCAAGAAAATGTCACTTTTGACAGGATTTCTGTTGGTTAATGAAAAAATACTTCTAAATAAATTTTGGGGATTTTCTGTCTTTGAAAACACACCCTCAACAATAGAAATTTGGGATTGTTTCCCTTTTATACATTTTTTTGTGGACAGAACTGAGGAAGGCCAATAGGAGAAGGGGAAGCACAGCCTACTCTCTCCCTTTCTCACATTTGTGTTTGCAAGCTTAGACGAGAAAAATTAATTTATTAGTAACTTGTAACGTTCTGACATTTCCACCATTAAAAACTGTGAAGGCCCAGAATTAAATAATTCCGCTTATTATGCTGTCCATTTTCCAAGTATTGAAAAGGCATGTAAAAAGGTAAGCAGAAAAAACAAAATACACCTGGGAATGCCTGTTTGTTTCAATATTAGCAAAAAGAAAAGAGGAGAGAGTGATCAACTCTGAAATGCAAGGACACAGAAGATACCATGGGATGTCTGAAGAGAGGGAAGACTTCAGTCCCTCCTTTTCGCCTTCTGTTTCTACACACGCACTGATATGCGTTTAAATAAGATTCATCTAAGAGTGCAGCAGTAGATGTGGATGTTAAACTACAAACACAGTTCCCATTTCCAGGCTGAATTCAAAACACTACAACCCAGCACAAAGGTTCATTTTAGGCACTACATCGCTATATACAGGGCAGAGGTACCTACTGGTGCTAAGTCCAGGGGATGGCTAGAAGAAATCTACTTTTCTCCATAGCGTGGGTTAGGATTTTGTGTCACATGTATGCCATTTCTCAAGGTTAAAACAGCTCAGTCACCCACTGGTTAAACCTGGGATCAATACTAAGAGGGATTTACTACCTGCCTCAGTGCATACATCTGCAGTGATCAAAGCATGTATTGGAAAATCTGGCTCTCTGAGCAGAGTTTTTCTTCTTCACATTAAATAAAGGAAATGCATTCCTTTCAAGAATGCAGCCTAGATGTGAACATATGTGAACCACAGCTATTAATATCTACAACTTCATGTAAACATAAACAGCAATGAATACAACCAGTGGGTATTTTCAAAACAGGTAGAATTAGTAAACTAGAGAATAAACACCTATTTTTGTCTTCCCCCAATATATCAAGTGCCAGTTCAAGTAAATATTTCCCCAGAACATATCTTTTCTAGAAAATTTATCCTGCTTTATTAAAGTTTATTATGCAAGTGTACATATATTTAAAGTTTGAAAGGTTTTGTTAGTTCGGTTTGGGTGCAGATTGTTTGCAGGCAGCAAACATATTGGATAGCAAAAATAATCAGAGCAAGGCAGATCAGTCAGTGCTCATTGCAGGTGGATTGCCACCTTATAAATTCTCTTACTTGACAGCTGACATGCACCCTTGTTCCCTGCAAGGCTGGACTGAGGGGCAAAGTCTGCTCAGAAAGCCCAGACTGCTGCCAATAGAATGCTTCACACAACCAGGCTGCTAATCACAGGGCTGACCTGTTCTTCTCAAAAATAATGGGAAAAAATAGGGAGCGCTTAGTAAGCAAGTGTCCCCGCAGCCTGAATATTGTGCACCTGAGCTCCTGGACTTCGTGTTCAGCGTTAGGATTTAGTGAACGGTCTGTTTTTTGCAAATGTGCTGTTATATTGGCCTGCTTCCTACTCTTTCAGACAGAATTCCTGCCACTCAAAGTGCTTGCTAGAGTATGGAAGGCAAACACTAGGAACAGATGCAAAGGAAAGGGAGTAAATATCTGACAGAAGTGCTGTATGAAATTCATTGCTTTAAAAGAGCTTTGCTGCTCTTCTTAGGAGAAACTTAAGTGAGCTGCCTCCTTTTGGAAATTTGGCTTCTGAAGCCACAGTAATATTAAAAAAAAATGTACATTTTCTCCTGTGCTTTAGTTTTATTACTAACTTAATGAGAAGCACATTTAGATCAATTTGGACTGTTTCTCCTGTCCCCTCTCCCCAGTTCCCACACTTTCTCTTGCCATCTAAAGATCAGTGGCACCAGCAAGAATTTTTCCAGTGACAGCAACTTGGGTCTGGATTGGGCTTTCCATTTTCTACTCTCTCTGCTATTCTCTTCCAGGTGAAATGCACGGCCTAAAATTTTCAGTTGAGTCAGGCATGTAAGTTTGGATGAAGGAACGAAGAGATTCCCCCACACACTTTTCTACCAAGACAAGATTATGTAGATAATGGCCTGGCAAAGATGGTTTGCTACCTCTAACAGGTCTCAGTGTATTGATGAGGTAAAGTCAGTTAAGGACCCTAAAGTGGTTGATCAAAACCTCCCTACAGTTAGTTTAACCAGTATGGTCCTCTGCAGGTGGAGAAGGTCTTCACTGAGACTTTAACCTCCTTCCTGCTCCAAATCACTCTTAAGAGTTAAATTTCTCTGCCCAAAGTGCAAATCAACATGCTGAAGAACAGACTGATGGAATGGAAATTCCAGTTCTATCTAGGGAGCTCCAGAGACTCTTCTCCAACATGTATTTGCAAACTGGCAGTTGCATAAGAGCAAAAAAAGGCCTATGAAACGCATGTGTGATAATCACAGCATAATCACTGCTGATGAAACTTGATGTTCTTCTATAATCACTGCAATTTTAAGTGGATTGAGTGCCATTTAAGTGACAAGAGTGCTATGATGGATGAAATATATGCTCCCAAAGTTATATCAGCTTCTTTGACATTCTTGGCATGGAATGCTTAGTGGCATTTAATGTTTGTAAATCTTCAGAAATAAGTTAAATATGTTAATTACCACTGGAAAAATCTCTCAAGCTGAAGTATTCAGTGACTGTATCACAGCTGTCCTTAGTGCTATATCCTCTTCTTTCTATCCACCAAGTAAACATAACATATCAGGTCAGTGATTACACTCAGGATTTGCATTTATTTTCATCTGTTAGTCCTTCTAGGTAAGTCAGTAAGCTGGCATCCAGCTCACACTGGCTGCTTTCCGCTCACCCATACTTTAGGTGCCCCAACCAGCTGGCACTGCTCCTGCCTTAATCTGAGCAGGTTTGCATCTGTGCAAGGTGCCATGTGCTCCCACCCTCTGTCCTCTCACACAAGGTGGGCTGAGCACAGCAGATCCACAGAAAAGCTGGCCCAGCAGTTCTGCTGTGCCAGCACACTCACCAACCAAGACACAGGACAAGCCTAACATTTCCGTTTCTTCTCCCATATGCGTTGGATCATCTCTGGCTGTCACACGGGACAAGGATCAGACACCAAGCCCAGCAAAATGGCTATGCTGCTTTAAAAAAAATCCAATCTTAAAAAATTGGGATCAAGAATGGGGGAACACTGAGTGTTATCTGATGGCAGGCTGCAACATATTGTAACAAAAACAGGTGACAGGACAAGGCAGGTTTACCGATGGCATCTTTTTCCAGATGTGGGCCACAAAGAGGCCTGCTGGAGAGAAACCATCTGCTAGCCATCACTAAAGGGAAGTGCTCCTCATTTCTGTGGCCTTCCCACTGCACACTCTAGACAGAAGACTATATACCCCAAAACAGCTTCCACCATAAAAATTCAAATCAAATTTCTTCCTATGTAACATAAGATAATTGCTCTGAACCAGGAACAGAAGTTATCAGAACAGGTCAAGTGATCAGGGTATGAAATAACTCAGCAAGATATTCATTTCTTGGCATCTCTGCAACAATTTGAAAAATTATCCAGGTGAGATTCCTCTAAGAATTACTGGCAATGAATAGGAGCAATGGTAGGTCAAGGCAATTGACTTCTTTACAACTTAAAAAATTCTGTCTGAAAATTACTTGGGATGTTATTTAAGCATTTTAAAAACAGGTAAGATATCAAAATGAAGCAGGACATTTTGTAGATTAAGCTTTCGTAGTCCCTCAGTGATTACTTTCCCTCCCCTCATTATTGGCTTCTTTAGAAGGCAAAATTACTTCATTTTACAAAACTGGCACCCCCAGCTTCTTATTTTCAAGTAAAAGCAAGAGAGGTAAGGGTGCATCTGCATGACTAGTCTGCAAGAAGCGTGGGGTATCTGACTGGCAGGTGAGGCTGCTAATTCAACCCTTCCTTTCCTTGAATTTTCAAGAAATTATCTCCAGCAATAAGGTTCAAAACAGCTCCACTCTGCTAACAGGGTGAGGAAAGTCAGGATGGAAAACCATAATCCATTTTAAGCAACACACTGGGCACCGACCAGAAATACAGCTTGCCAAAGCCAGCCCTTATCACCGTTGCATGAAGTGACCTGAAACTCATTAAATGAGCTAATAGTAAGATAATGTACTGACAATTTGCTCCATTCTCATAACTGTCATCAGGTGTTATTTGCAAATTTTGAGCTGCAATTCACTTTTTTACAATTTGAGCTTAAAGCCCCACTTGCCAGCAGCCTCATTAAATTTAGGCAGGCTCCAGGCAGGCAGAAAAGCCCAGCTACCTGGCCTGAATTGGGGACAAGGCCTCTGAAACAGGAAAAGGACTAAAAAGCATCCTGGTTTGGCACCAAAAAGTGTGTGCTTCACCTTGAACATAAGCCTATTCCTAATTTTAAGCACATGCTTAAGTGCTAGGCCAAATAAAAGCCTAAAATCCCATCCTGCAAACTCTTTGGCATATTACATTACAGCAACTTCACTGACATTGAGAAGAATTTGGTTAATTCAATGTAAACTATTCATGAGGATGTTTTCAGTATTGGGTCCTACATGATTCCAGACCAATGAGGGATTTGTAATGCTGATATTGCTTCAGAATATTTCCCGTGTAGGCTGAGCCTATTTCCATCATATATAGACAACATTTTATGAGGAAAGTACTGGCAACTTTGACATGAAGAAAAATGCTCTGGGCTGTATCATTCCTTGTAATAAAATAAACTCAGAAGTAAAATGGAAACCTGGAACAAGTAATGTAACTGAGCTACATCACGGAAGCTATTTACAGGCTTGAAATGATTAGATCAATGTGCAGGTCAAAAAAATCTGCAGTTAAAGGGACAGACTTCTAAACCAGGTCAAAACAAGAGTCAGGGAGGGGTTCCTAAATGAGCTCAGTTCTCATTTTTTAGCTTGTGTAGTTTCATACCACAGTTCTCACAGTTCCTGGTGCTTGTCATGGTGGCTGATTGATGCTGAGCACTTCTGAAGACCCAAAGAGGTCTGAACTGGCAGTCTACTAATATTTTCCCCTCTGTCTTTTGGGTACAGTATCACCCTGCATGGGAGGCAGGAAGGCAGTCATATTTGCCTGTGTTGGAGCTAATAGGAAAGAATAAAGTTCCTATTGAAGGTTGTCACCACTAATGTGACCCTGTCTCATTTGTGCCTCTAATCCGAATCTATGGACTATTCTGTCTGAACTTTCTAAACCTGAAGCAGCAACTTCATTTGCTCCATCCAGCAAGAATTAAACCATCAGTTCAGAAATTGCTTTGATAACATTAACAGGAATACCAGCTGAATGACCAGCCTTTCAATTATTATTACTTGAACAAACATTCCCGATGACAACACTTCCGAGATGGCAGTGAAGAAATTGTTCCCACACCTCGTACTGTTTAGTAGTTACACTAAAAATTATACAAGTACTTTCAAGACAGAACGTTCGTAGAAATGCTTATGTGGCCCCAGTCACCCAAGTAGTTAAGCACATACTTCATTCCAATTATTCTATGTGGCATACTGCTCTCAATGCAATAACACAAAAGCTTACTGCTAAGTAAGGCATAAAGGATCACCATATCTGGTTTTCTCATGGAAAGCTGTATTTTTTGAGAAGAGAGGAAGCACCAGGTATTTGGCTCCTGAGATATATTACTTAGGGAAAAAAACAGGGGAAAAAGTTGAGAATACTGTAACGCCATGTGTCATTTTCCACAAGGATTTATCATAACTCTACTGAAATCAGCGGTGACTTTGACACTGACTTTAGGAGGGATAGTATTTCACCCTGAGTTCTTAGACACTGATCTGATCAGGTTAAAGTTTCAATATGTCATTTTTCTATTTGTGAGGAGGAAAAAAAAAAAAAAAAAACACCAAGCCATTCCATTCTCACAGAACTAACTCACCAAGACAATTTTCTAACTTCAAAGATTTTTCATTTTAATCCTTTTCAGAAACTAATGGCTTCATTTGATGATATCCAAAAACTTATAAAAGAAGTCTCTGTGGTAGAATCTTAAATGTATATATTTAAAAGTTGCATCACAATTTCTTCTCCCTACCTGTACTTGCTCCAGAGATAGAGTCAAGCACCCAAAAGCAGAAAAAGAGATTAAGCTTAAAGAAAATAAGCATTTTCAGAAAATTAAAATGCCAGTGGTTTTCACTGAAAATGTAAAGTGGTAAACTATTCACTCAGTGAGTTTTTTAGCAGTAGCTTTCCCTGTCTCAGCCAGAAAAGCATTGTAACAGTCTGCAACAGGGGCGCAGAAGCCATGGACACTGCTAGTTGGGCTCTCTGCACTGTTCCTAAGAGTATCTCCAATGGTATTTTCTTAGGAAAAAATCACCACAATTACTAAATTAAACATAAAATGGAACATGAAATGAAGTCTGAATCCCAATTAAACTTGGAATTTGGAAATAAATATTTGAAGAAAACGACTGGATACATACTCGCTCAACCTGGGCATGTTAAAAACAGTCCCTCTTCCTGCAGTTGCAGACCTGCCCCATACATGTTACCACTGCTTGAAGTTTGAGCATTTTCCAGCTTGTCTTGCGAGTGAAGCTGGCTTGCACCCTGCTCCAGCTGGAGAAAAACCTGCACATTCATTTACTGAAAAAATACCATGGCTATGAAATTTGCTTTTGTGGCAGGAAAAAATAGAGGGTCCTTTTGAAAGGTTTCATTACAAGATTTAAGGTAGAGCCTCCTGAGCTGGCACTAGTCTTCTAATTAATCAGTGTAAGGATTGTTGAAATCCTGGCAGAAGTCCCCACTCTGCCAGGCTTAATCCTGGAAGTTTAGATCTGGAAATGGAAAAAATCTGAATTTTGTTGGTTCCCCCTCCAGTCAGGTGAACTTGAAATAACCAAGCCTTTTTTAAAATACATTTTTAAATGTTGCATAACAAACCACGCACACAGACACACACAATATAGTTTCTATCTCAAAACCACCCAGATTAGTTCTCAGGGTAGTGCTTTGGGGCTGAATCCTGTCAAATCAAGTAAGGAAAGAGAAAAAGGAAGAAAACAGAAGGGATGGCTTGTAAAGAAAGCCTTTTCCAAGCAGGAAATCAAGACTTCAGCCTGGCATCTCTTTTATTGGTCTCCTGCGTCTGGGCAGCTGATGAAGAGCTCTCTGGAAGCAGCAAAGTCTTTAAACATCATATGCATGCAGTACTTTAATTTTTCATTTAAAGGCTTACCCAAAATATGCCACCATTGCTTATGTCAAAATAATTTCTTTCAAAAAGGAGTTTTCGTTCTGCTATTTACAAAAAAAAAGAAATATATTTTTCAAACCTGGCCCAAACGTTTTCCTTTTCAGGATAAAACCACACTAAGGCAAAAACTTTTATATATCTGCTCATATAACTGCTCTCTGGAATTCAATTTAATTTCTGCTCTCATTTTAATAAACCTTTAGATAGTGTAAGAAGTTTCTCATTTCAACTGTGCCTCACTTTAGAGTTACATTATTTCCTCTTGGCCATTGGACTGGTTTGTGTTTAATATACTGCTACTTTTCAGCTGCCTTTCTGGGCCTCAGGCTTTGGCAAAATTTGGCTGTGATTAACAACAGGCTGTTCACTTACCCTCCACCCCTGGATGTGTCAAGTCCAGATTTTTTGTTTCCACTCTTCACTGTGCTGTTGTTGGTGTTTCTTAAATTTATTTTGCAAAATTTCTAGCTTTGCTCTGAAGGCTACAATACTTTACAAACCTAGAAAACATTTGGTTTATTTTTCGCCATGAGGTATGCTTCACCCTTTGAGATTATGAAACACGGTGACTTTCATGTTTAGCTAGTGTTTAGATGAGGCACTATTCAACAGTCAGAAGATTTTTCCAAGACAAACCAACAAGATACTGGCCAGCTTTCACAAGCCTCCAGAACTTCTAGTGAAAAACAGCAATGGCAATCCTTGCCACCTCAAACAAAACGTATTTTTTATTGGCCTTTCCAAAGGCAGATCCATAACAGTGGGCCTGTAATTTCAGGGAGAAAAAAACTCATTGCAGAGAGGGGATGTGCAAACCAGGATACTAGAGGCATGGACACAAACAGGGGAAATCCAGATTGTCAAAAACAGTGTAGGTGCTTTCCTTAGGGAATAGTTTTTGGGGAGAGGAGCTGCTCTCTCTGGGCCTTCCCACCTTTATGGTACATGCCAGCAGGGACCCTGCTGCTGCTCATTTTACTTCTTGTCTGAGCAGAGCTCAGCTTTCAATAAACCTATCTGACTTCAAGTGACATCGAGAACAAACCTCTTTTTCCTGCTCTTTTTTCTCTCCCCTTTCTCCTTTGCCCATAAATCAAAGAAGAAAGGATCAAATGGACAAAACAACAAAGTGGTAAAGTGCTCACTTCAGGGTTGTAGCCAATCTAATTAATTTTTCATTTAGGTCTGATGTATTAGAGGCCAATCAATCAAGGATTATGTTTACAGAGTTGTAGAAAGAGAGGAGACCGAGTCCTCATTTGTTGTCTGGGCTGTCCAAATTAGTCAGTTAAACGATCCTGGGGGAGATCATAAAGGATATGAATAGGTTCTTGTAAGTACCTTTCTTTTAATTACAGACCAAACAGTCAACACTTCCCTCAGTCCTTGACTTCCTGCCTGAAGGGCAGAGCTGGCTTCTTGGAAGCCAGATAGATGGTGGTGACTTCTGCCACCCACCTTTGGGACAGCTCAGAGTTTCTTCATCTCTGAGAGCACCAAAGCAGCCCATCGGGCTCAGGATACCTGTCCAACAGGAGCATGCAGTAGGTGGAGTCCAGCAGGTCCCACCAGATTCAGTGAGCTCCAGTATTTCCTGATTCTTAGAGAGTAGAAAAAGGAGCATAAAACTGTAATGACATTTTCAGGACTGTCTATATTTCCAGAAAATTTAGGGAAATCATAGTCAAGTCTGGCTATGCAGAATTTACCCTTTTGACTCGAAAGCCCTTTTTGGGTGTGATTTAGCAGTTCATGCCTACAACAGCCACACAAATGCTTTGCTATTGCAGCTTCCAGTGCTTGACCTTAAATTACAGCTTCAACAGAGGCCTTCCAGTTTATTCCCATCAAAGTGCATGACTTTTTCAAGGTACCTCTTTTGTCTTTTGTAATTAGCTGGGCTACACACATAGTGTATGGCTCTTACAATATTAATGATCCTTAATTTCTATCAGTCAATGTGGGGACAACTAAGTAGATAGATGGCTTCAAATGACCTGATAAACACGGAAGGAAGACAAGATGAAGAGTCGGATGATTTGGTCAGTCTAACAAGACCTTTTCCTACAGTCATTTGACATGGCAAGTTCCCAAGGACCTTTATAGACCTGAGACGGCCAGCACAGAAAAGTCACTTTTCATATTCAAGAGCCAAGTGGAATGCAGGGCTCCCACTGATGCACACTGCTTGAGTGGGGGCAAGACAGACCAAGTCTAAAGGCAGCTCTTCTGCCTTTCAACACGAGTGGTGAAACACGGACTTAGCACCCAAAATGTCCACTTTGCATGACAGATGCCAGACACAATAACTAGAGCTTTTTGCTGTAGTTGTTTAGGGGAAAAGCAGTCTTGGTGGCTCCAAATATTTCAAACTCTTTATATTATTATTATGACTGAAATTTCAGCAATTTACCCCATAGAAACCTCAAATTTGCAAAAAGCTCGGTAGGATAACTCAAAACTGGCACAAAATGACATTCCTTAAGCTCTCTCTTTACCTGCTGTTGCAATGTGGCTACACAATGTGTTTCCATTTCTATAAGTTCACAGAAGCCTGTCATTTTGTGTATGAGATATGCTTAGTATCTCAGGGAATTGAGGGTACAAGGAGCAATAAATAACACAGAAACAGAGAGAGCACTGGGCCTTTGTTTAATATGATGTATTTCTATATTTGGGAACAGAGTTTGAGAGTGTCCGTATTTGGTTTTTACTTCAAACTCACTGATTGGCCATGTTAAAAACACAAAAAGCAAAAGGCAGCAATAGCCCCAGATAGCTGCATCCACATGCCATCAAAAACATGAACAGATATATTTTGGATATACTGACACAGAGTGCCACCCTAATTTGAATCAGTTCAAGTTGATGCAGAGCAGCTATCGTGTAGATAAACTCTTGCTTGAGAGGGACTACAGCTTTTTTAGAAATGTCTGGGTGTCTGATTGCTTTAAGCAACATGTAAAAAAAGAAAACTGCTGAAATTTTCTCATGTGATCATTTTTATTGTACCAAAATCAGCTTTTCCAGTAAGGTAACTGTACTTGCTGTAAAAAAGATAATTTCAATTCTTTGAGAATATGGTCAAGTATAATCACTGAAGTCAAACTGCCTTGAAAATTCAATACCTACAGACACACCAAAACCATAAAGTTCTGAACACTGCAGCTAACAAAACCAGACTTAAGCCAGAAAAATCCATTTAAGAATATCCGTACTAGCGCACCACAGCGATATGTGTAGTACCGCCATCACAGGTCAAAACACACATCTTGATTTTTAAAAAAATTTCTTTGGATCAGCAGATGACATGGTCCTGTGTTTTATGCAACTAGTTATTTCCATGTCTAGTAAATAAAATTGAGTTTTGGCAAAGGCTGCATGTTGCCCTTTGGGGTTATGTCAGCTGGGCTTAACTTAAAATTAGCCCAGCAAGGCAGATGGGGAATAGCTGTAATTATTGCAGCAGGATGAACGTAGGAAGGCTTGGGGCCTGAGTCCACTCAGAAGGGAATAGGTAAAAATTACTCGTCCTCGAAAGGACAGTGATGTAGTGGTGGAAGGCAGTTACCCAGGCCTTGCAATTTTCATCATTTTTTCTGTTTTGCTGATTTTTAATTTCTTTTTTCTTTTATGCAAAGGTGCCTTGCCACTATAGGTAAAGGTGCAGTAAACATACTGGCTGGGCCCAGCTCTTGGGGCCCAGTTCTATTTGTGCCCTAAAACTGGATCTTGTGTGACATTAAAGTGGTTGCTGATAGACCTTTAGCAGTACCTAGGCAATCAAACATACTTAAAGCTTCCACTGCTTTAATGTGAATATTATAATCTGGAAGTGGACGAGCCTCTGGTACTGTATATCTGCAAACTGCAGGAGACCTAACCTCACAAATCACACCCAGTGAACTCGCAAGATCTTTAAGCTAGCAAATGGAAGAGAATCAGCTTTTCCTTGCCTCTGAAGCCCTAGCCACCAGCAAGAGCCCACTGGCAGTTGGCTTTCCTTAGTGGCCTGTTCTGGAAATGAGGAGTAATTTGACCCCACGCTAGGGGCTGTTATGAGCCATGGTATGGTTTTCCACTAAATGCATACGATGAACCTGATCTACAGGCAAGAATAATGGCTCTGTGGCAGATGTGGATGTCTTTTGGGCTTATTGCAGGTGCATCCTCATGAGCATTTGTCTGGCAGGGGAAAAATGTGAATCCACAGTTCCACTGTGCAAGCTGGCAGCTGCATAAAACCATGACACTGGAGAGCTGTAACATGATCCTGTGTGTTTGATATCTGCCCTAATAGGATTCATGACAAGATGGGTGGCTATCAGTCCCCAAAGCCGTAATTGAAATCCCTATGGGCTCTAATGAGCAATCCTCTTCCAGTGACAATACAGTTGTAATGCTATATATGGGATTTAGCCTTTTAATTATCAGTCTGGAGTAAAGCTTTAATCCAGTGTTTGTGTTCCTCAAAGGAAGCTGGTTCTGAAGTGACATAAATCCAAACTGCTGGGTTGAGAAAGTTGCTTTGATCCTTGAGCATTTATACTACTCTTTTTTTTTTAATAAGACAAAAACATTGATTAAAATAAAGCATAACAAAAAATAATGAGTTGGCAGAGTATTAATTCCCTCCCATTTGTGAATCTATTAATCAAAATTGCTAAGGTGCCAGTAAAAAGTCAATCCAGCCCTTACTGGCAAGAGCTGTCAGCAATGTCTTGAAAAAACAGTGGTTTCTTATCTTATCTTTGCACTTGGGAACATGTAAAGTGGGAACTAAATGCGGTTGTCATGCTAAGTGTTTCATTCTGCTTGCTTTACTCAGTTCCACATATACCCTCTCTTCTGGAAGAACAGTTGGGTCTTTCTCACCAAATCCTTCCAGCAACTATCTAGATCCCTTCCTACCTTCAGTCATTTTTGCTGGGGAGAACATGAGGACAGAGGTAGGTCTCACCTACACTAAATTCTTATTTACTAGACAGTGAAATAACGTGCTGCACAAAACACAGGAACATGTCATCCACTGATCCAAAACAATGCCTTCTGTCTCACTCTCTTACAATTTTTTTGCTGGCTGGCCTCAACTCACCAAGTCTCTTGCTCCTGGGGTGCCAAAAAGATCTGGAGCAGACTTGATGCAGGGAAGCATAGGCAGCAACGGTGCACCAGGTGTTCTCAAACATCTCAAACAGATGGTCTGCCACCAAGCCTGAAGAATGGGTTAAATATGTGTCAGCTGTCATGTGAAAGATGACAAGAAGCTGATGGAGGTGGACTATCCAGAAGATGAGTCTGAACCTGTGGAGGTCAGCTATCTCCGATAAAGGTGGCAGGGCACACAGGGCACTGCAGACCTGCACGTGGCTCCTGGCCATCAACTGAAGAACTGTGAAGTGTCAAGTGAAACTTGAATCTTTCTTCCCAATCCTGTGCTGAATCCTGCACTTCACCCTCCTTAGACCTGGAGTCTCTAGAGGTGATTTCTCTTCTGCATGGAGTCCCGAAGGAAACTGAAGGAGAGGCCTGACTTCCATGGCACTATTGCAGGGGTTTGAGAGTGCAAGCCCTTCACAGGGCCACCAAGGCCACTGGGAACTGAGAGATAGGTTTAATGCAGTCTGAGGCCAAGAAGCCTCACAGAGGATTGCTGCTTTCAGCTGCCAAATGCATACCTAAGGATGGACTCAGATTCCTTCACTGCCCCACAATAATACCTAAAAAATAACACAAGCTCAATCAAAGCAGCTATAAAGAAATGAAAGACAAAGAGAAGAAAAGGACACAATAAACTCTCTCTGCTACACTTTCATGGCTGAAATCCCCTTCTGCACCCCACCCCCAGCATACAAAGCTCATTAACCAACCAATACTGAATTAGCACTAATGCTGCAATGAGACAAGCGTGGAAATCTTGCTATTTTTAAAATTCAGTTTAAGGTATAATCTCCAGCTTTGGGTCCTCCAAGTAGCAGAGAAGGGGACTTACTTTGAGACGCACCCTTTACTCCTGGGTCACATCTAAAAGACATTCCTAGCAAATATGAGGCCCAAGAACTTACTGTTCTTGAGAGTAAATTAACATTAGAGGTTCATTTCTGAAAAATCTGAATTTTTCATTCTGGACACATCAGCACATCAAGCAGGCCGTGTTTATTTGAGAGGACAGGTAAATGACATTTCTGACAGAAGACCTTAGCAGCTGCCCAGACTTGCCATGCCAGAGTTCTTTAGTTATGATTTTAAGTAGAAACCTGCAAAACTTCATTTCTCATAACAGTATCTGACACCATACAAAGCTAAATTGTTTCTGTATGCATTTACCTACTGCTCTTTCATCGTGACCGTTCAATCTGTATGAAATCAGAACACGAAGAAAAAAATGCCATGGAGATGAAAGGAAGAAGGAAACCCATTCCACGGTGTGCTAACTCACTTCAATATTCAATACAGAAAAGCAATTGCTACCCACTAAGAGCAGATGTTCCTTACAGTTCATAAGCACCCATCAAACGTTGGTCATACATATACTTCCTTACAGCTTTGATCTCTAATGTTACCCATGTGAGTAATTTCAGATGCTTACAATACAACCTATAAACAGGCACCTGTTGTTATTTGAATTAAAGCAGCACATACAGATGCTGGTAGAGACTGAGGCTCACCTCTACTAAGGTATGTGTAAGGCATCTAGACACAAAAAAATGGACCGACTTTCAAGAGCTGTGACCTACAGGGGTTTGGGTTTTTTTTCCCTTCAGTTTCTGTAGCAAAATGGGCTTCATCTCATGTGTCATGGGCTCACACACCCTAAGCAAGTTCAGAGGACCTCATCTGCAGTGCTGCTTGAAATATCCAAGTAAACTAAAAGTCCCTAAAACCACCTTTGAGACACTGCAGAGGATTTCCCAAGGAACATGGTTCACACACCTCCTGCTGTGTCATCTGGCTGTGGTTCTCTATTGCTAATGGCTATTTGAAAACAAGTCCTGATTTTAATTAAACTGGATATCACATAACATATCTGGGTGCCAGACACTGTATAGTTCCTGACTGAATGTACTCATTTAGTAAGGTAGCAGAACAGCCAAGTTTTTGCAACTGCTCAACAGTAGCATTAACCCCAGGGAAGTCCAAAGGACTGAAAGTCCTGCAGCTCCTAGTATCTGGTCTGTGTCTAAATGAGACCTGAGCTCCCAGATTGGCCAGATGCTGTCAGGACTGCCAAATTTATCTTGAATTCTGACCCAGATTATACAAGGAAAGCTGAAGTCCCTTAAGCAAAACACATGTATTTCACAGATTTGTGCTTTATAAATCTTTTCAAAAGCAGAAGAAGCCTCTGCTATTACTAATACAGTTCAAAGCCAGCTTTTAAGGAATGAGAAACAGAACAAAGGCAGCACATTTCAAGCAGTTCACCATATGCAACCTGTCATCAGAAGAGATGGATTAACCAGAACATGCATTTCTTTGACAGAATAGCTTAAGGGACTTGGTGAGCCCAAGTTCTTTTCCCCTCAGTCTTGAGGGCCTCCATGAGAGATATCTCTTTACCTGTCTCAGCCACATTTACAACGTGTCTTGCAAACTCCACTGCTACTCCCTTGCACCCAATGAATTATTATTGTCTTCCCAATCCAAAAGACATTCACTCCCAATGGTCAAACTGATCACGCCACACACCTAAACGAAGCAAATAATTCATTTAGGGTTTGGTGGTATCAACTTACTATTTTTCTGTCTGATATCTTAAAGGATGATGTAGAAGGACTGTCATTGCAAGACTATACCTCTTATCCACACCCCATGCCGGAAAGCTTGCCTGCTGCTGGACAGCAAAAAAGTTTCAGAGATAATTAACCATCTGAGGCCATCCATTATTTTAATGAGTCTGCTGAAGAGCACTGTTCCTGATAAAAGGCAGAGAGTAGCCCTCATTATCTTCCAAACAGGACCAAACTGAAAAAGGGGAAAAAAAAATCCTTGCACAAAAACCAGAGAGAAGATGTAGGCTGCCTCTGATGTCATATTTTAATTCTGTGAAGACAGAGGCAATGGTAATGTCATTTTCCCGGCAAGGACAGATTGTTGAGACTCCTCTCACTGTAATGTTAAAGGTGATATAGTATCTGAAGCCATAGGCTTTGACAATCTCCATCCATTTGCAAAAGTCATCTTCAGAGAAGAGAAAGTTAGGACAAGAAGCACATGGGCTTACAGTCAGCAGCAGAATTAATTGCCCTTAGTAAGGCTAACTCCCTCCTCTTTGCTCCTGCTGTGTATTAAAGACACATGTCAAACTTTCCCCTCTGAAAGCACTTTTGCTGAGAGCTGTGGGAATTTCTCCAAGCTAGGCCAGCACAAGCAGCAGGTCTTTAGGGAAAAGAGGTCTAAACCACTGCCAGACACAGCAGTGCTGCTCACATCCCCAGCTGCCTAGCAATGCTCCCACTGAGTGTCTGCCACCCAAAACATAGAGTAGACAAAATTCTACCAAAAAAATAACCAAACTGCTAGCTGTAGCTGTGTAACTGAAGAAGAAAAGTCAGGCTGTGATAAACAACCTTGTGGAGATGTAGAAAGAAGGGAGTCAAGGGATGAAAAACAAAGATGGGAGTAAAACAGCAGCATTAACAGACTCAAAGAGCTGGAAAGAGCACAGATGACGACCAGAAGAGGAATCTGTTAACACGTAGCATTTAAGCAAGTGAACTCTGTGTGGACCTCTGAAGTTTAACACCTCTGGCCTCCCAGTACCATCAGACATCTGGCTAAAGGATTAGAGAGATTATTGAGGTACCCAAAACTCAACATCAACACATATGGATGCAGTAGAACTAGTCTGCTAGCAACCAAAATAAATACAGGCCATCCAGCAATCTGTTCTGTTCTGGTAGAATCCCTCCAACATCCCTTCTGAGGTGGTCTTAAATGCTTTGGCAGGCAAGAAGGGTCTCTATCAGCCTCTCCTAGTGAGCCCCCAAACATCTTGTGCTGCATCCTAAACAAGGCATCCGAGAAGGAGCCCAAGGGTGAGGGCTGAAGAAGGCTCTTGTTTGGTTGCAGCTGCAATGAAAGAAATTGATAAGCCAAAATTAATAAGCTCAAATGCCTGTTTTGTTTGCAGCAGATCTACAGTGGGACTCAACTCAAGAGAGTCCTCAAAATGGCTGCCAGTGTGCCCAGGGTAATTGTGCCGGGCTGATTATTTGCTGAAAGGTTTTCTAAGCAAGAGTGGTTCTGAGTGGAATCACAAAAAAAACATGTTACAGAGGTCATAAAAGCACTAAACCTATTATCTCAGTATGTAATAAACAACATCCAAAGCAAAGAGATTATAAAGCGTAAGAAGAGCAGAAAATCCTGATGTGCCAAGTTATTTTCAGCTAATCTGCATTAATACGGTAAACCAGCACATTAGCACGTAGGATTAAAGTGGAACCCCAAAGTCAGGCAGTTGGAAATGGTTTGTTCTGAGAGCAAAGATGATTGTTTCCAGCCTCAGAACAGCAAACACAGCACAGCCTACTGAGGTCGTATCCTGCACTTCTATGTCTGAGGCAACAAAGCCATCTAAAATGGCTTGGCTGCTCTTCTCAGCTGCATGTTGAGTAAAGCAGGATAAGCACAGAAAATAATTATATGAACCATCTAGACAGAGAGGTTTGCAAATAAACTCCTCTATAGTCCTGACCTCTCCTGTTCATTCCTAAAGCTTTCATGACGTCAGCTTGGCTTGCTTGAGGCCCTGCCTCTAGCCATGCCTAGCTCTACATCTCCATTTGGCAGCCAAAGCACACGGAAAAGACAGGGAAGGGACATGATGAAGGTGGATTAGAAATCAACACAGTGAGACCTACCCCCATTTTCATTTCTAACCAACAGGAGTCAGATATTAAAGTGCCAGAGCACTGCAGAGCACCCTTTTCTCAGCTTGCAAGCTATGCATCCACATACCAAAGTAGAGTAGAAAGAAACAGACCTGTCCCCAACATCTACCTAATGACACAAGCATGAGTAACCTCCAGCAAGGACAAGCAAGTTAACAGCTAAAAATCCCCTTGGATTATTGGCTGTGAATCTAACTCTTCCTCTTACAAAGTCCCACATGAAATTTAGGCTCTGCAAATTAAAAAACAAGTACTAAAATATTTGTTATGCAACCAAGATCAAAAAAATATGTCAAGTCTGATGAGAATGCTCTGCCTGAATGAAACTAGACAAACTTATCTAATTCATTTATGGGTTCACCATTCAAGTGTGCTTTTTTGATTTCACTCCTATTGGACATTTAGACCCCTCCCCAACATCAGTATCTTCATCCATCTTCCCTAAGTATACAAAGAACTGAAGTTGCTCTTGCTATAAAGACATGAAAAGAAGCCTATCACAGACAGTTTTGCTCTAAGACTACAGATTGCCACCTGAGGAGCTTATGAATCAGCTCTGGGCTTTATAATCACTGTCTGCATTCATCTGTTACCGCTTAAGTTTGTACTCTTGGAATGGATAGACCCCCTTCTGCTTTTTTGGACTCACCTGCTTCTATATAAGCTTACAGTATTTATTTTGTATGTTGCCTGGAGGGGACATGCATGATGTCAAAAAGTATGCTCTTTGTTGGTTATCTGATAGGCACACAGGAATTTAGGTCAATAGCCAATAGATTATTTAATGCAGCCTGGTATACAAAGGAAATACCATTTATATAATGCATTATAATAAGCAGATGTTCCTTTTAATTAACTAAGATATATAGCCTGGCAACAGCTCCTATTCCACATGTAACAATAAGTAACTGGTGAAACTGTAAGTTGGAGGGGAGTTCTGATAAAGATGAGAACTTCAATGCTCCTGAATCTCATCCTATGCAAAAACTAAAAGCCAGGGCATGTGCAAAACTGCAATGTAAAGTCCCCTGACTCTTCACTCTAAAATCACTTGTGGAGTTTTCTTTCCAGTAAGCAAATGAAGTGCTATTGATTGGGTTGGTTTGAGTTTTGTTTTGTCCCTGGGACTGTATCAGACTTTTCTTCTTGAAAGGAAATGCTGAAGTCCTTCCAAACAGCTGGGAGAATTTTATTATCAGAATATTCCTGTGGCAGGGGGACCTGAAAAAAATCTGCTTCTAGCTCTCTGTTTGTTTTGACCTCTTTGCATAGGACACAGTGTGACTTAGCTAAAAAAAGATCTCCAGCAGATACAGAGGCTGCAAAGGTTTTCTCCTACATATACTAAAAAGAAGGAAGAAGAAGAAGAAGAAGAAGAAGAAGAAGAAGAAGAAGAAGAAGAAGAAGAAGAAGAAAGAAAGAAAGAAGAAAGAAGAACGAAGAACGAAGAAGAAAGAAGGGAACAAGACTATGTGTCTGTGAATGACCCTTAATGAAAATAAACGGACAGATACAGTAGGCATTCACCATGTCCTGGGAAAAATCCCATTCCACTACAATTAAGTGAGACCTCAGTGCCATTCAGAGTTTTTGATGCTATTTTTCTAAGTCTGTGCTTAAGTAAATGTGTTTGTCTACAGGGAGATGCAAGAAATGGTAACAAGGAGGTCTCTGAATTAAGCCTTTGTGGCATTCTGCCTAATGATTCACCTGTCTATTAGTCACCTAATTTCACAGTTCATAAACTTTAAAGGTTTCGGTTATGAATGGGTTCAGTGGTTCTGGAATAAGAAAGTACTCATCTTACACAAAGAACAAGAAAATGGGTTTATGTGATACTGCTCTCATCTGGTTTTAATTCTCAAATACAATATGTGTTAGAAGAGAGGAAACCCATTCAAGAAATCCCATCATCCCCAACACTCTGCCATCCAAACTGGAAAGATTCCTGCCTGATCATCTTGTTTGCTAAGAGACTCATTGTGTCCATTTGCCTACACTTCCATGATTTGTATAAGTTGTATTTTCTTCTAGATGACAGCCTAGTGCTGCAGTGTGAGCACCAGACCCAATGTAAAGCTGGACATTTATACCACCACTCACATCATTACAGTTTGTTCTTCACTGGAAAACGACTAAATGTATCTCCTTGCTGTTTATGAAACTAGTTATCGGATTTAAGCTGCACATTTACAGGCTATGTTGCAAGAGTAATGTAGCTGGAAAAATTAAATCCTAACATTATTTGTAGACTGTGATCCATGTCATGGATGAGGTGCCCATGGCAAAAGGCTTTCTATAACTGGAGAAAATAAAAAAGTCAGAAGAGAAACTCATAGAGTTCACTGCTCCTATTTCTCATGAGGATTCCTGCTCTTCTCTAATCAGCAGCTTTATGCAAGCAATGACTTAAATAGGAAGAGTTAAAAGAAATTTTATTCCAGAAATGCTTTTTAAACCCTGGTAACAGTTCACCGCTAATTTCCCTGGGCACACGAACAAAATTACTTTGAAAACATAAGAATCAGCTGGCAAATGTCAATGGCACAGTAATGGATACATCCTGGAATTTGCCCTATAGGCAGAAATTCATTTGCTGTCACCCCTCAAGCAAAAGCCTGAGTAAGCAGGTGGATTAGTAAGGTAAAGGTCAACATCTGTGTTCTGCTTTGGGATAAACAGGGGAAAAATGAATGCCTGGATGTCCTCAGACATTTTAGGTGTATTCTTAATTTCAGCGTTGTATCAGCTATCATACCTCAGGCTAGCAAATACCTGCTTTTGGTTTGCGTGACCTGTCACCAACCAAAACAGGGCTGGATAGTGAAAAGCACTGGAGAAGCTTTAGCTCATTGAGGAGAAGGAACAGTCCAACAGAGTCTGCTCTGTAAACGGTGGAGAAGGGCAAGGGAGTATTAAAACCTGTGATGCCAAGGGGTAGTCCAGGATGCAAAGCAAGAGTTGGGAGACCGAAGAAAATCAGTTGTGCTGAGGATCACAAAGAACGGAGAGAGAGAAGAATTACTTGTTGAATTGATTGAAATAGCAGACACCTGATGTATTTAAGAAAACCAAGTAGGAAGCATGGAGGGCAAGGGAACTCCTACATAGCTAAGTGTCCAGCACTGTCTTCTCTATGAACCAGGAACTCATTCCTGAAGTTCTTATATATTTGACCGAAGAGCCCCTGAGTGGCTGGGCAATATAAATCAGAAAGCAAACCATTACAGCCATAAACTTTTATCCTCAAGAAGTATGTTTCCCACCCTTGAAAGCATGAGCCTAGGAATAACACAAACTTATCTCAAAACACTACCTGGTGCACTGTTGGTGTTTGGTCCTCAGACCTGGGACTATAAAAATTCTGCTCTTCAGGAAGACACTGCCTGATTTGGGGTAAATGGCAAAAATCAGAGTCTTCAATGGATGAAGCATGTGTCACCTGTTAAAAAAATATTGATCCACAGATCTTCAAGCTTTTTAATCTCTATCACTTGAGATACTACAGTGACATTTTTAGAGTTGCACCATCTCCACTTTGAAAGGCAGATGAAATGAGATTTCTTCTTTCTTTGCTAATGAGTGATGAATATACTTTGCTTACTACTTCTCAGGAAAAGAATAATTGCCGTTTAGAGGTTTAGCCAAAATGTAGGTCTTCAAAGCAAGCATCCCAATTTTTAAAAACACTCAACCATTTATTAAGGCAGACAACTCCTATTTTTCTAAATTACGTGTTAAGTTGGACTCATAAAACACTATTTTGACTTTTGAGAAACACTGGAAATCTGATGGAAGATATATTTGCAGTCCCCCAATAGCTGCAGAGTTCTGCTTATCTTCACAGACAGGCTTAAGTCATTTAGCACTGCAATGGAAAACAAATCTTTTCAAAGTTGAGCCCTCAAAGGTTAAAGGAGATGCAACATTTCAGTAATGTCGTAAGTGATTTCTTGAAAACACATGCAAAAAATACCAGAATAGATGCCATTTCCAAGAAGAAAATAAACTATACGAAAGAATGCAAATTGACAAGTGTCATTATTCTTTCCTTGTCCAGTCCTTGGTATGTCTCAATTGTCCTACTTTTCTTTTTTAAAGGATGTTGCCATAGTGATATTACAGAACCTGCAAAACTGTCCCAGCTATTCATCATCAGAGATTAAAATATATTATGAAATGGGTTTTAATATATTATAAATTATACACACTGCAATACCAAATTCTATTATAAAACAGGTTTTAAATAACATATTGTAGAGCTAGAGTAGCTGTCCCACAGTTCAGGTGGAAGATTGCTTTGTATTATAAAGTCTGATTTTTCAGTCTCACTAATGGCACTGAGAAGTAGTCATCCACTATGAAGTTTTATCTACAGGCTTTTATTCATTGCCACAATCCTTCCAAACAGCTGAGGCTGGTGTTAGATTCACAGCCACTGCCTGGGCACCCAGTGTCACTCAAGATGCTGTAGCAGAGCCAAGACTTTCGTGGTAGCTCCAATAGAAGCAAGAAAGGAGCTATGGGAGAACTTTTCTGGACAGCAGATGGAGGCCAGGAATAATGCCCCAGGGCAACTCTATCAGCATTGGATGCCTACTTTAGACTGAATTGAGCCAAAGAAATGTGCTTTACTTTACCTCAGGGAAATTGAGGTTAGAAAGAAAACAGCCACATTTACTTTTAAAATAGGTCTTGCCACAGCATTTCTGTTCCCTGTGTTTAGGAGGGAAGTGGGGAGGCACAGGGAAAGAAGCAGGAAATTCCGCTATAGTTTTCCTTCCATCTCGTGTAGGTGGCAGGTTTATTCACTACAGAGCCAGTTTTAGTTTCTGAGCTGGAGAGCCTGACAAGGAAGATCTCTTCAATTCCAAATCCCATCCAGAAACCACCCAATCCTAAAGCACTGGGAGTTCTTGCTATGCACAAATTCAGGAGCCCACTGCATGTCCCTGAAGACAGCTGGTGTTGCATTCCAGCTGTCCTGCTCCCTGCTGGAAGTATGAGCTCCTCCAGGGGGATTTTATTCCTAAATGCAACAGAAGGAGCAAAGAGTTATAGGAGCAACAAAATCTCTTCCAAATCCCCAGACACTAAGACCCCAGGTTCTGGTCGCTGGCACAGAGATGCTTGTAACAATAACGAAGGCTTGCACATTGATGATAAATGGCTCGCTGACCATAGTTTGCAACAACTGGCACAACACGGCTGAGGCACACAGGTTGCAAAGCACACACTGCTGCCTCCCAGACAACAGGCTGTGAGCTCTGAAGGAGGCAACTCCCATTGCCTTTTAGAGCGACATCCAGCTGCTTAGGCGGCTGCAGAGCCAACACCTCAGCACTACCACAGAGAATGTAATCCAACAGATAACAATCATTCTTAACAGCAAACAGTTTCCTTTGTTGAGCTCTGACATTGAAGTCCCTAGCCAATTTTATACCCACTTTACACTAATATTTTGATCTTAATACCACTGTTTGCAAGAATTTGGATTGTTAAAGTACAAACACTGGCATGATCCCAGGAAACAAAAACAGAGACCCAAGAGTCTTATTGGTTCAGTGCCAACTCCAAGGTGTTTTCATTAACAGCCAGCTTTTCTGGGTGCTCCTCTGTGGCTGGATGACTAGTGGTCAGCCTAACACAGCATGTGCTTGATACTGGAGGATTTATGCCATTCTTCAACAAGCCATGTCAAATGCAGTTTTCCTGATTGTGGCTTTGAAGCCAGCAAGTGATAAGGGGAAGAACACTAAATGGATCGTGTCTCCCAGTAAGCAAATCAGTCATTATGACTATTGTTATCTGTCACCTTGACACATTAGGGGCTGTGCGCTTCAGTAGATCCAAGTGGTGACTTCTTTTCCCCACAGAAATTCAGTATCTTATGTATAGATGGCTCACATGACTATGGAGTTACACCAGAGCTCTGCATAAATCTCTGTGGCATTTATTGTTTTTCCAAGCAGCAGATGAGGTTTGTTTTTTTCGTGACTTGCTAGTGGAGCAACACATTTCATTAACCTGGCTTTTATTCATGCCAACACAAAAGGTCAGAACCAGTAGCCTCAAACAGTTTCCTCATTTTAACAATGAGGTTTTCCTGCTGATGAGCATCAGGCACTGCTGAAACCTCAGAAAATAAACATTATGCTCATAGGTCCCTTAAGCACGGTAAACTCTCCATCTATCTTGCAGCTGCCAAGCACGAGAATATTGCACAGAGTACTCTAATTGCACTTATAGTTATTCCACTTTAGATCTAAGCTTTACCAGCCTTGTCTTTAGATTTAATCACACACCTTGTGCACATGTCACACAAGAGCCCAACATTATTTGGACTCATCATAAGTCTCTTCAGGAATACATATTTGACTTGTGTGATCTGCAGGTTGTTTATGCCCGTATCAGAAACCCATCCTAAATAAACTCTGAGCCTGAGGTTTTTATGCTCTTACACCATTCAAAGGTTCAAACAGACAACAGCCCATTCAGAAGATCACACAGAGAGCCAGCAGAGTCAATCAATTTGCCTCATGAACAAGACTCATGCTCTCTCCCTTAGACTATGTGGCATTGCGGATAAGCATTTGTTGCCTGAAGAGATGTAAATAAAGACATAAACTTTAAAGGAGATCAATCTAGTTCTGGATAGACAAAACCCCAAAAGATTTATCCCTAAATTGTATTAGAGTTAGCCTATTCACAAGCATTTCCAGTGTCCTCAGTCTGCAACCATCATTTTCAGCATGTCCCACCTGCTCAAAGTAACAAAAATTGTCACTTCTGGTTGACACCCAATTTCAGAAGCAAATCCCTAATTAATAAAGGAATTAAGACTTTTAGCATCTTCAAATATGAATGCCAACTCAGAAGGCCCAAATTTAGGGGCAACTGTGATAAGGATCAGGCGTCTCTCCATGTGCTGATTCAAACATCCAAAAATCATGAGTTAACATTGAAAATTAAAGCTTGTTCTACAAGCACTATCCAATGCAGGTTTAAATCAACCCATAATTTTCCCTGCTTCTCCTCAGCTAAATTAAAAATACCATTTATACTGAATCAGAAGTCTTCTGGAGCATGAGGAAAAATAAAGACAAAGATTAATCATCATTTTTTTGGTCAGTGAATTTCTCTGACATAGAAGAAATAAAACACTATCTTGAACAAACACAGATGAGACAAACCCTCAGCCAGGAGCACCAACTGTCTGGGATGTCTGGGATGAGCCACTTGACATGTTGGCTTCATCACTATTTCATACACACTAAATAAATCCACATGAGTCTGATGATATTTAAATAAAAATACGTACCATTTAAATTACAAACCAACTCTACTCAAGTGTGTACCCTTGAAATATCTGTGAAATTTAGCCAAAAGAGATAAGTCATGAAACTAGCTGTAATTTATGGAGATGCAAGGTTGACAAGTCTTCCAAAAGAATGTCTTGATCATGTTTGAACACTTTGAGGCATATGGGAGCAGAGCCACGTATTTTTCAAGGCAGAGAGAGAAAGCATGGTGGAAAAAAAAAATGATCACCAACATGTGCTGCCTGGCTTAGAGACATCATCTCGTTTGACTACACGAAGGGTGCAGCCTGGGCAGGGTGTTTGTGCTGTCCCAGGCTGTCACTCAGTGGTATCATGAGATGGCAGGATGCAGTCTCACTGCCTCCAGAATATTCAAGCTCACAGGTCAGCAGTAGTCATCTGCTTTGCAAGTTGCATGATTACAGATAAACATCAGAAGAAACAGTCCTGCAAAGCCATGAAGCCTGATAACCTTTGCAGCTGCAATGTACTAGGCTTGGTGTGGGTGGAATTGTGTGGCTTTGCATGTATTGCAAACCGCAGCTGCGCTGCTTACTGAGGCTGCAGAAAGCACCTAAACAGTCACTCTGTGCTCAGAAATACATAACAGAGTTTGAAGATGAGCAAGAGTGATGTCAAATGATGGTGAAAGGGTGTGATACAGTCCCAGAATACTGATACATGGGGAGAAGAACATGGCTTACACTAAGCTGCCACACTTTGAACACACATTGCTGCCCACTGCTTCTTGCTCTACCAAGGATATTTAATGCAAAAGGGCCCTTTCACATTGCCAGTTGCTCATTTTCAGCAACTTTCATGCAGGCCCTGAGCCCAAAACCCTGTTACACAGAGATTGGCACTGCATAATGGGAAAAGAAACCTGGTAATAACCATAAGAAACTTTTACTCTCACCTTATGGCCATCTTGCCAAAGAGAGATGAAGTGACAGGCAGGTGGATGACAGAGTATTTCTCTGATTTATTTTTTTAAGTGAAAATTTACATTATATAGTTGGGTTCAAGAAATGGGAGGAAAATAGATTTCCTTTTTTCCTTAGCCATGTTCCCAAAAAGGGTTGAATAATTTTAATCTCCACCTTTTCCGAAGAATCAGCTTCTGGCAGAAAGCAAAAACTGCAAATCACAGGACCACAGGAAACCTGGTCTCAGTTTGGAGTCTCCTGCAATGTTGAACACTATAATAAATAACACCTCACAGCATTGCCAAAGTCACTGCAGTGATGTGTACCTTTCCTCACTGAGGTCCAGTACCTGGGGAAAGCCCTCTGAATGCTTAATTTCCTTTTCTCAATCTCTTCAGGTGCTGCTGGCACCCATCCTCTGCCAATTTTCAATAGCAGCAGAGAAGAACTTGCAACGCAGATGAGCTCCAAGCCCCGCCAAAAGCCTTTGTGGAGCACTGCAAGGACAGAAAGCTCAGGGACACGGAGCCCAAAACTGTACAAAACAGCACTTGCAGCTATTTTTACATCCTTCAGGTCCAGCTTGCCCCTGTGAAAGCAGCAAGCATGTCTCACTTGGCTAAGCAAACAGGAATACCTGAACACACTCAAACAGCCTCACCAGTGACAAGGCTGGGTATTTGTTGGAGCAGATGCAGTCAGTGGTGCAGTGACTGGCTTCAAGACCCAGAAACAAGAGCTAGCATGAGTGAACATGCAACTTGCTCTACTAGTTGTTATTTTGCAACTTCTAAATTGCATTACTATGAAAATAAGACTGGCATCTTTGAAAGATGGAAGAATTCCAGGAAATTGCAAGTTGGTAGGAGAATTTAAAGAAAGGTGTTGACTTTCTTTAAAAAGGCTGTTTTAGAAACAACAGATGCTGAAATTATAAAGACACATGGTATTGGGCTTGTGTGGTCACATTTTGGTAGTGGAGGAGCTGCAGCAGTGGCGTCTATGAGAAGCAGCTTCCCCCATGTCCAACAGAGTCAATGCCAGCCAGCTCTGAGATGGACCTGCCACTGGCCAGGGCCAAGCCCGTTAGTGGCTCTACCCATCAGTGCTGATATAAAGTGTTTTAGAAGGGGAAAAAGCAAACTGGACAACAGAGTTTGCAGCGAGAGAGAGAAGTGAGAATATGTGAGAGAAACAGCCCTGAAGATGCCCAAGATCAGTGCATAAAGAGGGGATGCTCCAGGTGTCAGAGCAGAGATTCCCCTGCAGCCTGTGGCAAAGACCATGATGAGTCAGGCTGTCCACCTTCAGTCCATGGAGGTCCACAGGGGAGCAGATCCACCTGCGGCTCCACACTGGAACAGGTAGATGTCCGAAGGAGGTTGTGAATTTGTGGGAAGTCCACATTGGAGCAGGCTCCTGGCAGGACCTGTGGCCCTATGAAGAGACAAGTTCATGCTGGAGCAGGTTTGATGTCAGAACCTGTGACCCCTCAGGGGACCCATGCTGGAGCAACCTCTTCCTGAAGGACTGTACCCCATGGAAGGGACCCATGCTGGAGCAGTTCATGAAGAACTGCAGCCCCTGAGAAGGACTTACGTTAGAGAAGTTGGTGAAAGACTGCTAGCCATGGGAGGGACCCCATGGTGAAGCAGGGGAAGAGTGTGAGGAAGGAGTGGTAGTGACAGCATGTGATGAACTGACTGCAGCCCTTATTCCTGTCCCCCTGCACCATTGCAGGGAGGAGGTAGAGAAAATCAAGAGTGAAGTAGAGCCCAGGAAGAAGAGAGAAGTGGGGGGAAGGTGTTTTAAGATTTAACTTAAGATTTAATTTTTATTTTTCTTCATCCTACTTTGATTTTATTGTAATAAATTTAATTAATTTTCCCCACGTCGAGCCTGTTCTGCCCATTGCCAACACCTCTTCTCTACCCTGGCCAGCTGATGAGGGGAGTGACAGAGCAGCTTTGTTGGGCACCTGGCATTCAGCCAGGGGCAGCTCACCCACACAGGAATGATCTGTACGTGTACATTTGCACCTCAAGAATGTCAAATGAGGATTAACATTTTTAAGCCATCATTTTTTTCTTAAAAAACCTATGAGCTCAACTATCTTTAAATCTAAGGCACATACTAATCTTTTCAGCACACATAATAATATTTGCTAATTACTTGGGAATTTTTCACATTCCTATAGAATTTCACTGAAAGCAAATGTTTTTATGATGGAAACATTGTTGGAATATTAAGTTACTTAGGACAGAATATACAAGATGATCAAGAACACTTTCTTAATAGATATTTCTATTTTGAAGAAGGTATTCCGAAATTTTCCATACAATTAGTCTGCTTTAATTGGATTTGGTTGGAATATAGATGGAGGAAAGAAAAATCCTAGTGATGTCTAAGATACTCACTCATTTCTCTTTTATTTTAAACATTCAAAATTGCATTGAAATTACAGAATCAAAAAAATGACACAGAGCTTTGAAGTCAAATCATTCATCTCCTGCTTCTATCAGATCCTTTCACACTGGCAGCATTTCATTGTGTGAAGAGAAAAAAAAAAAAGCAAAGCAGAGAAAGAAGTAATCTCATTTAAATTCATAATATTTTTGCAGGGGAGGGCTCAGTGGACAGCAGCTGGGCATCACTGCTATCAGCAGTGGCTAAACATTTCAAAGGACAGTCATTGCCTCAATATCTCTATATTCTGGACAGCTTAAGTGTCCAGAAAATGACAGAAAAGGCTGTAAATGCATATGCAGAAAAGCCTAGGAGATTTTTCTGGCTCTCAGTTCAACCCACCAGACGTGCTCAGGTCCCAGGGAGAGGGTAGAGGAAAGGAGAAGGGCACTTTCAGAGTTCAGCTGGTGCTAAAGAAAAGCCAATTTTCTGAGGACTGGCACTTCAGTGATGGAAATGAGCAATTTGAGTTTGTCTTGAAAGAAGAGTAAACAAAATTTTTTACCCATGTGGTAACCAGGTAGCAGCTGTAGAGATTTCCCTGATCTCAGACTAATTTTTGGAGGATGCTATCTATTCTCTGAGGGGACACTGGAGAGGGACAGCACATGTGGATTTCTCTCACTGTTTCTCATCAAAGAACTGAATTTCACTTGCAGTCCTAGGTTATGGTGTGAAAACTGAAACCTCAATGTAGAAGCAGGGCTCATGCAGCACACTCCAAAGCACTTTGTCAATACATTACTCCCGACATCAAAACTGCAAAACTGTGTCAAGAACAACGCTGTGGGAAACATTTCCTGGTTTTCTAGCAACAAAACATACAAGAAGCAGCCTTGAAGTGTTTACATTGCAGCCTATCTTACCACTAGTCCAAAAGGCACACAGGGTAAGATCCTCTCGATGTCATTTCACAACACAACTCTTTAAAAAAAGTTCAATTTCTTTATTGAGATCACAGGTAATGTAAGTATTCAAATATGAGAGGTCAATTACTACAGTCTCTGTTCAAAAAATAGGGGGTTTGTTCTGTCATATGTATTCAGTGAATGACAGTCATAGTGGGAGAATGTGGCCTTTGCAATGTCCTATGATGTTGCTATCAGGATTATTGGAACAGATGTGGAAGGAACATGGACTATTGGCTGAGTAACTCCCAGAAGCAAGGATTAAAGCAGTAGAACAAGCTAATTCCCCAGACCCTGTTAAGCATTCAAATTCCCAGTGTCCCATTGTTTATAGCAAAGAGAATAACAAGAAGAAAAGTGACACAAAGATGAATCTGTCGAGGTGACTGTGATTGGCAATGAGCTGGTGAAGGACAGCCCTGAAAATGGATCTATGAAGAGATCACAAAACTAATTCCTTTTGTGATATAATCCTGACTGTAAGCTACAGTAGAAATGCTAATACATTAATCTATGTCTCTAATGTCACCGTTCTAATTCAATACACAACTAGGGAGATAAATCTCTGCATACATCTTGCATAAATAGCGTGCATTGTTATGATTTTCTCAATAAACCGTGGAAAATTAACATAGGCATTGATAGCATCTTCATATCCTAATGCAAATGCAATTTATTGTTTTGTAGGATGTAATGCTATACAGATATACAGACAAATTGTGATATTGCACTAATTTTTGTAGACAGCCTGGAGACAGTTGACAAACTAGAAATGTAATGTCCTGTCTGATCCTGTCCCTTCCCAGTGTTGCTCTCCAGCATGAAGAATAGTAAGGCTGACACTGGACCTGCAAAAGACATTTTTAGCTGAAGAAACAGGGTGGAAGATGGCAGTTTGCCTTTGAGTTGATGTGGCTGCAGGGTGGTGAGTTTGGGAGGCAGGGGACAAGCACGCAGATGCAAGTTGCTCCCTGCCTCCAGGGGAAACTCTGTTCAGGCCCTTACAGCAGGGACAGACAGAAAGTGGCAGGACAGATCATGTTTCTGTTTTATGTATTCACAGCAGCTCTTTTCTCTCTTCAATTCACTGGTATAGTAGGAAACCACTTCTCAGCCTAATTTTACATGTGAAAAGTAAAAGAATGGGGTTTTTTGCTGATTCCAAAACTTGATGCCAAGAAATCTGCTGGGCTCCTAAGCAGGTTTGCCCCATGGTTGGGTACTCCAAAATAGCTGGACTCTGATAGAAGAAAACATACCTTGCAGCAGAGGACACTGAGAGTAACAGCCTGGGAATGGGGCCAGCTCATTAACACCCTGCAGCACCATTTTATTTGATCCCACAGTCCTCCCAGTTTGACAGTGCCAGAGAATGAAACAGGAGACATCCTGGTATTATGATACAAATCCATGGTACCTTGAATACTGCAAGCAGAGCTCACCTCACTTGCCAAAAAATTATGGTAGATCTGGAAAAGGTATAGAGAAGGGAAGCAAAAATAGTTAAAGGAGTGAAATGGCTTTTATGTAGAGTGGGACTTAAAAAGAATAGGACTCCAGCCTGGAAAATACAATATGGTAGAAGTCTATAACAGTCACAAACAGCATGGAGAAGGATGTAGGGAATGACTGCTCGTCATTTCTGATGCAGAAACTCGAGGCTATGATAATAAATTAAAAAAAAATAAGCTCAGCAGCAGACCAAAAAAGATACTTCTTCACAAGATATATGGTTGAGTTGTGCAGCTGAGCCATGGGATACTACGAATGCCAAAACCTCTCTGTGAATCTGAGAAATTAATGAAAAAAATCTTTCTCAAATTAGGAAAGACAGAGATACTACCTATGGCTTAGGAAATCTTTCAGCTAGAGACCAGCAGAAGGTGAGGAGCTTCACACCCTGCCCAAGCACCCTGACTGCACCAGTCTGACCCAGAGAGCCACTGCCATCTGGCAAGGGGTGCTTCTCTGCCACCATACTGAGCAATATTTGACTCCTTACACATGCCTTGGCCTCAGCTCACATGGAAAATTAACAGCTTGACTGTAAAAAGTCACTGTCCTGCTACATGTGATTCATTTGCATGTGTAAAAGCAAAGCCCAGCTCAAGGATGGTGCTGAGATGTCAGCACGTTCTGCAGTGTAAATCACAGCATGGAGGATGCCCCCATCCCCCAAAAAAGAAATTACAGACCTGTAGCTCTCCTCAAAGAGCTTGTTAATAGCACCTTTAGGCTCATTTGCCAATAGGGGCTCAGGTGTACAGTGATGGAAGCAGGGAACATATTTTGGGAAGTAGGCTTTGTCCTCTAAGCGGAAGGCAACTGCACTCATGTTGCTCATTTGCCTCCCTGAGGCTCATTTGAGGCTGAGCTCACGTCCCCAGGAAGGGATGGCAGGGTAAGTTATGGCAAGGACAGGCACCCCCAGAATGTTTTTGCCCTGGTCCCCCCGACCAGTCCAAAGAACAAAGCATTTCACTGCAGTGCAGCCCCAGAGAGAGGGAAAGGCTCAGAGTAGAGCCTAGATTTGTGTAAATCTAATGTTTATACAGTTGCATCCATTGCACCCTTTCTATCTTTGTGTTCCCAAGCTCAGGAGTTGCAGCACTAGAGAGATTTACCATTAAGTGTATGGTGCAGGGCCACCGTAATGTTTCCTTTCAGGACAGCAGTGCTTTTGACGTGTTTATTTTACCCCTACACAGATCTAGCTCTTTCAATTGCAATAATTGTTCCTTTTAGAAAATAAAAGTAGGCACAGGAACCAGATGTAACACAGATGCTGGCCTTCTGCAGTTTGAAGTGTTTGCGATGAGTAGCCCTGTAAAATGTGATGCTGCTAACTTTGCTTTGCTGCAACCTCACAACTGCTCTTGTCCAGGACAGATAGACTCAAATCCAAAAGGTTCATTGCTGAGCACCACAGAGGTCTTCACAGTGTGGGACAGTGATAGTGCAGTAGCAGCCCTTTTACCTGGTGTGGAAATGCAGAAAGGATCCCTCTACAACAGCAAACCTGCTGTATTTGGGTAGCGCAGGTCTGGCTTTGTGGAGCCAAACTCTGGCAGCAGCTGACTGTGAAGCACAGCAGCAAGCCTGGACTTCCTTCCTTCCCTGCACAGAGATACAACTGCCAAAGACTTAATCTGCACTTGTTTTTGCCTTCTTTGGCCAAATGCTGTGCTACCGTACTGCACAGAATTTAAGTCAGCAGGGCAGGTTTGATCTTTGCCAATACTATGGCAGGTTTGATTTATTTTCAACTATAACACACACTTAGACTGTGGCTTCTGGCAGCTTGCTTTATTTCCAGATCAGTGAGAAATCATTGTGGAGAAGCAGACTTGGGAGTGGATGTCATTGCTCTCAGGCATGGGAAGCCTGGATTATTCCCACACCGAAAAGAGTTGGGTTAGGAGTGCAATGGCTGAGTTTTAGGAAAACTTCCAAAACTAATGCAGCAGCTGAGCTTCTTGAAGAGGGTCACTTAGATGGATCTGCCCCTCCCTGAGGATGGCTCAGATAGCACCAGGCATCTCAGAGAGTCCTACCTGGCTGTACAAATGCAACTGGATTACAAAATTTACCTTAAATATTGAAAAAGAGCAATTATCTTCTGTTTCTCCTGCGCTTCATCTAGGTCCTTTCGGAAGGTGTTATAGAGACCTGTGGCTTAAAAGTTTCTTTCAAGGGCCGGCAGAGCGCACATTCAGTGCAGTTTGTAAAGGTGAATGCAACACGCTTAAGGGCTATAGAAAATGGACACTTTGGGGTTATCTCAGGTGGATGGATTTAATCATAAGTGTATCATTCAAAGCATCTGGATTTTCCATCACCTTCCAAGCTCCAAATTTTAAAGGAGAAAAAGATATGGTAGCAGACATGTAGGAAAAAAACCCTGTATTTCTAGATAGCGGGAGACTCCTTTAATTTCAGCATTCTATTTGTATTCAAAAGAAAGCATTGAGTATTGAAGCTTGGAATATAATATGAGCAAAAATTCTCCAATGTTTCATTTGGAGCTGAAACATTTAATCCAACCTCCAAGTGTTTATTTGCCAGCAAAAAAAACCCAACCAAACAAACAAAAAAGACAAAAAGAAATGTCTAAATAGAAAAGTGCCTCCTAAACAACATAGCACTTTAAAAAAAATTCAAGATTTCACTTGCTAGAAATCTCTTATGGAGGAAGATTATTTTTTTTGACGAATATGTGAAAAAATAAGCTTCTCAGATAGCTTCTTTGAGAATCAATTTTAGATAAACATTGTGAAACCACAAGTAGCATGATAAACATGCATGCCATGTTTCTTCACCCAGCTGCAGCTGGGAAACCAAGCAATAAATACTATTTATTTATTTTAATAGTATGCTTAGTGAAAGTATTACCAATATTTCCTAAGCTTAAAATCATCCATGAATGTATTTTATCATGAGCCTCAGCATTTTTATAGTAATTTACAACTTTAAAAGGGTAAACTCTATTGCTCTCTGTCAAACCAACAACTGGGTAAGTGCAGAACGTTACCATATGAAGCATGGTGAAATTTATTGCTGCAGTCATTAGTACATATTGATTTTGTTTATAACAACCCAAGGGGAATACTAAACTGATTACGCCTGTGCTAGGCTCTCTCTTGCTCTCTGACAGGACACAGACATGGCAATGCCAGCTTGCAAACTGCCACTGCTGCTCACTGTCCTCTGAGGACAGGGTTTTGTGAGAGATCAGCATCGCTCCTTTTGTTAGCACATCGGTTTTGCTCCATTTTGTGGCTACTCCTTGTGCAGCTTCATTTTCATTTTTAAGAATTTTCAGCTCTCAGACAGCCTAGGCAGCAGAAACACAGCAGATTCATTATTAGTCAAGACATGATTAAATCATATCAGCTCCTTGTTAAGTGTGATTTTTGCATTTTGTGTGTTTTACAGCATTAAAAGTCCAATGTCTAGCCTTGAATCACAGGTACTAACAGAAGAACTCATTAAGAACTTTGTTAGAGTTATTTAGTTTTTTCTGCAAAATACAAGTTAAAAGACTTTTGCACAGGAAAATCTGAAGCAAAATGTGTGGGTTTGGTTTGGTTTGTGGGGTAAAGTAGCATTTTAGTTGAATGCTGATTTAATTTTTAACTCATCAAAGACACAATGTTGCATACTTGTGTAGGAAAACTAAGTATGAAATTTGAATTAAAGAATCAAAGGGTTGAAATTCAATATACAATTGAAAAATATTTAATTATTTTCAGTCTGAAATTAGGGCAAAATATATGCTGAAATAGTGTTTCCCATATTCACAGGATTTTAAGCACTGAGGGTAGCTCAGAAATTTCCTGTAATTAATCAGAAAAGACTGATACAGGTATCTCATTTTGTTCTTGCTATCATTTTTACTTAAAAGTTATTTCTTTAATTAAACAGAAAAGCAATTTCAGTATCAATCATTTAAGTCCAGGAAAAAAATGCTGATTTAACATGCAAGAAGAGAGGAAATTACCACACTTGTGACTGCAGAGCCAGCTTAGGATTCACCTTCCTGCAGCCAAATTTAGCAGCTGGGAGGCTACAGATGTACTTCTTAAGCTTTGGAGTTGCAATAATGCTACCTCAGGGTGCGCATTTTGCTTTTTCATCCCCTTGATGTCAGAAGAATGGTGTAACACAGAGCAACCCACAGCTGCACCACCCTGCTCATGGGGTAAGGAATGGGGTAAGCACAGGAAACCTATTGGCTCCAGTTGTCACTAGCAATCCCAAACAGCATGGACACAAATAGGAGAAAGTATCTCCAGAAAGCAAACCTTTGGCAGTTAAGGTAGTCCTGTTCTTCCAGATGAAGGAATACTTGCTGTGCTTGGTTCTCCCCCTCCATCTGGCCTGCCCCATGTGAGTTTCCCATCACAGACTTGCAATCTACTCCCTTTGCACAGAGAAACTACAGCTTATGAAAGTGGCCAACAGTTGCTTGCAATAGATATTTCATGGTGGGTGGTCTTCATGTAAAAACCACCTCTGCCTTAAAGCCCCTCAAGGTACTTCTCTTACTTTCCCACAGGCACTCCTTTTATTTCATTTAGTGCAAAGAACATGTTATAAGTGTTCATTTGTTCATGCTGTCGTGTATCCCCACACTGGTTATTGCAAGAGTTCATTAGAGGCCACTAGGATGAGAGAACACAGAAAAAAATATCACAGCAACGGCACAATCACTTTTTATAGACTGCCTCTTCCCACTGCTCCTTTGCACACAGTCTTGGTACTCAGCACATTGCTCTTGCAGCAGGCATAAGGAGACAAATCACACCAGCATCCCAGGATGCTGCCTTTGGGCAGTTTGCCTCTCAAGCCCTTAGGCTGGCTTATCTCACTACACAGAGCTATTTCTTACATATTGCTTTGAGGGTCAAAGGAATCTCAACTCACAAGGCAGGAACTCAGTTTACACAATCTTGGGAAGATAAAAAAGCTCCCCACTGGCAGATGATGGTTGCAATTCTGCTCTATATCGTTCCTTTCTTTAGTTCTTTCTCTTCACCCCCCCTGCTACATTTTGCTGCAGCACAAGCAAGGACTAGATCCAGCAGCTTCCAACAGGAACAGTGCAACAACCATGATAGGATGTCAGTGCAGGGATCTAACTCAGCACTTACGTCCAAGTAAATATGTCCTCCAGTGAGGATCAGATAGTGCAGCATTGTACTGTTTCCCCTCATTTTTCATCATAGTTGAGCATTTTCCTGTGCACTTCCAGGGAGCATCATACAGCAAGGAAACTCAACACACACAGCACACAAAGCTGCAGGTATGAGGGGACAGGCACCTGTGGGAATGGAAACTAGAACCTGTGGAGCAAGCAATCATTTTAAACCCTGCCTTTAAAGCCAAGCTAATCTCTGTCCCTTGCTTCACGCACATCACTTCTTTTATTACAGGTGCTCAGGACAGGTCATATACACTGTGATGCTTTAGATTAGGGCACACACTTTCCCAAAGTCCACTTTCCTGGAGATCAACCAGCATCCTCAAGGGAATGACAAACACAGGCACCACTTGGAAATTATTTGACTCAATGCATTTTTAACAGCATGTGCATGGCTGCATCATGCCTCTCTCCTTGGAAAGTAATCACCTAAAATCACCTAACATCACTCAGAATATTTTCATTTTCCATCCACCTTCCCAGATGTATTTCCTTTTTTTTTTTTTTTTGTGAGTGTGTTTTGTTGCTGCTTGCATTTTTTTTTGCTGTTGCTGTTTTGTTTTCCTTCAATTGCTGTCGTTCTTCCCTTACATAGAGCAGCCGGCTGCTGGACATTCAAAATCCCTCACGAAGTCACTAAGTAATGTCACCACTTACTGTTTTCCACCTGCAGTCCCATCATCACTAATTACAGCTTCCATAAATTAGTTCATTGGTGACATCTAAATGAAGCCATTTACAAATTGCAGTAATGATGAGCAGCCCAGCTCCCCGGTACTGGTAATGACTACACGCAAAATTCACCAGACTGCACAGGAGGGATGATTTGCTGCATTCACTGTTGTTACTGTCCAGCCATGACAGCACAGATTTAATTTAATTTTATCTCATGCATATAGGATTTGCCTCTGCTCAAAGCAGAGAATGTGTGCTTAGATTGCTCCCTGCATTCACTACAACCCAAGAGAAAGGGGGAAAAACATCCTGGAATTGGAGAGCTTCAGTTCCTCGAAAAAGCTTTTAGCCCATCTGTACACAAGCACAAAACCTGGGATTTTACCAGCCTTTCTTCCCCATACAACACTGAGATGCCTTAAAGGATAAAATCACAACCTAGGATAAAAAAATATCGCCTCGTGACTAGATGGAAGAGCAGGCAAACAAATCTATTTTGTAGGCTCTCTGTGAGATTTGGCACAGTATTGGACATCTTTGGAGGCCTCAGTCACTGCACACTCCTCCAAGCAGCCATCAAGATGCAAGAATAGGTTCATGCTGACAATTAGATTGTATCCAGACACATCTCAAAATACTTCCCTCTATGAGCCACTCAAGGAATCACTGTATTCCCCAGCACTTCCTTATACAGCAAGAGAGGTACCTGAGCATTTTGGGGCAAACATGCTCAGGTCACCCAACCCACCCTACTTCTAAGCAGCAACAGCCAGTATCAGCTGCACAGCTTGGGGAACAGAACCACTTGGCATCACAAGGGCCAGTTAATATTGAGGAACCATTCCGGGAAGCTTTGCCCCAAGCCACCTCATGCTCTGTCTAGACTGTGCTGCATTGCTAGTGATGGGGCATCTGCGGCTGGGAAGCCCTTGCACTCAGGCTGCAGAAGGCCCCAGTACCATATTCCCAGCCAGCTAAGTCATGTGAAGTGAAACCATGTCTTACACTACAGGACTGGCAAGCACAGAACAACCCACTGCAATTTTTTCCCCTGAAAGCCACAGTTAATTCGGTAAGCATTTGCTGCTTTAAACCAGCCTCCACAACCCACAGCATCAAAACAGAATAATCAGTAGATAGTCATTCTGGAAACATCCACATCACAGACCTTCAGTGAAAGTGTGGTAGAAAGAACAAGACAAAAAATAATTAAATTAAAAAAACTTTCGAATACTAGTTTTGCGATGGATGCTGTTCTACAAATTTGAAGTAAGGTGCTTTTTGAAAATAACCCTTCCAAGAACATTGATTGTTTCTTGCTTGCAGAAAATCCCAAGTCAGGGCTCTCATTGATTCATGTCACATTTAAAAGCTTAGTTCTCTTGAGTTATTCCAGTATATTTCAAGCCAAGCAATTAATTCTTTTTTTTTTAAAAAACTTTCTAATGCATGAAAAGTTTTTAGTGCAACACATAGCACTACAGAAATGAGTTTCTTAGAAAGATGCTAAACATTCCTATGCCAACGTATTTCACAGATTGAACTGCTCTGATATTAGCAGCCTTTGTAGCACATGTACGCATAAGTATAACACATCTGGAACATTTTGTCACTTCAGTGATGTTTGGATGTCTAGCGCAAAAAACTTGTTGGCAGTCAGTTTGAAAGCACATCCTATTCGCCTGTCACTTAAGTGCTTTAGGGGCAGAGGTAACCCAGGTAAGAAGGCGTTAATTGTTTGATCACATAGATACAGGAACGTTATTCTTTCCCGTTCATTCAAAAATTCATGGGAAAAAACAATTAAAGGCGATATATTTTAGTAGCTGAAATACTGAAATACTGTGTGCGCTGTTAACCTGAAGGGAAACCTGCAGCTCTGATTCTGTGATTCTGTGAATGGTTTGGCTGCCATTCTCCTCATCATCATCTGCAAGAATTTTCTCTGTTAAACATCCCAACCTCTTTCTTCATTTAAATTCCACTATTTCAAATATGTCTTTAGCTATCTACAGGAGCACAAGGTATCCTCAACTTGTTCAGAAGCCCTCTATTAACTTCTTTTGCCAGGCACATTCTTCACAAGGGGTTACGTAAGAGGAGCTGGCCATAAGCTGCACACAACGTGGATCAGTGCCTGCCCCTCCTCTTCCCCACGTGAGGAAGTTGCAGACTGCAATGAGGTCTTCTCTCAGTCTCCTCTTCTCCAGGCTGAACAGACCAAGTGACCTCAGCTTCCCCTCAAGGCCCTTCACCATCATGGCCCTCCTTTGGACATTCTGTAACAGCTTTATATTTTTCTTATACTGTGGCAGCAAGAATTACTTAATGTTGGACTACTTAATAATGTACACTTTTGCACAGGACCCTCTCCACAATCAAATCTATTGGAACATCATTATGTGTTCACTATGCAAAGAAAACCACCAAAAAACCCCCCCAGAAAAACCAAAAGCTCATGAAAACACAAAGGTGACCAAGGTCAGAAAGTGTCCCAGATCAGACTGACACAAAGAAAATCATTTTTTCTGATCAGGTTTCAGTCCAGCCGTACCATATGCTGCAGGTTTGCCCTGAATGCTGGAGCTTTTTTTTGTGTTTGTGCCTTGGGATAAAGTCTAATGCTATGAAGACATAACGGATGTTGCCAGAAAAGAAGAGGGGTCTACCGACCTAGCCCTACTGGATAAAGCTGGAATTCAGGGCATAGGAAGGGGTACAGCTCCATACCCCCACTGCACAGGGACTGTGAGAATAGGAGAAAACAGAACTCCACAAACCATCAGCAGCCTCCTCACCCCCATCCCACCTAAGCATTTCCCTGTATCCCACACAGCCTGAGCAGCTCCCATGACACTGCAGCCCAGCTGCAGACTTTTTTGCAGAGTCACCCTCAAATGCCCCACTGCAGACAAAAGAAAGGGCAAGACAGGCTGATGTGGTGGTTGCTTCTGCCCCATTTCACATCAAACACAGCAAAACAGTCTTTCCAGATAACATACAGTAATAAAGAAGGTCTAATTCCTTTCCTAACAGAGCCAGCAAATGATAAACACCCACAAGAAGCACATATCTGCTTCAGTTCAAAGTGGAACATCCAAGTTCTCCCCATACAGCCCAAACACTCATCCAATACCCTTTTCTCCCAGCTCCTTGCAGCCATTCTCCCAGTCCCACAGGTCCCATTTTCTTTCCCCACATTTGAACAAGCCCTGCATTTCACAGCTGGAGCTCACTGGAGGTGGAGCTCCAGACCTTTGACGATGGTAGTGCTGATTTTACATCCCTTACCAACATCACTGCATCTGGAAAACCAAAACTAAACTATACCTTAGACTTCTAAACTGGCCCCCAAGTTTAAAAACACTTATTTTTTTTGACTATGATATCATTTGAGACAGGTGTCAAAAATCTCAGGCCTGGCAAATCTCCTTCAGACTATGATTTTTATGTTTCCTTGCAAAACAGCTAAAAACCTCAGGTGTTCTCCCATTGGGGAGTTTTCTTTAATGAAAAAAACAAACCAAACCCAAACCAAACAAACAGCCCCCCCCCAACAAAAACAAAAAACAAACCAACAAACAAAAATGAAAACAAAAAACCAAAACATACCCTGGCTGAATGTCATCTCTATTTAACACCTCTCAAGGATTCTTTAAAATTTGCCTTTTAAGTTCATATTTTAAGGCTTTCCTTTTGCAGATACAATATCTAGAAACACGTCTCCTATTTATTTGCTTGCTTTGAGTGCTGGATTCCTCTGCAGGACTCCAGTAGTCTTTCAGAAATCAGCAAGCACCGGGAGAGTGTGAGAATGAGAACTGACAAGACTGCAGATCTGTCACAGCAATAACAGGTTTTTCCTCTGTGACTGTAACAGAATTCATGAATTTATAGAAGGGATGAACTTCATTTGCTGTGTTCTCATTTGTTCATTAGAAATAAGCCTGGACATTTGGCTGTAGGTAGGTATGGGGGCTGGCTATGTCTCTGTGACAGGATTGCTGCTCTTTTCCATCAATGCTGCCTGACCAATGAGACCTATTGAGCTCAGGACAGCTCTTTCGACTAGAGAGCTCCTTCATCTTTTTTCTTTTTGGCTATTCCCTCAAGTGTTTCTGAGGGTTCTGATGAATTTCTTGGGTGAAATTTGATGTTGCAGTTTAAAATAGTTTCATTGATGAAGGCCTGTGTTGGAGGCAACCTGCTCCCAGGCCTCAGTCCCTGAGTACAAACCCTCTGTCTTTGTTCCAAGCACCGGCAAATGCAACTCTACACATAGACAACATGACTGTGACCTTTGATGCCTGGGCCACAGGTACATGTTCCCTTTGGCAACGGTATGCAAATATAAAAAGACACAACAACTAACGCAGCCTTCCTTCCAATCACACAAAATACATACGTATTTGCTTTCCTCTTTAGATTCAGCTTTTCATGCCTAAAAGGGTGATGAAAGGACAGGTTTTGAGGGCATGACCTCTCTGTGGGCAGGATTCTTTGCCTTTTGCAAAGAAGAGCAAAGTCTGGCAGCAAAGCTTCCCTTTGAATTATGGTAAGGTACTACTTCTTGCCTTTTTGTTTTCCTGAGCCCTTCAGCCAAGGTGGTGGCATCTCTGGGAAAACACATAAATTTAATTTTTCCCAAGTGAAGACTGGTTTGACCCTGTCGGTTACTGATAAGTGATCTTCCTCTCTTTATCTTGACCCATGAGCCTTTTTTTCACCTCATTTTGCCCCCCATCCTGTTGGTGGGGGGAGTGGTGTAAGTGTCTGGGCAGGTGCCTGGCAGCCTGCCACTGCCAACCTGCCCCACCAGCATCACAACCACAGTGCCACAGACAGAGCATTCAGAGGGACCTCCCATGTGTGGAGAAAAAAAAGTAGCCCAAGGAAAAGTCTGTGACTGAATCTGGAGATTTACCGGTTGCAAGCCTTTTCCAGGGACATTTGTGCTTGTGCCCCCACCGCAGCCTTGCTGGTTATTTCTTGTCAGGAGCCCAGCCTCTCTTTTCTTTTACATCTGTTTGTTGAGAGACTGGTGCACAGCCTGACATACCACCTTACTCTGAATTCTAAGACTGTGGAATAAAAATCATTTGCTGTTAGTCAACCAAAGCTGTCTTTTCTCTCTCTCTATTGATTACTCCTGAATAATCAATTGACATTTGGCACACTCTTATTTATAATAATTCAAGTCAGCAGCAACATAATTTAGAAACTGGCTACTAGGCATGTGTTGGTAATGAATCGAATCCATGGATAATTCAAATTCATAGACTAAAAAATTACATTTAAATAATGTTAAGGTTGTGACAACCTGACAAAAGACTGCAAATTCAATGTGAAAACTTTTCCTCCCTCTGTGGCTGAGGGGAAAGTCTGGAGAAGACAGGAGAAGGGACTGGCATTTGCTACCTCTCCCATGATCCTCCACCTTTGAGTTCATACCTAGTTGACATCACCTTTGTGTTGAGCTGAACTGCATCCCTGCTCCTTGTTCACTCACTTCCAGTGGTGTCATTTAATCCCATAGGAGTGAATGGATGCATATTTTTACACAACAGATTGCTTGGCCTGGTACAAGGTGCAAACCTCCCCTAGTTTTGTGGATTATAAAGTTATTGTGTGGAAGCATGAGAGACTAAAGCACTTAAGCCATTTCCTGCTGGGCATCAAACTTCCACTAACACACAGCTCCTGTCACAATCCAAGAAATTGCCTTTTTCTCCTTGTTGCACCCTGTGACAAATTTTACTGAGAGTAGAACCTGAATCTAGCATGAAGGATTACCCTTAAACTTGCAACAGGAGATACTTGGAAATTATAGGTAACTCTATGCTGAGCAGACTAATGGTTCCTTAAACAGTTGGTTAAACTGCTCATTTTCCCACAGTATTTAAAAGCCACAAAACCCCATCTGTTTGGCTGGGCATACCTACAGCCAGTCCAAGAAGGACAGGTATTCCCAAGAAGTAGGCACTCTCTGTGACCACCAGTCCTTCGCACTGCACTGTCACCACATGCTGGGGTGGGTTTGTGCTTTGCACAGGACATGTTATTGGCACCTGAGCTCTCCGAAATGCACAATCCACAAAGATATCTTCTGTGAAGGAAATGGGTTTCCCTGACAAATGTCCTCTGCAGTCTTCAAGAAGTTCTTCCCCCTTGGAGGGTCAGAGCCGGAGACTTCAGGCTCGACGCAAATCCTCTCCCCTTCCCACACCAATGGAATTAACACTGGAGTTTCAAACCCACTGCACCATCATCTCCTTACCTGCCCTATTAAGACTGAACTAAAGAGATAAACATTAAACATGTTAAATGAATTATTAGACATCTTATTCATTCAGCAGTAGGTTGATAAAAGGCAGCCCTTCATGGTAATTTACTTACATATATATATCTATAATGCTAGCAAAAAAAACGCAAAAACCAACCAGAGAAAGCTTATGGCTGTGTGCTGGATTGCAAACACTATGGGGTTTGCAGTGGAATTTCTATTACGGGAAAATGCACTGTCAAACCCTCATTCAAACCCTTAATTACCAGCTCTTAACCACCACATACTATTGAAGGAAACTATAATTCACTTTGAAAAGGACCTGGTTTATACTTATAATTAAATTAATCATAATTAATTCCAGCAACTACTGCTATAACTATTGAAGGAGAGAAATATTAAAGAAATGCATTGTCAGGGATTGCTTACCACACTGTTATGTTATGTTGTGTTATGGTGGAAAAATAAGAGTTCTTCTACACCTTTCCCATCAATTCTGCATCCAGGTATTTGGCAAAAAACCTCTTTATCTTCAGTTCATTTTTGTTTTTTAATGTGGTCTTCTCTCCAGCTGAACCCACATATATATCTTGAACATTTACTAGGTAACATTTCTAAGATCTGGCCTCTCCTGTCTGTCTGGGGAGTTCATCCTTTGCTGGAGCTATTCTCTATCCCTTCTGCCAACTCCAAATGCTGCCAAGGGATCACCTTTCCAACCTGTTGTTTGAAGCAACATCATTCTCCCTGTTGTTTGAAGCAACATCATCCACCCTTCAGCTGGAGCCCTAGTCCCATGCAGAAGAGCCTTTGCTGCTGCCTGAGGGCCCTTCAACCCTCTGCTGTGGTGCAGCCTCTTTCCCTGAATGTGGGAAATGGCAACTTCCCCTCCACTTACTTCTGCCTTGCTGCCTCTGCTTTAATTTTCTGTGTATTCTTGCCATTCCCTCTGCGTTCTCTGAGCAACACTGGGAAAGGCTAACTGCAAGGAAAACCCAGGCAGAAGGAAGCTTTCAGGGAGCAGCAGTCAGGGCTGGGTGTATGTAATCAGGGAAAAAAGGGTGAAGAGAGTCACACTTTCTTCTCTTTCTTCAAGCAAAATGACAGACAGACTGAACGGCAGGGAAATATTCCCATACAAACCCTGGGTTATAGTGGCAGTGCAGTGCATTAACAGATTACAGCATTTTATTGCAGAGTACTGTTAAACAGCAGGAGGCTTTTCAAACATCAGTGTCAAATATCATGTAATCTGCTAAGTAATAAACTATTAAAAGAATACAGGGCACATCATATTTCTTGACTTGCACAGTTTGCTCATTGGCTTTTATACGTGTCTGCTTTCCAATTTTCCTGTCAGAATACATCAAGCTGCTTTTATTCCTTCCGTTCACAGGGATGGCTTGTTTTTGTTTTCTGTTCAAAAGGCAGCTCCTTTTAAGTGTATGGGTTCATATCCCTTAACAGTCTTCAAACAAGTCCAAGCCTTTGGGGCTTTCGGTACATCATCAGCCAGCAGAGCCACCTGCATTGTTTCTTCTTCCCTGTAGCTTTGCACATTGCTTCTCTGACTTCAGCTGCAGCGAAATCAAAATCTTCTTTGTTCTCTCATGATTTCCAGGTGCCCTCTCTGGCCTGTGAATGGGCTCTCTATGAAAACATATGTGTCTGAATTTTTTAGCAAGGTCAAACAAAGGACATTTGGCACTTTAAGACCATCTTGCAGGGCAGACTTGAGCAAACTGCTCTTGTTTGAAGATGTGATTACTCATTAATGTCAAATTAAAGATGGGCTGAGATTCTTCACTTGATCAAGGCCTGAATTGCTTGTACTGAACTCTCCTGAGAAGGAGCCCCAACCTGAAGTCCCTGCCAGAGGTCTTCCCTATTTCACTGCTGGAAGGATTACTACAGTTGACAGAGAAAACTGTAAGTAAAAATCCTCTGCTAATTTGAAGGAGAACTTGTCTTAAATATCTCACTTGTCCCACTGTCACCATCTTCTTTTTTCCATAACCTTCTGCCCTCTTCAACCACTTACTTTGACTATGCCCAAACTCATATATTTCAACAGTCTTTGTTGGAAAGACTGGAGTGTGTAACGGCTTTTTTTTTTATCCCAAGCTGGGACCTTTTCTTCCTTCTGCTGCGACAGTTCCAAATCAAAGACTTTAACACCTTAATTTCAGAACAAGAAGGTTTTCAAATTTGTTACATCTCAGAAATACATTGCTAAAAATAAATGTTCCCTACAAAACTGTCACCCTCCAGAAAGCCTTGCTATTCACATACGCAGTGCTAATCCTACTCAGAAATCCAGAGGAGCATGCAAACAAAGTCTTTCTTTTTGAAAATGATTGTCCTAGAATGCTCTCCTGACTGTTTCATGTTGAAACTCCTTTTTCTGTTGCAGTTATTATTACCACATCCTGAACACACCCTGGAAGCGAAAGCCTCTAAGTTGATTATGAAAAAAATCTCTTAGGAAGCATGTTTGGTTATTTCTTCTGTCCCTCCAAGACTCTTTTCTGAGTGAGCAGAGCCTAACTTGACTCAAGTCATTCTGCAGACATTTGTACAAACCAATGAGTGAACTGCGTGGGTAAAGAAAACAAATCTTTCACCATTTATCTCACTTTTCCCCAAAGGCTTTGAAACAGAGATAGATTCAGTAGGAGGTAATGTATCAAGATGAATAGCATCAGTTAGCAAGGTGTGAGGTCTGTGACTTCCCAGGGAGCTGTGCACATGCAGGTGAGAGATTTCTGCCTATGTGATATGGGCACTACTGGCAGAAATAAAAAATTTCCTTGTAATCTTTCCCAATAGCTCAGCAAGACAGAGTTGATCTTATGCTGCTGCTTTTAAAGACAACCCTTTGAAAGAAAACAATGTAGACACCTGGGCTTGCAGTAGCAAACTAGTAGAGTGACAATCACCTCTCCTAAAGTGAACATTTATCATCACTGTTGAACTGGTCCACTCTTACCCACTGCAAGGAAGAGCGAAGTGAGACATAAAATGATCACTCATACTGTTGACTGCTGAGTTTTCCAGAGGCAGTTTGCCTGTGGGATATCATGTGTGTTTGACACATTTTGTGTTCTGCTTTTAGGCTTGTGTCACACTTTGCAATGACAAGGCAGGGTGCTTTCTCATCTGGCAGTACCCACAGAGCTTTGCATCTCCAGCAGGGACAGTTCCCCAGATTACAGCACAACTGCTCCACTTCCCACTGGGTGCGACCCTGGCCTGTCATTACCAGGCATGGCATCTCATGAGAGATCCTGTAGTGCAAGTACCAAATCTAAAAGGCAGTGGCTGACCTATTCTGCAATGTCACTTTGATTTTAAAAGTACTATTAACCTTCCACCTGGAGTTTTGGTTCTGTTACCTTAGAGTATTCACACGTACCCTTAAAAGCTGTAATGAGCTGATGCAGTGATTAATTATCTACAGCAGTTTTGTAATAGATGAATGCATATGATATCTCATTTATCAAGGAAATAACTACTTCTTTAAACTCCATGATTAATCAAGTGAAAAGACACAGGATTTGTTGACAATGCTAGGTGCACTTAAGATGAGAAGGTCTTTAGCTGGTAAAGAGACTCCTGTTTTAAAGAAATTATTTACTCGTGATGATGATGAAAACATGATGCTGCCAGCCCGATTCTGTCCCCTTTCCTGCTCTAAGCACATTCAGTGAGCAGCCTGATTATAATCAGCACATCAAACACTGAATGTGAAGGGTAGGATTTTTGCCACAAATGATGGAAGAATCATTTACCTACTTGCCATTTATATGAAGGCTCAAGTGGTCAATGAAAGCTGCAGGTTGTTCTGATGTTTCCTCTAATTTAGCTATTTATACAAGACATTGCACTAGACCTCTGAAGAAACCAGGGCTCTGATTAGCTGATAGAGCAGCCTGGAGCCTACAAGGTACCTCTGAGTTCAAACTTGCTAAGACACCTGCCAACCAAAGTCACAAAAAAATACAATTTAAATTTTTTTGCCATAAAACTGGGCTCACCTTCTTTCCTGGTTTTGACTGGGGCAGAGTTAATCACAGTGGCTAATATGGGGCTATAATTCGGATTTGTGCTGAAAACAGTGTTGATAATATAGAGATGTTTTTGCTATTACTGAGCAACATTTGCACAGTGTCAAGGCCTTTTCTGCTTCTTGTATGGCCATGCTGGTGAGGAGGCTGGGGATGCATGGGAAATTGGGAGGAAACACAGCTGGGACAACCAACCCCAGCTGACCCAAGGGATATTCCATACCATATGACATCATGCTCAGTAGATGAAGAAGGAGGAAGAAGGAAGAAGCAGGCAATATTCATAGTTATGGTGTTTGTCTCCCCAAGTCGCTGTCACACATGAGTGGGCCCTGCTCTCCTGGAGATCACTGAACACCTGCCTGCCCATGGGAAGCAGTGAATTAATTCCTTGGTTTGCTTTGCTTGTGTGTGTGACTTTTGCTTTGTCTTTATCTCAACCCATAGGTTTTCCAGCTTTTACCCTTCCAATTCTCTTCCTGATTCCACCGGTGGAGTGAACCAACAGCATGGAATTTAGTTGCTGTCTGGGGTTAAACCATGACACCTTCCAAAATCTGAGTCTTTCACTACATACCTTCCTTGATGACTTGGTGAATAGTATAATTTTCATTTTGTTCTTTTTTATTATTATTTTATTTAGAAGATGTTGGTTTTAGTGGTACATTTCAAAGGTAAAAATAGCTTTGAAGCACCTGTTCTTATTTTGTTATTCCAGGTGTGAACTAAGACTAGACCTGAGTTGATGGAAAGCAAAAGTTTGTCTTTTGCCAGCTGAGTGAGCTCAGGAATTGAGGTTTCATCTGAGTGACTCTTAAAATGTACATTTTATTTTGCCCTGTATCTGCCAAAGTTGTATGAAACACCCTGGTCTCATCAGTCCATTCCTCTTCTCCTTTCTTTGTCAACTGATGAAATATAGACAGATTATTTTAAAGCAGCAAAGTCCCCAGAAAAAAAGAAGAAGAAAAGGGGAGTCTGCAGCTCACGGAGAGAGGATTGGTATGAGGGAGATGCTATTTGTGAACAGTTTAATTTCTGGCTAATCCAGTGTACCAGGCAAAACCACCTAATGAAGGAAAAGGACTGCTCAGTGATTCCCTGTAGAAAACATTATGCTCTGTGGGCTAACAATCCTTACAGAGTCTGAAAACCGCAGCACCCTGTGTGGCAACCTCAGTGTCATCTCCCTTCATTATCTGTGCCACGGTGGGGGGATGCCTTGCTCAGAGCAGCGCTGGAGAAGGTTTAGCTCCTTCCTTTCTCTGTGACCTTGAAAATGTTACCTGCACCCTCAGCCAATACAGCTCTCAGGTGGACATTTTTAATTGTACTCAGGGGGACTTAATTTTCAGGTGATTTGAGGGGAATTTGGATACCAAATTGCCTTAGCATGAACAGAAAACCAACTCAAAGATACATAAGTAGTCCTGTTAACCAGAATTCCTGTCACATTTAAAATCGTGTATCTGCCCAAGGAGGTATTTTTCATTGAGTTCATTATTTTGTCTAAGAGTTCATTGTTATAGGGAGCTCTGCTACAGGCTGGCTCAAGGTTCCCTGGTGCATCACCATCACCACATCCCCTTCACCTCCATTTGTCCTTCCCATGCCATGTGCTCACCCATACTCGCTCCATTGTCTCCACACAGACTGGGTGTTTGCTAGACCCTCCTCAAGTCAGTTCTGCTTAGTAAAACTAACAGTGAGAAATACAGGTATTTTCACGGTGGGTCAGTGAGATGAACTGGATCAGTGCCATGTGCAATGGATGCCAAGATAGGTAGAGAAATGCATGGATAACAGCTGGGGCAGGGAGATCTTTCTGTTGGGAAAATGGCCATGAGACCAACTCAGTCACCTCACAGAAGGTTATCCTCTAGACTGCAAACTCCTTTGGGCTTTCTTCTTGAATCTGCCACGCTGGGAATTACCCAAAGGACCTCTTGATAAGCCACTCTCAGTTGGGGTCTCCACCAGTGCAGTCATACAGTCAGGACTTGCTTGTAGAGAGGAGGAAGAGCTCGTGGCAGAACCAAGGAAGGGCCCAAAATGGATGTATATGTTTTGAAACTTCATTAATCCAGGGCATTTTATGACAGTGTAATTAGCACTAGAGGCTGAGAGGAGTGGCAAAATACATTTATCTCAACAAAGGCGGATAAAACCTGTAATTCTCACCTGAATTATGGTTTTCAAAACCCTCTTTAAGGAGACAGATGTTATGCCAGACCTCACTATTGTAGATTTCATTCTTCTTGAAAATAACAAATAGCCAATTAGTTATGGGTACCTCTTGCATAACAAACAATTTTATTTCAGGGAGAAGTTTTGATAATAAACAATTTCTTTACTCTGAGGTTAGCCCTTTGTCCCTCTGGGTGCACTTCCCAATGCACAGTGATCAAAAATCACAGCTAGAGCAGGGGTAAAGTCAGTGCAAAGCCGCTATTGAGAACATACCATGTAAAAGAACTAGGGAGCACCTGCACAAATGGATACAGAATTTGATTAAAACAGTAAACAAAGCATGTCCCTGAAGGAATTAGACAAACTCATGGACAACACGTAAATGGTGCAGTCTGTGAGAATCATACAGGAATGGGTCTTACCAATATGCAGGGATACCACCTTAAATATGCCTAGTGAAGGATCCCTAGCCTCTTCCCTCCCAAACACACACATGCACAAAGTCATGGCTACCAGCAGTTAATGACAGATTTGTTAATTAACAGCATGAGGCAAAGTCAAGGTTGATGTTCTAATAAACAGGTCATTAACTTTGGTAATGACCAATTTGGGAAGATGATTGGTCTTACAAACTGTATTCCTTGGCTTATAAAATGCAGCAGTGCAGCTCTGAAATACATCTGGCAGACAAGACATTTAACAGAGCAGTTGGTCTGAAACACTAGCCGTTCCCTGGGAAGTTATCATCTCCATTTTTCACCAGACACACCACATCACTGGGAATCAGATTAGATGTATTTCAAACCACAGCAATTAAAATCCATATAGATATAAAAATGAAATAAAAACCAGCTTTGAGACAACTGACCATCTTTGCCAAGGTTGTCTAGAAAAGGTACTTGGTGTTCATGACTGGCTTTTAATTCAGACTCTGCTGCCATTTAATTCAGATTTTTCACTGTATTTCTCTGTCAGGCCAAAGAACACATCTGTGCAAGAGACTGGGCTACTCCAAGGAGAGAAGTCTTCATCAGCAGCTTGTCACTGTCAGGGATTCGTTTCCTCCCTGCAGAGGGAGGCAGGGTCGCAATGTATGTAAGGACTGGCATGAATAGGCAAGCTACCTAAAACAGCCACGGGGGAATGGCTTTGAAACAATAACCTGATTTTCCATGACACAAAAGAATGGAAGGCACCTGCAGTTTTATTGCACTGCAAAGCAAGCCCCGAAAGAGACCTATTTAGAATGACTCAAGATCAGCGTACTGCAAAAATCTTCCGGTTCAGGAGCAGAAGCAGGCTGAGATCATGTTGCAAAAAATTCCTCTATTTGCAGGACCCATGTCATTTTTTGGTGTTACGGGAATAAAAATCAGAAGCAAAAGAGGCTAGTAGTAACGTGTGTCATGAGCCAGAGGATCCATTAGTAGCACTTTGGGGCCTTTTGGGGGACAATTAAGCATCCTAAAGAACCATCACTTAATATCACAGCACCTAGTAGTTACTAGAGAGTTAGTAACCAGATACCAGAGGGAAGAAATTACTCTTTGTATAGTTTGCTATCAAATTATTAGAAAAAATAATTCAAGAGCTTTGTATGTACAAAGTTTGCTGAATGAGAATGGTAGCACAGATTAGACCCTGGCAAACAGGAGTAGAATGGAAATGAACGGTATTAAGGGAGCAGAGTTCATGAAGGATACTTACTTCAGTAGAAACAAAGCACTTGAAAACCTTTTCGGGAATTAGTCCTGAGAATGGCTGAAACTAGCCTGTGGATCTAGTTGTGGCACAGATATAAGAGGTATATACACACACAGTCCTAAAAGTTCTGCAACTAGTAGTGCTGGCTACAGTAATGCTGTTAAAACATGGCATTTAAAAGGCTAAAGGAAAGCAAACTTTTCCAAAAGAGATAAAACTGAGCTAAAAGGAAATCTGCCTGTGATACACAGAAATGGCATTTGCTTGTAGTGTGTGCTTTAGACTAAAAGTGAAACTACCGTGCTTTACCTGTGGGAATATATGTTGTGTATTTTTCTTTTGTCATATTGCCCTCTTTCATTTCAGTCTGGCTGTGCAGTGGCTTTAAGGTGAAAGCTATTTTAGAGGAGGTTACATAAGTAAAATTTAGCAGACCAGGAACAACCCCACCATTAGGCAGGGATCACTCAGTCTCCATGACTGACAGCTGTGTAATCACGAGCAATCATGGCAGTTGTGCCATAACTCCTCCAGCACTTGCATCCTTGCACAAGGACTGTTGAGTGCACAAGGACTGTTTCTTGCTAAATACTCCTGTGGGTTCTTCCTTCCTGAAAAGGAATAAAAAGACAGATAATCCCCAATTCAGTCTTCTCACAGTAGCTGGGCATCATGCAAAGCTACATAGGCAACTATATGGATTTGGACTGAAGGACTGAACATACCACAGATTATTAGTATTGCCTTCATACCTGAAGAATCAGACCCCAAAATGCTACATTATTTTAATTTAAAAACTTTAGAATATGGACTTCTGACTTTCAGTGAAATCCAACTGATTTTGCGTCAAAATTTTTTTTCTAACATTTCATTTCTTGAAGTACTTTAAATGGGCTGAACAGACCAACCTGATCAGTTTGGTCCCACAACATTCTAGAAATCCTGAGTATCTTCCTTATTCTGATGAAAATGTTTTCTCTTTCTGTAAATGTAACATCACTCTGAAAGAAAAACATATTGATAAATCGACATGCATAAAAATGACAACAGAGGTGTTTTTGTAAACAGACCTCTTCTGTAATTTGTGATACAAAAAAACATGGGAACTAACAAAGATAAAGACTAAATGGACAGAGGCTGACTATATCCATCCATCGATACATCACTGAAAACTCATTTTGAGTGCAGATGGGAATTTACCAACAGAAGACAAATGATCCCGTAAGGCAGAAGAGAACGTTACTGAAAATAAAAGTTAGAGATGACAAAGCACCTGCTATCACCTGATGTAGCAATCAGAGCCAACACATTCCAATTGTCCATCCTAAAAAATGGGCTTTATCACTAAAGAAGGTCTCAATTCATTATTTCTTCATTGATGTTATGTCAAATATGTAGGTCACATCATCAGCCTGCTATCTATGAGTGAGAAAAAACTAGAGAATTCGGTTAAGGACACAGAATGAATAAAATTTACAAGGGTGATGGAATTATTTTTAAAAGTCACAATCAAGTAGAAATAAAATTCAGCAAGAAGAGAAAAGTGAGCAAACACTCCCTCTTTTTATCGTTAAGTTTCTGACTATATAAATTTGCCTAATATTTCAAAGTGACTGGCATGTTTAGGTCTTTTCAACTTTGTGGGATGAACTTGAGGGACTAATAAATAGGTCAAGCCTTTGCACAGTGCCCCAAATTGAGACTAAAATAGCTGAAGCTGGATATATTCAGGATAAAATAAGAGATGCAGAATTTAACAGAGAGGAGGCTTTCCCTTGGAGAACACCTGCTGATGGAGATAGTAGCTTCAACCACTTCTGAGTGGATGGTGGGGGTTTTTGACATATAGACCTTTCCATTCTTATAGCCTTTGATTTTGCTCCACAGGAATCCTTTCTTGTCATTGAACGAGGGAAAGACTAACTGTAGAAATTTAGCATTATCAAGGCCAGACCAGGACAAGAATTTATTTGCTCCATGAAAGACAATGCTGGATGAAACTAGATGCATAGTCCAGTATCTTGTACATCTCACAAAGCTGTAAGCAGTGGCTTATCTGTGTTCATATGTACATTTGTATCGATTTCACTGGGATGATATTTAAGACACCACCACCATGCCCCAGCTCTCATGACTCACACAATATTTGTTGTCTTTCTTAAAAAGACCAGCTCCTGGACTCAGGTGATCACACAGGAATCTCAAATGCAATCAGCACTCTGGGCTATGCAGAAAAGCTTACAAAATCAGTGCACTCAAAAGGAACAAAAGTCAGCAGAAAGAAAAACCCATATGATTTAGTGGGGGTTTAACCCTCAGATATGCTCTCTCCTTGCAATCACCATTCATCCAAGTCAGATGAAATAGTGCAGGTCAATTTGTCTAGCCAGGGAAGGGAGACAGGTGAAGAGAGGGGCATTTGCATTGCTACCTGGCATCTAGAGACCATCACTTTCATTACGCAGAAAAGGACTCCATCTGCAATATAAAGAAATCTGAAGCCAAATGAAACAGAGGAAAGGAGAAGCAAGACTTACACTGTTTTATGTGGAGAGTGGGACAAAAATTATACTCTAGTTTCCACACAGATTTGAAAAAGATACATTTGACTCAGAAATTGAGTTGAGGCTCCACACTGGTAGCTGAGCTATTCGCTCAAAACTATTCTTAGCAAAGATAACAGAGAAGGTGCCAACACCATTAAACACAAGCAGTGAGTGCAGACAGCAAACAAGAACATGCCTCAAGGTTGCATCCATGCTTTGGAAACACCGTGCTAGGCCAGTGATTTGCAGCTCTGACAAATGCACAATACAGCATTTGGTTCTGAGATTATATCTGTGGTCATTGTAAGAAACAATCTGATCGCATCTGGGGGAATTGGGATTTTTAAAAAGGGAATTAATCTTCAAAGGATTCAATGACCTTTGCTAACTTCTGAAAAAGAAAATAATTCACGTGGATTTTTATATTCAATGGGCATTAGTTGCTCATTCTCTCTGAGCTGATTTGGGTTTTTTTTCCCCACTTATATTTGCATAAAACACAGTCTGCATGAAAAGACAAGCCAGCAGGCTTTGTATGTGCTTGTACAGGATTTTGCTGTAATATTTTTTGTAGGTTTGATGGGTTTTTTTCAATGTTTGCCATCTCCCATCGTTTCTGTTCCAGAGAAACAATTTTTTTTCAAACATAGCTGCACACAGCTCTCTCGGACACGATCCATTCCCCAGCTTTCCTCTGCTGTTAAAGCCAAATCACATTTATATTTAACAGCTTAATTTTCCAAATTGGTTTTATTGGTGACCCTGTTGCCCTGTGAAGGCAGCACAGAGAGGGAGATGAGACCTGACCCGTGTGCCCAGCTGCATTGCTGACCTACTGGCTGACACAACAGTGCATCCCTGTGCCTTTTTCTCCTCTGAGCTCTTGCTGATTTAAGATGGTAAATCCCTCAGAGCAGGAACTACCTTTTACTGAAGGGCACATGATGGAACCACTTTATGCCCAACAGAGAGATGAGATGGCCAGAACTGGAGGAAGCTCAAGGTGGAGATGAGCTAGCAAGCCCATAGGAGCAAGGCACAAACTACCTGCCAAATACAAGCTACAATAAGGATTTTGTCTTTTACATGGCTTGCATGACTCCCTCAGCCTAACAATGCTTTTCTTCTCATACGAGGAACTGTAATTAATTTTCTGCTCTTTGGCTGTTTGCTATCCAGGTTATTTTTCCTTATTACCCTGAGAAGAATCACCAATTTTCCAGTCCTGTAGCTTTCTGTCCCAGCATAGCTCCAGGTATTTTAAGAATATCTTGAGCATGTGAAGCTTAATTTTTTTATTTAAGACAGAAAAGAATAAAGAATTATGAAAAAAAAAAATCCAAATAGTGAAAGGGGGCATTTTTAAAACGTTACCCATGACAAACAGGTTGAAGTCCTTTTCTCTCATTACAGAGCAGAAATCTCACATTATTTCTTGGAGAGATTCAGGGCCAAAATACAAATAAATTTTGAGATGGAATTCAAGCAGTAAAGTGTAAAACAGTAGAGAAAACGCTCCTTGGTGAAGCAGAAATGGCAGTGCAACAGTATCTCTGGTCTTGTGTGTAGATACAGAGAGATGGACCCCTAGATGAACCAGTCAGTGGAACACAGAAACTACATACAGTCACACCAATAAGCACATGCCTACACTTGAAAGAGACATACTCCAACACACCAATTCAGAGAAGTGCTAATGAGGTCTCAATTTCCAGGTTATGCTTAGATGTCAGTCTTGCATTGACAAGAGCACTGCCATGGAAGGGAAATATTTTAATTTCATGTGTGCCAGAATCCTGTCAATTTTCAGACATCTCTATTTCTCCTCTCACAAACTCTCTTAAATTTTTTCCCCTGGGAATACTGCTCAACTGCAAAGTGCCAACCAGGAACTGGCAAGAAAATCTGACTGAAAAACATGCAGACCTTCAAAGCCAGTAGAAAATTATACTTGCTAGAGATTGTGGCACTGAAAAAAAAATAATAATGTGGCTTATCTGCACAGAAGAAGTCACGGGTTTCTTTCTGCCAATCTTTGCTCACCCTGATCAGCAGCTAATTGCTGAAGTGCTGACGATCTCGGTGGCAGTGAGATCTCAAAGATCAATAGTTGGCCTCAGTCAGTCAAGCCAGTTATTCCATTTCAGACTACGGAATTACTGCTGCCCTTATTCTTCTTTGCAGCTGTAGTTTTGGAGTTGCTAGCACCCCTTTGGGGTGAGACAGGAGCAAAGGCTTCTGCCTGCAGGATGAGAATGAAATGTGTGTAAGACCAAAGGCCAGAGGCAAATGATAGGGACGTTGCCAGCACATATGCACAGGCAACATGACCCTACAATATTGTGTTCTAGACAAGATAGCTGTAAGCCCTAAACATCTGGGATATATATAGGGCATGGGGAAGGATAGATAGGGGAAGCAGAGAAAGGGGCATTCAGGGAGGTTACAGTGTTTGGCAGAAGTCAGGAAGGACAGAAATGGCAGATGAACACATGGGATGGCTACAGTAGGGTAAAGTGCAATATCTTGAATATGCCATGTGATATATAACATGTGACATACGACATTCAGGGCTGTCTGAAGGAGGGATCTGTGAGCTGGGACTGCAATTGTCACACTGGAGGGTTCACTTTGCTTTCAACAAAATAACCTGCCCAATATACTACATTAGAAAGAATGTTAAAGTTGCAAATGCATCCAAAGTAAAGAAAGATAACAAGCAGCAATACTTTCTGCTGATTTTTTTTCACAGAAATAGAAACAAAAAGCAAAGGAAATTATTACAGAAAGTTTCTGTTTTGTTTAAAAGAAAAATAGACATTTTGACACAATGCCTTTTTTTCAAAAGCATTCAAAAGATTTTTATGCGTCCCAGAGATGTTCCAAACTTGAACTGCTTGTCCTTCAGGCTGTCCCATCTCCAGCTTTAATAGCTTTTTAATGTATTCTCTACATAATCAATATTTACATTTCAGTAGCAATTAGCAGCTTCAACAGACACTGTAGGCCTCAAAGTGTTAGAGTGAAAGAGAGCTGTTGCTCTCTAGTTAGATAAGACAGACTGAGGAAAGGGAAATACAGGCCGGTAATAAAAATTATTTATACAAGGTGATTGGTCAGCTCAGAGACAAACATGGGATTAAAGCTGAGGTTCCCAGCTTTGATGTGCAGCTTTCAGGACTCCAAACAAAGCCATCTGAGATCAAAGTTTTCCCCAAGGTCTAAGTTTTCTCCAGGTTCCACTGAGCTCTCAGTCTTTTCTGAGCCCAGCCTTAAACTATTTATTTAGAATGGAAAGGTGAGTGCAGTTCAAGTTTAAACCACTATGCAGTTTTAGGTATGCCACTTAACTCATCCCTCTCTTTGCCCTCATGGTTTGAAATTACACCCAAAAAAAAAAGATCACAGAAATATTGAGAGGCCTAAATCCACTGTTGCCTGTCATGAGTGGAAACACATGAGACAGATGGACTGACATGGACAGAACTGCAACTAACTTCAGACATTCACAGTGCCAATAGTCACAGATGGACTAAGACAAGCTTCTTTTATAGTCAAGAAAGCAAGAGCAGCTGCTTTTAGGATGTAATTCATCTGAACTCTTAAGGCAACTAGGTTAAGGCAAGATCATCTGAGAAAAACAGTTGGATTGATTAGAAAAGTATTTGCTAGACTGATGTGTGGTATGGACATAGATATGTTACTTCTCCCCAATAACATTTTTTATGATGTATTTCTTTGTGTAGAAAATGCATAGCATCCTTACACTTCTTGTGGTCTCTACCCTTGACAGGATTTCTGTTCCATGTTGACTGATGTGATAAAGCCAGTGAAGCCCTCTACAGACACGGAAAAGCTAAAGGAAGGCACTTGTGCGCTCTTTGTCAAGTGGGAGATGGTTGAGGTCCAAGTCCAGTTGATTGATAGATTGAGAAGAATCTGCGTGCTTAATGGAAACACTGAGCCCACATTACTTCTGTCAAGATAAGTTATTCATTGGTTCAATGGCAACAAAAAATTTTAAGACATTGTGAATCAATACATTACTAATTGTTACATTAATTACTGTCTGCCATCATCTTCCAAAGTACTCTCTGTAGTTTATGTTATGAAAGTTATCCAGCTGCTTTGCTAGAAGCCTGTAGGCAATTTTCTCCATTTTTAATTTTACAAGTATGGAAGAAACCCTCCCTTTGAATAAATGCACTCTTACAGTTTCCAAGTGAACTTTGTTTTCCTCAGCGATTTTTTTAAGTTTCACAACATGATGACATACAAGATGGGATGGAAAATAACCTATCAGGGTCTAATACCTGTAGGTGAAGAAGAAAGAGGCACTGTACCTTTGTGAATAAAGCAGAGGGCAAACACTTCCAGGGAATATATGTTACAGGAAGGGTCAGAGGGCATGTTGGACTGTGGCACAGGAGACCTTCTTCACTGCAACACCCCACCTCAGCATTGAAAGGGAAGTGCAGACCAGCATTCAACATTGTTATGTCCTAGTCAAGGTCAGATCACTATGAGGGTTTTGATTAATGCATAAAACGCAATCAAATTAGCTGAGTCGGCACAGGGCTCTGATGTTCGTTAAAGAAGCTGCCATGCTCATTAGATGGAAGCAAGCCACCTAAAAGGTCAAAGCTAATTTTAAAAGCCCTGCTAAGACTCAGTGTGGCAAGGCAGGGTGAACCTGGCATGACAAAGAGAGAAAAAGACAGATGCCTCACCACTCAAGCAGTTCTGTGGGACTTTGCCACCATGGTTTTCAATGTGTGGCACTCCTCAGTGACATTTATGCCACTGCCAGCCCTTAAAAAAGGATTGTGTCCTATCCAGATAAAGACCTCAGCATCACTGATTTGCCCAGTCAGGCTATGACTGAGCTCAGCGTTAGTACCGGTTTGTGGCAGAACATCCACCCCGAATGTGACAAAGACAATGCCCTATTTGCAAATGTATCAGTGGTGGGCTGAGAGGGTTGCCAGGCAATTTTGAAACCAGTCTGGCTTCAACCCCAAATTAACATCCTGATGGTGAGGCAACCATCAGAATCAGGTGATTGTCAGTCAATCACTTCATACTATAAAAGCCCCATCCACTTTCACAAAATCAGGTTTTTCTAACATAACCCTTCTTGGGTGTATGAGTGGAGATTTCTCCCTTGGGTGGGGACATCCCTCAAGGATACTTCTCAAGAATGTGAGAAAGAGCATGAGCATTGGTATGGGTGAGTTACATCGATCTCTACTTAATAGTTCTTTCTTTTTGCTAGCTTTAATAATTGCTTCAAAATTGCTTTAATATAGCGCACTATCATATCTTATACTATACTACTAGTAGTTTTAGTGTTTATATTGTGTAGTAGTAAATAATTATATTAAGATTTTTTGTCTGATCATTTGTAATAATAAATGATAAACATTCTCAGTTTGCCACCATTAAAACCTGGAGGACGAAATTATTCAATCACACCTCTCTAATTCCTTAAATTTAAACTGTTGACAAAATTGGAGGCTAAGATTGGATCCAGCCACACCTATGCTCCTCTCTGAGAAGGAGTTTAGCAAGCAAGGGTCCTTTCTGCACATCATGACTTCAGGGCAGGACTTCTTTAATAAATTTTGTCTAAAGGCCCCCAACTCCCACCTGTGACACAGCTAAAGAATATATTTTGAGAAAATATAATCTGAAATGTTTTCAAAAGTTAGAAATACTCACACTCCAGTTGTCTTTAACTTTAAAAGTAAAAGGAAGAGCTGTAATTATGAACAGAGCAGGTGAAGAAATTACTCAAAACTGCTGTAACTACTAAACTCACACTGACAGGTGGGAAATCATATTTCTCAGGATTTCCATTAAGCATTGAACAGCAGACACCAGACTAGGAATAATAAACTGTAAGGAACAAACGGATATGATAAGGTTTATACTGGAATAAAGGCAAGAAAATTGCTGAATTAATGCTGACCTTTGTAAAATAAAAAAGCCACAAAACCGTAGAACAAAGATTATAGCACTAATATTTAATGACCACTGAGACCTTTTCCCCCTGTTGTATTTCATGAGTAAGATATAGTATGACCATATGGATGAAGAGATTTGCCAACCAGGTACTCCACACGGACCTGTGTTACCTGTGTCTGAAAGTGCTGGAAGACGTGAATTTTTTAGCAAGCATCTGCCATATTCTGATCCAGATGTACCCATATTTGAGTATTTTGTTCAAAAGGGGCCAGAGACTCCGGTCTTTTTTTATATATTTAGACATTGGTCAAAAAAAGAAATTGGATATGTATCCTAAGAGGGAAGGGAATAACCCAGGCACTGGAGTGTAAAGTGTGCAGGGATTCCTTACTTTAAACCATATTTATCTGGTCTATATCTGGTGATGGTTCATTCTGTGAAAATGAAGTTATGTTCTGACTTAATACAGCCAAACACTACTGTTTGAGAGACACAGATTAAAGTGAAGAGTCATTTTGAAGTAGTACATTGAAACACCTCAGCCTAAAAAATTAGCGCCAGTATATTCTGAAGTCACCTGTATTTCAAAATAAAATTCTGAAATACCATTGAAATGCTTCCCTTCTCCTTTCAGCTTACTGTCAGTCCCCAGTGGAAAACAACATGCAGTTGTATAAACTTCTCCGCAGCTTCATTTATCAGTTTAGTTTGAGGAGCATTTCTCCAGCCCTGATAGGAACCTGAAGTAAAACACTTCCCCAAGCTCACCGCAAAGGCAGGAATGCGCTGCAGTCCACAGGCTTAAACCCTAAAAGAAATTTGGCCTTGGAAAAATTAATTCAAGGCTGAAACCTGCTCTGTCCTTACTAAAATTTCCTGCAGTGAGATCAAACTCTTCTCACTGTATCTATTTTAACAAAACAGTAAATAAAAAAAGTAAGTTATTAAATCGAAAAGCTGTTCCTGTTCATTTTTCTGTTTGCAGTGGCTAAAGAGGATGGGTTTAATATAATACCTTCCAGTCCTTCATACACATGCTGCACCTCCACATCAACATTGTAGGGGGAGGGGGACCATCACCCTCATTTTGCTATTAAAATGCTAATAATCTGGGGAGCTTTTTCTGATTCATCCAGTCCTCTCAAGATTGCTTTGCTTAAATTGGAAACATAGCCAAGTAATGTCACCAGCTGAGCTATTCACGAAAAATTAGCTCCGTGGCTGTAGAAGCCCATTGCTTTACATGGTGACAAGTCACATATCCCTTTTTCCAAAGTAGCTTTGTGTGCATGAGAGTGACTTCATGCATATATATATATATGTATATATATTCCGCATAAATGTATATACATGTGTATATATGTTTCAGACAAGAGGCAGTAACAGAAGGAATAAGACTACAGTTTTGTGGGGAAAAAGCAAGAGTTCTTTCTAGCCTTTGTTCACCATAGCAACTCTGTCTCTCTTACATGCAAACACACACACAGAGCCAGGAGAAGAGGCAAAAGAAAAGCTCCTACATCATTTTCAACCAGGCCTTCTCCAACAGAAAGAGCAAATCTTTTATCTTCTAGATGGGGATAAAATACTATTCTAGCAGTTCATTGCACAGGCATGCATGGACTTGTCAAATCAAGTACACATTTTCATTTCCCTGCCTAGAAATTTAGCACAGCCTATTAGGAAATGCCTGGATACTTCCAACACAAACATTTCTGTGTCTTATAATGGTTGTCCCACTGACAGCTTCCTACTTCCTAACTTCCTAGGAAACTAACAGCTTCCTACTTACTTACCACAGCACTACATGTACGTTCATATACACACATTCATTGCTACTTAGCAATTTATACTTCAGTTTTCCAGCAAAAATAAAACTGAGGTAGGGGGTAACAGGAAAGGTGATAGCATCATATTTTTACTGACTGTGATGTGTGTTTCGGCAGCACTTTAAGAGCCCACATGGTAGCATCAGGATCACACTTCGCAAGATGCTGTGCAAACACATAAAGGATATTTGTAAGTCAATTATACATTTCTAATCCTTCCTGAAGATCCCACAGCCTGAGAAGATGAGCAGTGCTTGCTGAGGTCACATGAGAAAAATCCACTGGCATCATCAAGCCCAAATTAAGCAAAAAATGTCTGCGGTTTACAAACAGGTCACTGCAACACAGAGAGGTTAAAGGACCTGCTCCTGGATACGCAAAAAGTTGCTTACAGAGAGGCTTGAACATAAATCTCCCAAGTCCCCCTTGACATCTTAAACGTGACCTATTTGCCCTCAGACGGGAACCTACATTGCTCTGTCTGCTACTTTGCTTTGTGTTTCTTTTTCCCTTTTTCTTGAGAGAGCAGCTCCACTCTCTGAAATATGCTACTAATATTATGGAAGAAAATAATGTATCATTCACTCTCACTCAAAGCCTGATGTCAGAGATGTTCTTTTACAACAGCTACACCTGTAATATTCTGAATACCTGCAGAAGGCTGTAGCTAGGCTATGACTGAAGCTATAACTTCTTCTGTAGAAGGGATCTGATTTGCCATAGTTTTTCCCCAGCTTTAAACTGAGACTCAGTTGACTATGTGGTAACAATAAAGTATGTGAGTCATCAAGTAAAGTCATTGAGAAAAGGCACATTTTAATGGCTTTCTTGGCCAAAAAAATGTGGGTGTAACTTGCTTTCCCTCTTGTGTCACCTCCTTCCAGCCTATTGTCAGTGTGCATGCCTGGTGGTCCAAGGAGACTTCACTGGTGAGGATGCAGAGAAAGCAAAGTGACACTGAGCAGATTTCATCACTTAAAAAAATACTCAGGGAGGCTGAGGTTGTAGGAGAGACATAGCTCCCTACTTAATGAGCCTCTCAGACCCTAAAGAACAGCACTGGCAGCTCACTGCTGCGCAGCAGGTTACAAGGTGACTTGGTAGCTCCTTCTTTACCAGAGACAGAACTACTAAAATACTTACCTATTTTATGCCACTTACTGTAGGCATTGTTCAGCTGCTGATCTACCTGTTATTTCTCCCTCACATACTAAGCATGCCAGCTTGCCAAAGCAAGGCAAGTCATTCTTACAGACTGGAGAATATTGCCTGTCCTGCTGCTGTCCTAGCACTCAGGAGAGCCTGTTCATTTGCAGAAGAATGATTGATGACAATAGAAGCACATTTTCCTTGGGTTTCAAGGTCACGAGACAAGTCTAGGTGGCATGCAAATAGCTGAAGCCAAAGAAGGACAGTTTCTATTTTGATGCACACACTAAGTATTAGAAATAAATCAATTTTCAGGTTTTACTCATTCAATATATAACATTTGCAGCAACACTAAGAAATCCCATGGTCTTAATTACTATTATTTAACAGGTTACTTTGCACTGCTCACTGCAGCTCTGCCACAATGAGCTCCCAAACTGTGCTTGCAGTGAGATCTCGGGCACATTCACACAAATTGCATTCCCATATGGGGTTGCAGATTGACCCTCAGAGAGGGAACCAGCTGATGTCCCTCTCCACTGGTGGCACACACTGCATTTTTAGTTTCCTCTCCTAGAAGAATGCTTAGAGGTTTTTCTCCCCACACTCCCCCATCTTTGATTCAATACCACATTAAATTGCCTGAACTTTACCTCTTGCACTTTTTGAAAATGCATCTCTGCTCAGTAGAAGATTGGAAGGGATTGGTAAGTAAGAGCACATTGCCACCAATCCAGGAAAAGTGCTGCTGTATTCAGTACACTCACAGGAGTCACTTGTTTGTACGTTGTCATTCATGCTCTTGCTTGTATAACACAGTGATTGAGCATTTCCTCTGAGTAAATGTGTGCGTATCTTCCTTACTGAGGCATACACGGATGCACAAGGTCTCCTTGAGGATGTAAATTCATTTTCCTGTCTTTTTAGCAGAGTGGCTGATTTCAGCGTCATTAGCTGATCTGCACTGAAACTTCTTGAGCCATTCATTGAGGTAGATGTCTAGGAAGGTGAAACTAATGTTTCTTATTCCCACCTAGGCTGAACGAGTTCATTTACTCAAGTCAGACATATTAAGAGCAGTAGCCTACTTCACAGCCAAGAATTTTAGAAAGAGGTGGCCAAGGGGCACTCAGCAAAATCAGCATGGATTTTTCAGCACTCCTTGGAACTCATCCAGGTCTCACAAGGCCAGAATAAAATAAATACAGGATCCAGGCCTAAAAACTGTTAAAGGGAATACTATGTACAGGCTTGTCAGTTAAAATCAGTTTTAGCAGGTGAGAGGAAATGGCTTAATAAAGAATAAAAGGGTGAGATAATTAACCTCTCTTAACATGGGTTTATGTAGGCAAAAGACCCTGTCAATTTAGCATAATACTAATTTTGGAAAAGTCCTAAGGTTGCCACCACAAAGATTGCATGCTACTCAGACTTTTGTGCTTAGGACCACAACTAAAGTTTGGAAGCAAATTAATAGATTGAATGGACTTCAAATGAATTAATTGATGAGTCTTGTTTTTCTGGAGAAATCTTCAGCAGACTGGAAGATATGGCTAGAGGGGTCTCAACGCATACTCACTTGCAATTCTTAGATACTTTGAAGACAGAAGCAAAGATTCAATGAGAAACTTCCTCCTGCTTTTGTCTCCAGCCAGGCTGGAGTGTCATCTTGTGCAACTAAGCCTGTCAGCCTGAAACATCCAGCTTGTTTTCTTTGCCAAGGAGGTTATGGTAAACTTGAAAACAACTGGAACATCTCCAGACTGATGCTGCCCCCGCAGACTTCCCTCTGCTATTCATTTCTGACTTTTCTTAACAATTTATCTCTGTGTCTTGGGTTTGATTAATACTAATTGACTGTCAAAAATGCAGCCGAGTGCCCAGTGCTCTCTATGTTGTCCTTAATGGGAACAGGCTGTATGAAAAAGACTTTGTTTCGGTGAGTTCCAGCCTTGCCTCCACCTAAAGCATCAGTCCCTCACAGTCTCAGCTCCACTGGGTGGGCAGGGGGCTGTAGCCAGCATGACAGGACCAGAACACAGTAGCTATTGCTATCCTCCATGCACACCTGCAAACTGAATTCACAGGGAGATGTAACTTTTGTGTGCCTTATTCTCAAGCCTCACATTGCTCAGCACCTTCAGTGCTCAGCCAGTCACCTGGCCCTTGCCACTGCTTAGTTATTTTCTGCAGCTGCCAGCAATAAGCAGTGACGTGGGGTCCCTGAAGTGCCTTGAAGGTTCTGCTTTTCGTCCAATTCAACTGGGCTCACTTGAAGTTGTCGTACCTATGAAAAATGCTCCTTTATTTTTGCTGCAAACAGCTGGAACAAGTACAATTGAATTTATATAAAGACTGGGTTTGTTTCTGAGCTGATGATTCGTGTTCGTGTCTATTTCTGATTAAATATTATCCCTGTAAATGACATACACATTTTTTCATATTTAATTGTCATGGCTGAGGGGATTTAATCTACGCACCAATTCAATGAAATGTTATCATCAGCCGGCCACGTGAAATGCAATCAGAGTGCCACTGCACTCATGGCAACGAGACATAGATGTGCACTCCTGTTTTTGGGGGAAGGCATTCAAGATGGGATTTGTTTCACTCAAAGAGAAAGAAGCAACTAAAAAAAATCAAACTGATGCTGCATTCACAGAGCCAGATGTCTTACACGCAAACAAAAGTCACAAGCAGTGAGGGAGCTATCCCAGTACACTGTGATATTTAATTGATGCAAGTTTGATGTTCAAAAAATCAGCGGGCAATTCCCACATATACGTGTTCACCAACAGGAGGAAGAGCAGCTGGGGTGCTAATGGCATTATCTCAATCCTTCTGAAGGCAACGAAAGTTATTTTCAGGCACATCTCTGGGATTTGCCTCATGTCAAAACCTGAAGGGTTTGAGGTGCTGAGGGCCGGATTTTTTGGCTGTTTAATTCGCACCAGTTAGGCCAGGTACCCAAAAGAGCTCAGCTCCCCCTAATGTAATTCTGACAGATTTTTTCAAGTGCCTCTTCATTGGTATGCAGCATGGTAAGAGCTGTTATAGATTTGGCAACTGTTTGTTGTTGAAGCCTGTAAGGTTTAGAAGTGCCACCATTACTATTACCTTGCAGCAAGGGCATTTTCTTCAGCTTTGACATCTGTTCAAGCCACTGAGAGGATTTTGAGCTGACCAGGCTGCCCATACTGAGGAATCCCCCTGCCCTTCTGACTGCCTGGGCACATCAGCAAACCTGCAACATGGATTGCGTATGAGTTGCCCATAGAAAAACCTCCCACCGCTCATTTCCAGTGTTTGTGGGAATCTCTGCAAGCTGCTAGAAGAAGACAGGCCATTGCCTCTGAACAAAAACAAGTGAGAGTATATTCCTCTGCAAACCATGTACTGTCCAAATGAGATCAGATTGTTCAGACTCCCATATGGAGGGGCCCGCCTTTTGCAATTGCAATGCATCAGGAGTTAATCGTGAGTTAATATAGAGCAATGGTAATGAACAATAAAGGATGCTTTATATAGTTTTATAATCATCATACGGCACCATTATTCCCAAATGCACCAATAAATCTGCCAAAGGAGGCAGCTCTACAGCACAGACACGTTTATATGTATTTAAAAAATGGGATAAAAGTCATATCAATCCTTGGCAGACCTAATTTAGCATCACACAACATTTATCATAATACCAGTACCATTAAACTATATGCCCACTGCACTGTCAGCTGGCGGCAGTTTATTGCAGGCCAAAGAGAACTGGCACACTGTCCAGACAGGCTTTGCCAGCAAGAATAAAGCACTTCTGGAGTAAAATAGGGAAACCAAAATTTCCCTCCGTGCCATGGACCCTGCTAAGGAAAGCTAATGGAGATCCAGATGCTACAGAGATTTCCAGCAAGGTCTGCACAACGACGTCATAAATCCAGACAACTCTTAAGAAATGCAGTGTAAGCCGGGATGCAGACCCAGAGGCAAAAGGAGATGGTACTGCAAAGGGACTGGTTCCACCTAGCAAAGTGCTCGTGATAAAATCCAGTACACACAGCAGGACTGTTGACCACACATGCTTGGAGTAAGTCAGACCAGGAATGTTTTTCCTAGCCCAAGCCTTCATAAATGATAACACCAGTGGTCATTATCAGAAAAATTTTAGAGCTCAGGGCTTGAGTTTCCCAAATTAGGCTACAAAGAGGTGGTTGAAAATTTACTTACTTACTTAAGAAAAACTGGACTTTCGGCTAATCACAGGCTCACACCAAAAATCTGTTTTCAAGTGAAAAACAGTGTTTGATGTTACAAACTCAGCAAATGGAGAAGTACATATCAATTCATGGAAAACACATTCCCAACAGGAAACCAGAAAAACAGAGCTTTGGAGTACCACTTCCACAGGCCCTGAGGGGGTGCTTCAAGACTGCGATATTTAGGCTTTTGCCTGCCTCAGTATTTTACATTTCTATGTTTCACATAGGCCAGAAAATCATCTATATGGAAAGTATTTAATTTTTCCCTGGCGCATTTGAAAGGGAAGGTGTGCACAGCAGAGATGGTGTGTACTGACACAAAGTGCTGCATCACACTGGCAAGTGTTGCTGTGGATCTTACTCTTCCAACTTAAACTCTTCCTGACTCTCAGTGCAATCACAACCATTAATCAACTTCCGCAGGCTTTCAGGCAGTGCAGAAACACTCATTTCTGACTTTCCAGAGAGGTCCCTAGTTATTTTTTAGGATTATTTACAAACATTGTTGTCTGCTGCTTAAGCACCCAAGGTATGTCTGACTAAATATTTTCACTCAGTGGTTTGTGACCTAAACCAGAAATCTGAGGCTATTTTAAGCAATGCTTTAGCAGTTGTGTGTATTCAGTGAGCTGAGCAATCTTCAGAAGAGCAACAGAAATACAGAACTGGAAGAAACCAAGCCCAGCTTTAAAAATGGAAACCAAAAAACAAAGTCCCTGCTAGTATTGCTGCAGGCAATCCAAAAGACATGTCTGAGCGGCTTCTAATCATATCAGCCCTGCTCCCCAGCAGGAGGTGAGGGATGAAGCGTGACACTAAACTGACAAACACACCTTTTATTTCACATCAGCCAGACTACCATGCTGAGAGACGTGATTCAGGCTTTTCTTAGGAAAAGTCACTCAGGCCTATTGGGAGCATCATTTTAGCAACCAGTCAGTGTGATCCCAATTAGAGAGAGCAGTTGAAGCCTGCAACAAGCCCCTCAGCAAGGGTTGGATCCTACACCACAGCCTGCAAACACACTTTCCAGTACCATTACTGTCCCTCCTGGCACAGTATCCCCCCACAAAGCTGCCTGCCCACGTGTGCTGCTTCACCAAGCAATGTGTCCCACACCACGGAGGCGAGTGGGAAGAATGTGACCTCAGTGTTGCATGGAGCAAAAGGAGACTGTGGAAAAAGGTCACAGACCTATGTACTCCAGAGTCTGCTTACGGTAAGCGGTTATATGCAACTGTGAATACATCAAAAGTAATTTTAGTGTAAGTCAGACAAATTTGCAGCAGCTCAGCAAGTGAGAGCACACACGAGCCAAATGGCCCAAGTCCAGATTAAGCAAGACCACATGTTGCATGGAGATGTCTGCAGCTATCACAGCACCCTGCAGCTGGAAAGGACACTTTCCAGTAAGAGCCACCTTGCTGCAACTTTTAATCACTGTGTGCATTAACTACCTCACCTTTACAAGACAAAAGGGCACTTCGTAAAGACAGACTAAGTTGACCGCTTGATCATTTAATTGCCCTTGTTTAATTAGAGTTTGAATCACAGAGGTATTGATTTTTCAGAGAGGCACTCCAGACCTTTCATTAGGCTCTACCTTAAAGTGAACTAACAAGTGTTGGGGAATGAAGTCTGCAATATAAGTAATTTAAGGCAATGTATTGTCCATGGACTACATTAAAGAAGGGTATAGGTAAAATATGAATGTAAGCCATGCCAATATCAGTGAGGAGAACAAGCTGTCAATCTTTGATTTTCCTACAAGTAAATTTTAGGGGGTTTCTTCAATAGCCCAGCTTCAAACATTAGAATCTCACTTTTTGTTTAAAAAAAAAACAAACAAACTAATTCTTAGGGCCCTGGGAAATAAAAATATAAAAAGATACCATTAAAAATCAAACACAATTAAAAAATTAAAAAAAATAAAACGTTCAAAGACAGAGAACAATTATTCTGAAAAATAAACTAAGATTGTTATGCCAAAGCTATGTTTTTCAATCCATTTCTGAGAACTTGAGATTGGTAGGGTAAGAACACAATTATAAAGGAAACCCAATACCTTCCAAGTTCATCACTTGCTCAAGAAGACAAAGTCCAAACAAATTTTAGCAGAATGGATGAGAAGGGGCAAGATTTTGAGAACAAAACAGTGAAATGGTAACAAATCCTTTCTTTGTGCTATTTTGTAAAGACTCTTACTACTTTTAAAAATATTTCATCAAAGGACTCAGTTGCAGAATTATTGCATGCCAACCTAAATTACATCCTGTCACCAGAAGCAAAAGTCTTAAGAGAGGAAAAGACATTGTTGCAACCTATGGCAGTGGAAAGAAGCCAAGACGGGAATGTAGGTGTGCCCTGCACCCTTCTGGTCAAAATCAATGGTCCTGAGGTTTAGTGATCTGCCCAGAAAGCAGCATAAATGGTAACACTTGTCATCGCTGTGGTTTCTAATTAATGCTGCTAACACCATGGATGGCAGGTCTTCGGCATACTTAGTCCAGCAGAGCTTTGCGGGGAAAAGGATTGTGCAAGGCCACGGGACAAGCACTAAACTCTTCCCTCAGAGTTACGAAACTGTAGAAAAATACTCAGCAGAGAGTCTGTTTGCTTTTAAGGTGCAAGTTATCTTTATTGCAAAATAATATTTGCAAATGTTAAATTTAACACCTGAGAGTTTAGAAATAGGGAGAAATATTTTAAAATCCGAAAAGTTTTAGGGTTGGCAGTTGATGGGTTTTTCTGTGTTTTCTCATCTCCATATTTTGAGGGAAAAACTTCAGGATTTTTCTGCTTAATGTGAAAACAGTGTATATTGGAGCATATTTCCTTCAGCTGAACTGATTCTCTGCATTAACTGTGTAACATTCCAGCTCTTTAAATGTGCAAACCCACAACTGAGGAGCAAGCAGTGATATGCATGCAATGTCATAGACACATTTAAGGGAAATAAGGGATTTTATGGTTCTCTGGGTTGTTACACATTTGGGGGGAAAAATCACTTTTGCCTTGATCTGAACTAACTCCCAGGTGACTTCAAGCAGGAACTCCTGAATGTTTTGTGGATTAGTGTTTTCTCACCTCTGAAAAACAGGTTCCTGCCAGTTTGGCAGGGTGGGAGGCTCAAATACAAGTGGAACAGGGAACTGTATTAATACCTTAAAGCAAGCCTGTCCCTCCTACTACCTATTACTACACACCCCCAGTAGATCAGGCCAGCCCAAAATTTTAACTCATGTCACAGGGAAAAGCAATCACCTTCAGTTCGGTGTGGCCTTCTCCATCTGCACGTGGGACAGCCACGGTGCTAAGAATCCGTAATAGGCCCAGCAATTAATCCTTATTTTTCAGCTCTGAGCTGTGTATGCAAGACAAGCTGGTAGCCAGGGAACAGAAGACGTAGTGTCCATGATGGGACAGGATAGGACCTGTTCTGTAAAGAGAATCACCAGGGGAAGTAGAAAGTTAGAGAGCTATTACGGAGTTAAGCCCCATACGAACTCTGAAATTTCAATATATATATTTCTCTTATTGTAATCCCTGTAGAATAGGATGCATTCAGAGCATTTGGAATAATTGTATCAACACACGTATTTCCCGTAACTAACAATGGCTGTTTCAAAGTTTAAAAAATTGGGAGGCTGGTCAATATTAACGTTTAAAACAATGTGTATTTTAAAGGGATGTATTTTTCCATAGACATCTGAGTAAGGGGTGAGTGCAAAATATTTGCAACATACCTGTCCACTAGCTAGCACCTTTCAGCTCCTCTTGCTTCACGCAGCAAGGTGTGAATTAGCAATTCAAAGAGCTCTTTCACTTTTATTCTAGATTTTTGTTCAAGTGTCTAAGCATTTTCTACCATTGCAAGCAGAAAATGATTGCATCCATAATTAGAATCAACTTATTATTACTATCAATTGCTATAATCAACACAAATCAGAAGCTTTCCTTCCTGCTGCTTTGCCACAGCTTTGCTAAGGAAACACCCAACACATAGCACTTCATGCAGTAATGCAACAAGAAATGCAACCTGTTACAGCCCCCAGCAAAACGTCTTGCTGCAGACCTGTGCATGGACATGGAGCAGGTACTTAGTGCTAAAGCCAAGCAATGCTTAAAACATTGTTATTTTAGGTCTCTCCGCATCAAACAAATTGAAGTGATCCATATATAATCAATAGAAAGGATGTGGAGGTACACAAAGAGTTATGCATTTGATTTCATCTTAATGATATGAAAAGGAAGCTCGTGGCATATGGGAAATGACCAAGGAAATCACATTCAGGAAGAATGAAAGTTGTTTGACACAAGGATTTAGTTGTATTTGGAGCATGAAGGGTAAGCTGAAAAAGGGAGTTTAAGAGAACCATGACAGATACATGCGTATACACAGATGTGAGGGGCTGAATATGTTTATGTTTGTATTTATTTGCAATAGTTTTCTTCAATGGAAATAAAAGAAGGTAGTCCAGTCCATGAAACTGCAACTGATTTTGCAGAAATTAGATGAAAAGGACTAGAAGACATAAATAGGTACTCATTTAAGACTGCAAAACATCCAACAGCTAAAGATTTGATATAAGACTCAAAAGATTGCAAATCATTAACAGAAGGGTGAAACAAAATAGATATGCATTTTATCTATATTCTAATATATATTATATTATATGTTCTATATCTGTGTATTTATCAAGATGCATGGAGCAGAAATGAAAGCCAAACTTGTTTAGGGTATTCTATGCAGTAAATTACAAAAAGTTGGATCCTAAATGAACCTTAAATACTCTGGTTTTAGAAAATGAATAGCAAAAGTGACAAAAATATTTGAGGCCTGCAACATTCCTCTTGTATCCTTTCCCTTCAGCTCCTGAAAACAAAAATTTTATTTTATGGGACTTCAGCCACAATAGTAATCAAATTACTAAGAATCTTCCCAAATAATATCTCTCTTCCCCACTGAAAGCTATCTATAGAGAAAATAAAGACTCCCAGACACAGTCATAAGGAAAGCCATTCAGATTTTAAAAATTTGATCTCTTGGCACTTTACTGTTCCCATTCAAATTTCACTCATCCTTAAATTTAGGACTTGTCCAGATAACGTGTCTTGAATTTGGACCTTGCCAGACTGAGGGACATGCCTAAAAGCAAAGCATCAGTTGTGCAGGTGGCCCTTTATAGGTAGCAATGTCTGCGTCTTGACTGCTAATTTCAATTTTACAGCCTGCAACCAAATCCCAGAACAGTCCTGTTTTCTTTTTCCTTATTGAGAAAGGAAAACCACACATGTCACTGCTAGAAGCAAGCCAGGCAGCACAGAGTGTGCAGCAAGTACCTGGCAGTGAGGTGACTGCAGCTATGACACAGGAGACAACTATTATGCTCCTTTGGAGTGAGTGAGGATTATGCCAAGCCCTAATGTTCCATACGGAGGAAATTAAAGCACTCAACATATTTTACAGCTCAGGGAAAAACGTTGCTTCATTTTTCCTCAAATGAGGTATTTAGCTCTGTTAGCTGGACATTATTAGATTCATTACCATGTCAAGTCCAAGAGAGTGACCAGTTTAACTCTCAATACAAAGTGCCACTTGGAAGGAGAGGGAGGAGTGCACACATTTGAAGTGGGCAGGAATTTTTAAAAACTGCATTAAAAAGTCCAGTAGAGTTGAGTCAGTAAGGCACATTAGGTGGATGCAATTGTCTCGATAGTTCAGAGGGATTAGATTAGAAAACATCATTCCAGTTTAGAAACCTACATATGGTTAAGCATTAGAGGGCTAATAAACAGAGAAGACAATAACACTACAGCTCCTGCTTCTTACCTAAGAGCAAGCAGAAGCATTTGGGGCCCTATGCAATTTGGACTTATATGTGATATTTTCGAAGGTTGCTTGGGCTCTGGTTTAATAGGATTTAAGTCCCCAAGTGCACTGCATTTCCTTAACTGTATTGGAATTGGTTATGTTCTAAATACTTCGAATTCGGAGTCCAATACCTGTAACTCTTACTGAGCAGCCCCTTACACCACCATTTCTATGAATTTCACTGTAATCATTTGCAGAGTAATATCTAATACCCGAAAGTATACCCTGCTCACCACCACAGCTTGCCTCCTCATCCATCTGAAGAGGAGGAAAAGAAGAAAAAGAGAGTTTACTAAGTTTACTAGAATCATAGAATCATTAAGGGTATAAAATACCTCTAATATTGAGCCCAACCATTAGCTCAGTACCTCCATGTTCACCACTAAATCATGGCCCTAGGTGCCACATCTACACATCATTTGAATACCTCCAGGGATGGTGAATCCACTACTTCCCTTGGCAGCCTGTTTTAATGCCTGATCACCCTTTTCTTGAAGAAATTTTCCTAATATCCAATCTAAACTTTCCCTGGTGGAAACTGAGGTCATTTCCTCTCGTCACTTACTACCCGAGAGATCAACACCCACCTCACTACAACCTCTTTTTGAGTAGTTGTATAAAGTCAGAAGCCTCCTTTTCTCCATGTTAAACAGCCTCAGCTCTCTCAGCCACTCCTCATAACACTTGTGCTCCAGACACTTCACCAGCTCCATTGCCCTTCTCTGGACACGCTTCAGAACCTCAAGGTTCTTCTTGTAGTGGGGGGCCAAAAACTGAACACCAGATTCAAGGTGCAGTCTCAACAGTGCCAAGTATGGGGGGATAATCACTGCCCTGGCCCTGCTGGCCACACTGTTGCTGACACAAGCCAGGATGCCAATGGCCTTCTTGGCCACCTGGGTACACTGCTGGCTCATGTTCAATGACTGCCCTTTTCCGCTGGGCAGCTTTCCAGCCACTCTTCCCTCAGACTGTAGCAATGCCTGGGGTTGTTGTGACCCAAGGGCAGGACCCAGCACCTGCCTTATCGAACCTCATACCACTGGCCTTGGCCTATCAATCCAGCCAGTCTAGACTCCTCTGCAGAACCTTCCCATCCTCCAGCAGATCAACACACTCAACTAACCTGGTGTCTGCAAACTTACAACTTACTAGTTAAGGGTGCACTCAACCCCCTCATCCAAATCATCGATAAAGATATTAAACAGAACTGGTCCAAACACTGAGCTCTGGGGAACCCCATTAGTGACTGGCCACCAGCTGGATGTAACTCCATTCACAGCCACTCCCTGGGCCCAGTCATCCAGCCAGTTTTTTACCCAGTGAACAGTGCACCTGCCCATGCCATGCCAATTTCTCCAGGCGAATGCCGTGGGAAACAGTGTCAAAGGCTTTATTGAAATCCAGGCAGACAACATCCACAGTTTTTCCTTCATCAGCTAAGTTGGTCACCTTGCCACAGAAGGAGATCAAGCTGGTCGAACAGGACCTCCCTTTCATAAACCCACACTGGCTGGGCCTGATCCGCTGGTTGTCTTGCACATTGTATGCGATGGCACTCAAGATGATCTCCTCCAGAATCGCAATATATAATGTAATAACTCTTAAGTACAGTTAAGTATGTGTCCTGTATCCCTTATAGCATCAGCAAGAGCTGTGTCAAGTCCCTGCATCACCATAGTAACACCAGGATACAGTAAGGGACAAGGCTGGCTAAAAAAAGAATTAAACAACAGGCCATGGCTGAAGATTGGATTGTGGAGGGGATGATTTAGTGCTCAAGGGAGGAAAAGGAGGAGCTCCTGTACTACTGGACAAGCAGGAGCAAAGGAAACCAAAAGAACCCAGCACTGACTAGACAGTATGAAGGACAGTCTCAATCCCACTATCCCAGTGGATATGCAAGCCACTTAAGGACCAAAAATCAGCACCAAAAGTCACCAGTGCTTTACAGCCCAGTGACACAAAACCCACCGAAGCTCTTGTGCCAATGCAGAGCATCAACATGCTTTGCACCTAGTGGGCTAATATTTATTTGCGCATACACAGATGCCAGGTCTGAAATGCTCATGATATGTGGCATTTAATTCAAGAAGCAACAGGAATGACGCTGCTGTTATGAACAGCTCTAAAATCAGACTGTTGCAGGACTCAGGTGCTTTGCATACTCTGAAGTATTTTCCAAAAGGCTCAGAGAGCAGATGCTGGGCTGCTAACTGACCCAAAAAGCATACAACACCAAGCGTGGGGAGGGGGAAAGCAGGACTAATGAAACCCTACGAATATGCTTGATGGTTTCCACATCGAGGGCATCTTTCTGAGTGACAGATAATTCATCTTTTACCAGCTCCTATTGCCTAGAGATCAGTCTCTTGGTTGTTTTCCTTGAAACCTACATAAACCAGAGTATTTTCAAACAGGAAACCAGATGTGATGGGGCCTGCCCCAGTCTGTGACAGGGACACATGGGTTAATTATGATTGATGGCATATCACTCTTCATAAAGCACCCACTTGCTACATCAAGTGTTTTTACTGTCATTTATGGAGGGATGCTGGAGATGCCAGGAACCAATGTCTGGGGTCAAGGAGAAAGGGACACCAGTATGAAATAGCCAATTAAGTTTCCCCTGCCTGCCAGGAGGAGGAAATAGAAATACACATTAAGCAAAAGCCACATAGTGGTCTTTTTCTTGTGTTTTCATGCTGTCTGTGGTTCCACAGTGCCAGCATTGCTCATATTGAGGAAGACCCAGATGAGGAGGTGGCTGCCAGGTTAAGCTGTGGCTCGACATGGATGAAGGTGGGAGGGGTACACAGGGCTACATGCCTGCTGGGGACTGCTGAGGGGCACATGATCAAAACAACAGCTGTAAGACAGCAGCATTTCAGACACGACTTTGCCACACAATTAACATTGCTTCTCTAGGGGCTGCATACTTTTGAACATCTCTGCTTCCTAATGCATCTTTGTAAGGGAAAATTCTAGGAAGTTCAAGTATATGTGAATTAGTGTGAAAACACACTTGAGCCCTTGGGATTTTTCTCACTTCTATCCAGTAATGGATGTATGTGGCATGCATACACACTTAAACACAGATCCCCTGTGCTCAGATGTTGGCTGGTTTAAGATGGAAGGAAGGTCTGGACTTGGTATTTAACAAAACCAAAAGAATATAGATGCAAGCCTCTTGCTCTTAAAATATGTTCACTGCCACACGATGCGCTTTATATGTGTCTTCTGGTCTTCTTTTGCATACAAATCCCCTCTACAGCAGCTTTCACACAAGACACGTCTAAGACACTGACATGAGCTAGTGCTGCTGTGCTGGAACCTGGTAAAAATAAGAGCAAGAAATGCACTGGCAAGCCAGGGAGTAAAGATGAGATGCTGTTCTCTGCTTTAACTATTCATGGCTGTGTAGTGCTTCTGAATTGGGTATGACTCTGCATGTGACGGCCATAGCTGTCATCTTCTGAGAGTTCCAAATACGGATCAATGGTAAATGAACTATTGTGCTGCACTTTATCTATTTTATGAGTCAGACCAATTTATTGTATTTTAATGAAAAATCAAGATAATAAAGCTCATAAATTAATAAAAGCGAGCAGATCTGCACAGTCTGGTATTGAACGAGCTGGGTAATCTCATGTGTGGGCTTATTTATCCTGATGCTTGAGTAATCTTCTTGGTTTTTTTCCCTACTATTTAAACTAATCAGAGTCATTGAGGGAAGGAACAAGGTAAAAAGGAGGAGTTCTAAAATTGGTTTGCTCTCTGGGGCTCTCAGCTCAGTACCAGGACAGAAGAAGCTATGAGACAGTCCAGAAAGCTTTTGCACACTATTTTGAAGTTGCTTGCATGCCATTAAGGATAAACAGAGCGCAGCTGGAGAACACCTTTAACTACCTCCTATGTGTTCTCAACTCGAATTATCCAGCTCACCTTAGCAAATTCCATGTCCAGCAGTACACGTGTGCAGAGCTGCTGAGGCGGCTGATTTGGGAGTATTGGATTTCAATGGCATGTGTATTTGTACATGCACAGGGTCCTCAGAGGACAAGGATCCTCAAAGTGTTCCCCCAGGTGAGAGCAAGACTCTGGGGACTGCCTGATGCCTCTGCTGCAGCGAGACAGAGTCATGCTGGATGGGTCTGGGGAGAACAGAGGGGGCAGTGGGGATTGCAAAATGTGCTGTCCTGTCTTCCCAGCCAGCCCCATGGGGCAAAAAAGTGTTCAAGTAGAGATTCAGGTGCCATATGTGCCATCTCCTCACCTACCCTGGGAGTGCATGAGCATCTTTATTTGGATATTTTTTCAGAAGTTCAGATGTTGGCTTAGCCTCCTGAAACTCATAAAAAAAAAAAATAAAGCTTATGTCAGAATCTTAAAATCATTGAGGTTGGAAAAGATCATGGCCTCCAACTGTTGCCAATCAACTAATGTTCAGCCAACTCTAACCAATACTTGTCCCAAAGTGTGGCTTGTCCACATGTTTTTCCAACTAACTTTCCAATACTTTTTATCCTATCCTTGCAACCCTGACATTCCTTCCCAAAGAAACAAGGGATCATTTTTAGGAGATCTGTGTGCGTATGTGCGTGTGTATGTTTGTGTGTAAAAATAAACAACTTCCACATTAGTTGCAGAGAAGTGAACAAATGAATTACCCGCTGTTTTCAGCCAGTCATGAATAATTCAAATTCCCCTGTGTCGGTGGATCTAATTAGTAATCATCCAAACTATTCTTAAATTATCTAGTTTTGAGTTACTTGCATAGCAACGACATTCATTTCCGATAGTATTATTAATCCATTTGCCAGTGTGAGATTGCCAGGGCAGAGGCAGTGGGAAGCCATACCATCAGTTAATGCTATTAATGTTTCTTTAACAATTAACCTATCCGGTGCTCAGGGACAAGCAGCATATGTCATGTAGAGATATTTTTAAAGCTCTGTGGATGCGTGCCATGCGTCCCGCTGATTCGGCCACCTTGAAACGCAAGGAGCTGTCATTAGCGAAGGCTTGACCCTGAACGTGCAAATTGCATAGGAACCGAGAGAAAATACGAAATAATAGAGCTACCAAGGTATCATGGAAACAGCTCAGGTGTGACTCACTCCAAAAAGTGACTTTGCAAATGCAAGGCTCATCAGAGTGCTTTTCACTGTATCCCACTAAAGTAAAAAAGATCTGTAATTTGTTTTCCATGTTGCTAATTTAAAGGCTCCCAAATACAGCCCATCTCTGAAGCTCACTTGAGAGGTTCCTTTCCCAGTTTGCCTATCCTGTGACTTTGCAATCAGTTTTTTTGGAAAGGTAAATGGCATGGTAAATGGTAGCATCAAAAGATGGCACAGTAAGAGTGGTCAGGAAGCTGCCTATTTTTATTTAGTATAATTCAGTATATAATGAGTGTATCGTGAGCTTTCCTTGTCTACCAGGTATTCATAGTAAAACACCTGCTCCAGGATTGATCCATAACTGGGCAAGGTCAGGGTGAGACCTTTGTTTAAGGCAAATAATCCCACATCTATTGCTGTAGGAGTTTCATATCTTATTTAGACACATCTGGCACTGCTGCTTGTCACAGTTGGGATACTGGGTTAGACAAAGTTTAGATCACATGTTCCCAAACTTGATAAATTTTAGAGGGCCTTTTAAAGTTACTGATCCAACATTACCTTCTAATATATCCTAGAATATTGCCTCAGCCCAATTTCCAGGATAAACCAGTTAAATAGAGGGGGGTTCTGCTAGGGGCAGCTACCAGCCCTAACTCTGTCCAGGGTGCAACACAGCCACCTGAGGAAGCCACTCTGACACTCCAGCTACCATGTCTGCAAATATGAGCAACTCACTTCTACACATTTTAATGCATTCTACATAATTTTAAAAAGGATTACCTCCTTTTGAAACAAAATCTTGCTTTCTCAGTCCCTTCAGTGGCTTCACTGGAAACTGATATTTGCAAGCACACTAAATAAAATATCTTTAAAATCAGTAAAACCTAATATTCAAAAGACAAAGGAGAATTGAACTTCTACCAGTCCACGAAAATCAGAGACCTGTCGTTATTTAGAATTGGTTTTTCATTAGTGCAATATGCTGTGCTAGAGCTGGCCATGTGGAAAGGTTCTGGATGATGAAATAGCATGGGAGAGAGCACAGCACATTTTTTATTAAATTAAAAAAAGTAAGTACACTGATGCCACTAAATGAAAAGAATAAAGTTGTAAACATATTTCCCAGACTTCAGCTAACAGCAGGAGTTTACAGTCTTTCTGCACTGGCCAAGTATAATAAAATTGATCTGTTGACTATACAGATCCATAAAATAGTTTACACAGAGTTATAGTTATTGCCAGTTGGATCAGCAACAAAATTCTTCTGAAAGAAAGTGGCCTTTTAAGCATCCTTTTTCCATTACACATCATGGCAACTGCAGGGTAAATGGGGTCCAGGTTTCCTCAGAATTTGGCATTTTGGGATATTCTGCATTTAAACAGCTCTCAAGGACCAAGTGTAGGAAGATAGGTGAGATGAAAAGGACTGAGAAATCCTCCTTGGACATTCTCCTCCTCACAGTAACTGCAGGTTGTAGAACATTCCCCAGGCATTGCACTTGCCCTGTCAGAGGAAACTGGTTTGCAGGGCACTTTGAAGACAAGTATGATTTTTTTTTTTTGGCAGGAGAGGCAATGGGAGATGCTCTCTCCTAACACCCCCAGGAAGACAGCAGGTCAGAGAACTGCAGATGCAAACAGCTTAAACCACCAGCAGCGTTTAGCCTCCAAGTCTGTTTGTCATCAGTGAATCAAATGTTCTCCTCAGAACTGTGTCCCTCAGACAAACCCCACCAGACCAGGCTTTCAACATTGTTACTCCACATCATCAATTCTGGTCTACTATTTGGGACAAATTAATTAAATCCTAAAGAGAAATCTTTAAAAACTCTCACATAAAAACTCGTAACCATCTAGCATGATGATAAATGGTTCATAATCTTGATGCAGGAATCAGATCACTGCAGATAGAGACCCAAATGAGCAGGAAATCAAGGAGCTTTTCTTACAAAGCCTGGGAAAAAGGGACGTTTGGCCCAGAAAAGGAGAGCTACCTTCTCTCAGGACTAGAAATTCACCCCTTTGATGGATCCTATCTCCATTGCACATGCAAGGTTAAAAGACCTGAAGGAAGCAAATGCAGAAAAGAAACTGAACTTAAAGCTCAAAAATGCCTGGCTAATCCCCTAGCCATTGGAGTAGCCAATACATTAATGCATGCCTCTTTTCCCCAGCATTAGTCTCACTGTTACTAAAGAAAACCAGTATATAAATATGCAAAAACATAATTCATTATTTCACAGCGCAATGTACACAGAATCCTCCCCAACGCGCCAGCATTTAGTTTGAAATATGCCAAGGTTAATAGCTATAATGTAAAATCGTTATCTGCAGCAGAGTATTAATTAGGGCCCTCATGCACAATGCATTAACAATTTGCATGCAAAGAGTGCTGCAGTGGTTCTCCACAGGAGGCTGGGAGCACATTATAACCCTCGGAGAGCTGGAAGACATCGGGGAAAGCTTTGCACTGAGCTATATTGCAGCCCAAAGCAGGGCTCTGGGCCAGTGCCAGATGCCTCTCTCCTGCCCTGTGCAGTTTTTCTGGTCCTCACTGCATTTCTGGGCAGAAAAGATTCAGTCATTTGCACTCCTCTTGGTGCACAGGAGCCCTGCAGGCACTGGGGATGTACCTCAGCATCAGCTGCCACAGGCAGCTTACTGGATTGTGCTGGGCACCTTTCAAGGACTTCCAGCACTAGGCTGTTTCAGCTTGCAGTTCTGTATATTTTTGGCAGCATGTTATTTTAATGCAGAAAAGGTCTGATTTGTTTAATGCTACTATAAACAGAGCCAGCCAGCCTTTGTGTCCCTCAGTTCAGTAATTCAGCAGAAGCCACTTCCACAAGTCTGAGAGAGAGACAGACCCCAAAATTTCTGTCATTTTTGTGAATTTTATAAGTTTGGAGGGCCTCTCAGTCTCCCATGCACAACACTGGAACACTCAGCCTTGCCGGGTAGCTCTAGGACAAAGCATCAAAACTCTCACCAGGGAAATGAAACTTGTTCAGCTACAGGAAAGGAGTACATTCCTGCTTACAATTATTCACAGAGAGTGTGTGCATCTCTCCATCCTTCTCTTTCCTATACTGATTAACCATAGTATTAGATTTTTTTTTCTCATCTGTATCTTTCCTGTGGCTTTCCTGTAGACGCTACTGGTTTGAGTTTTGGAGGTTGTTTTTCTTTGAAAGGCAACAAAATGAAAAATATTTTTTCAAAAAGCTGTTTCCCACATCCAAAATAGCAAATATGGTTTTAAGCAACCACAACACACAATTAGATGTCTCAAGCAGTGTGCCTAGATTTTTATAAAGTCTTGCTGAGATCACAAAACCACAAGAAAAGGGCCAAGATGGGACTTTGCAAGCCATGATGCACACCCTTTCCCGCCAAGGCAAGCTGATCTTGATTCAAATGGCTGATGCAGACCATCACGTAGAAGAAAACACACACACCTACAGAGGACCTGTGACTTCATGGACTTTCTGTCCGATTGGCAAAGAAATCTGGGAAAGGTTTCTTCTTCAGAAGAAAAAAATCTTCCTTATTTTTAATCCGGGAGAAGAAATCAAGATTCCTTGTCTCAGACAGCTTTCATCTGAAATGAAGAAGGTGCTGTCCTAGCAATTTGCACATATCCTTTTCTATCTTCCAGCTAAAATACTACAGCTGATTTAGCTGTGGCAAATCTGAGTCTCTTATTAATGTGATGTGTCACCAAGCCAATGGTTAACATATCAGTCTTTTTACAAAGGCTGTAATCTAGCTGCTGAACTACAGATATGGCTGTGTGACTTGTAAATTGCTGGATACAGTCTATGAGGCAAAATTCCTCTAGAAAATTCCTGTTCTAATCAGGCCTGGATTTGATACAGCAAGGACAAAACCACTTTCTTCTGGCATTTTTAGGCTAACTTCTTAGAGAGCTCACTCATGCTACAGCATGTGCCAGGATGTTTGCAAACGATGCAGGCAAAGTTGAGTGACTAAGGTTTGCACAATGACAGGAGCGAGCTGCCTGTGAGTTTTTAAGATGTATCTTGATAGCCATATAACCAAGGACTGTATAACAGGGTTGTAAGCAATTGGGGGAGATAAATCATGACCATCCCCCAGTCCTATTCCCCAAAGGGGTTAAATTTTTATTGGAACACTGAGAAGATAACACCAGGTGTCAGGTGTATTCCACTCCTGGCAGGTGCTAAAAGATATTTAATCAAATGATTTTTTCCCCTTTTTATTCTTCACTAAAGCTCCCTCTTGGGCTCCTTTTGAAGCTCCTTTTCCTGCCCAGCCAAAAGCTGCTAGAGAGCGAATATTGGTGAAGCTTCAGCCAGGGCTCAGATGACTGTGGGCTGAGACTACAGCCTGGAAGGACTGATGAGAAAGCAGGGAAAATAAATCTCTGCATGTAGATGCCTGCTTAGCTTGTCACCTGCTGAGCGATGACTCTCCAGGGACCACTTTGGCTTTTTAAGGATTTGTTTTATTTTCCTTCTAATAACAAACATACAGATGTTCTGTGTTTCAAATTACTCCCATTCTCTTTTCTTTCTTTTTTTTTTTTTTTTTCCTCTTGTTTCCAGCTTATTTGGGGCAGGGAAAGCATTTGACATGTAGGAAAGACATCAGTCAATGGCCTCTCATCGTTGAGCCCCATGAAAAGGAAAGTACATCCCTCTAACTCTGTTCATATCCTTAAAGTGCCATGACACCCTACTATACCCTTTTTCACCCTTTTGCCCCCTTGCATTAGTCAGCATTCCCAGAATTCAAAGTCCCCAAGGTGTCTTTGATCCCCTCAACCTCTTCCTGACACATACTTCCCTCACCATCCAAAAATGAGGCACAAGATGAAAGGTGTGAAGATGAAAGAGCAGGAGAGAGAGCTCAGTCTCTAAGCAAAGGTGGGATGCAGCGAAAAAGGCAGACACAGCCATGGGTACAGGCATGAATAGAAAACACAACTTGCTCCCAGTAAGAAGCCAACTTTGCTGCAAGTAGTTTTTAAACATGTAGGGAAACAATGAAAGCAACAGAGTTCTTCCAGCTAATGCCACCCTACTCTGATCTGTCAGGGTCACGTCAGGGAAATAGCAGAGGGCAAACATGCAGGAGGAACAACGCACCGCAGCACCCTTGCAGCCATAAAGCTTAAAACCTGCACATTGATAGACCCTGATGAAGTCCATGTCTGTCACACTATTCCCGTAAGCTAAAGCCTTTTGCAAACACTCGCAACATCTCTAGTGCCTCCGAAACGAAGTTCTTTCCAAAATTCCCAAAAAGCAATGGAAAAGTCCAAAAATGCAATCAGAGGTCCCTGGAGCACATAATACTTTTTAAGACAAAAACTGTCAGTAACAGGAGTCTCAAATGAAGTTCCACATCTAAATAACAGGCTTTCCTTTCAAAAGCACTAGTAGCCACTGGGAGCTCTGAATAATTTTGTAAAATCAGGTATCATGATGAATTGCCTGAATATACTCATTTTTGTACTAAGAATCTACTCACTATGCCAAATTCTGCTCTCATTCTACCAGGGGTTACTTGAAGTAATGAAGTCACCTCTTTTATCTGGGTAAGTTCAGGGTTGTCTGGCTCATCTTTTTTGAATAACAGATATTCAAGTATTTTTTAGCACCTCTTTTTTCAGAAACAGGATTTTTCTTAAGCATTTAAATACCCAAAACATAGATTTTTCTTTTTCCTTTTTTTTTTTTTTTCCCAATGGCCTGGGATTTTCTTGCAAACCACGTGTGTAGTGGTGGGCTTTTGTCTGCACAAAACTATTTTGGTAATTCCTTTTGGTAACAATAGCATTTTGATGACAAAACTATTTTGATAATCATTTGAATGATGCTATCAGCAAAAAAAAAAAAATTATTCAAAAGCTTACCACTTCCTAACAAACTTGGGCAACAAACTACTTGACTATTTGAAATGCTACAGCTTGCTTTAAAATACTTTCCCTCTACAGTCTGTGCTTAGATGTCTTATTACATCCCTGACCTACAATTGCAGCAAAGACAAAACGTCAGATTTCACTGCTTTGCAAGAAAAAAGAAATGAGAGCACAGCAACCCTGGCAAGTCCTGAAGGACAGAACAATTGGATTCAATATTGTGACCCTAAGGGCTAGTTGATTCTGTGAATATCTGTGGCATTTTCTGCCCTCAAAACCCATCCAAATGTATTTCAGATTTACATACTTATTTTCTGGGGATTTTTTGAGGGCATTAGTTTGTTGGGGTTTTTTTCTTTTTATGTGTGAATTCCTACATTAAACATATGAAAAATACTCCAGCACACTCAGAGAGCACCTGTGAAGGTACAGAGTTGCCAAAGAGCCTTTCTGAAAGAGCTGATCCATTAGAGCAACCCTCTACACTCTGCCCAAGCTTTGCAAAACTACCTGGGTCAGTGATAATTATCATCAAGGTAAATTATATTCCCTGTCATGTCATATCACAATTAACCAAGCAGCCATAATCATCATTTATCTTGCTAAGCCCCTGAATGGGCAGTTTGCTATCTGCTGTTGAGAGATAAGATAGATGCCCACATAGCTGTGAGAAACATCCTATTTCTTATCTACGCACAATCCATTTCAAAGGCTATAAATGCCCAGCAGTGTGCTATTCTGCTCTTTGCCATAACCTTTCTCTTCCTGTAACCTGATTATCACAGGTGGCTTCCTCCTGGCAGCAGCCTCGTTTATCCACTTGCCCATCATTTCTCCAAGTGTGGGCGTGCGGTAGGAGATACGGAAGTGCCTGTCTGCCCTTGGAGAAATCATGTGCCAGCATATGAATGTATCCCTGCAGAGATGCCTATCGGGATTAATCAGCAGAGGCAAGAGATGGGAAAGCACAAGAGTCTCTGATGCATAAGAAGTAGCTTAGGCCTTAGCACAAGAGAGTGCCTCCCTGCTTCAGTGCACGTGCACTTAACACCTCCATGAGCCAAAAGTCTCTAAACACATCAGATTTCCTTCAGTGTATTCTTGTGCCTGTCTCTACCTTGGCTGCCATCTGGCTTCCAGAAATCAGAGCTGTTGAAATCAAAATGTTTATAGCCAACCTATACCACAATTCCCGGCAAGAGCCAGTGAGCCCAGTGTCATCATTCCACTGCACACAAACAGCCTCAATGAGAGCAAAAGCAAAAGCTCACAAATGGTAAACTTTTATAAATACTTTTGATCATTACTCTGTGGCCTTATAAATCTCTCACTCATTAGACAGTCAGACTAAGAGGACACAGAAATTTTTCTCTTAGTGCCATAAATCTTTCTCATGTTCTTTCTATGGTTATAATAATAGAAATTTATTGTTGCTTTCATTTCCTCCCATATTCTGTGTAATTAATCTCGATGTGTTGCTGCGTACATTGAGAGACAGTACATTTTGTGCCTGCCCATTTGTATTTTTTTCAACAGCAGGTCCCATCTGAGTTAATATATTGTGTTATATTATATATAACCACTGACCATAACTCAGAACACAACACATTTTCATTTTGTTGCCCCATTATTTTTGCAGTAAGTCGATACGATATGAGGTGAAGCATGCCTTGCTCAGCACTTATTGATCTGTCTGTTTGCTCATTGCTTACATCAAAACACCACTTGTCAGCTCTGGCTCTGTTATGATTATCTTATCATTCAGGATGCGACAGCCTCAAAGACTAAATGCTAGCCAACACCCAAGGTCAGGTGATACCAGAAAACAGCTCAAATGGCTTTAAGCAAGGCAGAGATGAGCATCTAATGCTTCAGGACTGAGTCTCCTTTTTATGCGGGGCACCTCTACATTGCAAGCAAGGAAAGCAACTACTGCAGATAGAGGAACACTGCAACTAGCTCTTTCAGCACTGAAGCTTGATGTAGGGTTGGTGGTAGACAAATTGAGAGGAACCCTATGGACCACAAATGATGAAAAAGCTGTCTTAATATTTTCATAGAAAAAAGAATTTGGAGTATAGCCAAAGCTTGTCCTTCTTCCTATAAGGAACTCTGACCTCATGGAAGATTCCAGTGGAGCAGGAATGTTGTGCATTGGTTTGGACTTTTTACCTCCCCAACAAGTGCTGTGCACACTAGAAAACCATAGCCCTGCTTATTGCTGAGGACATTTAGCCAGTTGTGTGACAATGCAGCATAACAATATCACTTTGGACCAGGACCAAATGTCTAACACACCATCTCTCTGCAAATTCAATGCACCAAAATAGTGCATGGTGTTCATCCATCTTGCCCTGGCCTCAAATGATATCACACATGAGCAACAAAAAACACTGTCCCCTCTTTGCTCTGTGTTTCTCCCTGTGCTGCAGACTTCTGCTCTTTAGTTGTTAAAGAGCTTTGAAATATACATTTGGAAAGGCAGCTCTGCTCTTTCATAACATGCAGCAGGGCAGTGCCTGAATAAATGAACATGATTAGCGAACCCCTGCTTAAAGGATCGATCACTTTTGCCTTTGTAAAGAAGAGCTGTGGAGAGACATATGCCAACAGACAGTGTGCTAATGCATTTTTGAGTTTGTCATTGTGGGGGAAAGTAGGGCTGTGAGAGACAGCAGAGCTTCTTCAGGGTTTGGGTCATGTTGTTTTAAAATTCCAGACAGGAAAGAACAGGACTGAAACAATCTACCTGCCTACCCAGAAAATGGCAAAGGCCCGTAGCAACCTCCACTGTACAGTTGTCCTACTACATGAGGATCACAGTTTTAAGCAAGCAGGTTTCCTGTACTTAGGCATGTACATAGGGGTGAGACTTTGGTGCTATGGAGGAACCTTTTCACTGCAGAGGAATAGCCTCTGCAAAGAGAGGAACTTACTTACAAGGCAGTAGTTCAGATGAAGGAGAATTCTAAGTATTCCCTGACAGAGAGGCACTCCAGGGTGCTCTGCAGTGGCACTGTGCAGAAAAGGTAGGGGAAAACCTCTCCACAGAATATGGGCATTAATCATTACCAAATTACCATCTGTCTCAGTCCCGTGCTTTGGAGGCACAAGCCAAGATCAAGTGATGATGCCAACCACGATAAGCACTGAAGGAGGCCCCCAAGCATCACAAACGTAGGGGTCACAAACCCTTGCACACTCAACCAAACACCCTCTCTTTTTTGCCATCTCTTCTCTGTAGAGCAACATGTAAAGGACTTCCTGGGATAACGTCCAAGGCTGGCACACAATGGCTTGGGGGACACAATGAGAGGTCACTCACAATGAGAGGCTCCATGCACTGCGTCAGGGAGCTATGTGGAGGGCATAATTTCTTCTGCTTCCTTCAGCATAAGGCTGAAAAACAGGTTTAGACTAACTCATTTACACTGTACAATGCCAGCACCCAAGAGCTCAACAGTCCACCTAAATACAGACCCAAATTATTTCATGTAACAAGCTTATAAAGAGGAACTGAAGAACATTTTCATGCTTTGCATGGTTTGCATTACCGGTGTGGGTTTTTTAATAATGTAATCCAATACATTACAGCTAAATCTGATGAGGAAACAGCTGACTAGACTTCTCAAGGGATTGTTTTCATGTGTTCCCTGATTTACAACTGTTTGATTTCACTTTCATGTGCTGGATTCCTAATTACAACCTATCCTATCCAACTTTCAGCCTGCTGGTTACAGACTACAGGGGACTCATGATGATGCTGCTCTTACAGCAAAGCCCACTTATGGCCTATAGAACCCTACGCTTTACCCTTTGATGCACACAGTTTTCCTACCATGTCTCTCCCTTAAACTTCCTAGATCAGCTTTTGAGTTTCTCACTTTCCAGAGTTCTTTTTCTCTATCAGATATGGTCTTTGACTTCAAGGCTCTCAAAATGTGCCTTACAGTCCCCCACTGCAGTTTGCAGAAAGTATGAGCAGCATCCTTTAAGTTCACTTCTCTTCTCTGCCAAAACCATGAGGAGCTGCTGACACTAAGCTACTTTCATTGTTTGGTGTTTCCATCCCCTGGGAGGATGGAAGGGAAGGGTGCTAATGACAGAATATCTATTTTGTAGCTGCAGTGTGCTTCTAGAGTGACATAATCTAATTGGTACCTTATTATTGGAGCACTTCAACAGCAAAATCAGTGACAGGAACATGCAACTGAAGCACTTGGTCATTTGGGGAGAGTTCATACGAGCTGTGGTGGCTGGGCTCATTGCTGTAAACTCTGAGAAAATTAGATAGAGGTGAGTTAAGAAAGAGAAATTCCTTAACTAAGCTGAATTCTGTGTGGGTCACAGAAAAGCCCAATTCATTTTCTCTCTTATTCCTCATCTTTTGGAATTATTTGGTTTTAAAAGCTGCGGCTTGGGACCTCTGATACAAACACTTAACTTCTAAAAAACCTGGGGAGCTGGAATGGTGTGGGGAGTTTCCACTAAAATTGAACTTTCACGTAAATCAATGCAAGGCACTTCCAGGGTGCACCAACCACAGAAGGTCTGATGATGTCTTTTGGGACTTCAGCCTTTGGCCTTGTCTGTGCGATGGGGACACCGTCAGCCCTGTGTCACTGCTGACACCGAGATGGTCAGAAACCACAGCCTGGCTGACAAGAGTGCAGCTGGGCCTTCATTTGAATACGCACAAGGGAAAAGAAAGCTCTTCTATTCAGTTCATTCCTTCTATTATTCATCTTTGCACATGCTGCGTTTGTTTTTGTCATTAGGTTTCCAGTGTCTCTAATAAGATATTAATGAGATGCTAATTCAACATGCAAATTACAGGAGACTGGCATAGCAAGGTTGCTAAATTTAGAGCCAGAGCAGGATTTTAATGGCTGTCTTCACCCATCTTGTGCCTTTTGTCAGTTACATTCTTACTCCAGTGAGCAGCCTCACATCCCTGAAGCGTCTAGGTGACCTTGGAGGTTAGGAAAAAAGACAAAAAATCTGGACTGTATTACCATAGTAGTAATGAAAAAAACCCACTATGTTTCAAAGACACTGTCAAAATAAAGCCCTCGTCTTTTTTAAAAAAAAAATTAAATAAATAAACAAAAACAAACAATACCAAAACAAACACAAAA
>VZRE01001032.1:39397-232448 GCA_013396775.1 Cephalopterus ornatus | reverse complement strand
AAAAAAAAAAACCAAAAAAAAAAAAAAAAAAAAAAAAAAAAAAGAAAACCTTGGAGTCTTGCCCATTCAGGAGCAATACAAGGGAAAGGGAGAAATTGCCACATTGCAGAGTTCAGGAGTGATAACAGGATCCAGATGTGACTCCATCACACTGCCTGGTCTGGAGGAGCAGAGGGAGAGGAAAGGGTTGCATATATATCCCGTGGTCCAGCACAGGTGGCATAACCTGTCCCACAGCCTGATGCACATACAGGGGCTCTGCTCCTCCATCCTTATGCACAGTGGGACTGTGAGGTGTCTGTCTTGAGCTCATTGCAAGTGCACCAGTAATCTGTGCTCCTAAAACAGATGCTGCTGGAAATGTCACCCTAAGAGAGCAAGCCAGCTGAGTGCTCAGATAGTGAGGGATGCTAAATACTCAGGATGACACAGTTCATTTCCACCACCTTTACATTCCCATGACATGCATCTCTCCCACAGTCAGTGAGAAAGAGCACGTTCTCACACCGAACTTGAGAGCCAGCTCTGCAAGTCACACCAGACCTTGAGGCTTCTATTTTGTCACCTGGAAATTGAGAATTAAGGCTGAAGTCTTCTATTTATACATGTCGTAGCACCACAGACTACAAGAAGAGATTTTTGACCACAGTGCCTCTAAAGGTGTTTAAGCCTGAGAGAAGACCTAGATATTTAAAGCAACATGTCCTTTCTTGCCAAAAGTTGTTATCAAGTACCCTACTTCAGAGGTTATCATGAAAGGCTTACATCATCACGTAACCACATCCCATTGCACTTTAAGGTCAGCTTTCAGAGTGCTGGGATACCCTGCCCTGAAGCAACAGAATTTTGCTTCCAGTTATACCAAGGACCCAGTCCTTCAAATTACCAACTTTTTTTCTTTTAAGAAGAAATTGATTTTTTATTATTATTCTTATTACTGAAGCACGCCAGCAGTAAGCCCACTATCTCATGTGTTGTCACCATGTTATCATATGCATGTCAGATGCCCCCAGCTTCATTACAAGTGCACACCCAGCCCCTGCCAACAGTCATTCCTATGGTTACTCACAGTGAGGCATTTTTGTGCTTCTCAAAAGCCTAAAACATCCTTTTCCAGTCTTTGAGCAGACATGTAAAGTCACACCCAAAGGGACTGGTTTACAAAGTTACCGAGTCCCCTAAACTGGACTCTCAGGTTGTAGAAACCAGTCACAGGCCCTGAACCACACGTCTGCTTGGGCGAGCATTGCCTCATTCAATGTTTACAGACTGCCTCATCTATCAGGCTTCTGGCTCACAAGCAGCATTTTTATTATTACTCTATTTTTAGATATTACTCTGAATTTCTGGTTGGACCTTTATGTGCAGACAAATGGCCCCATGGCTCTGATGCTTCTTACAGGTTTTGATCATTTGCATCAGCTGAGAAGCTGGCTCCTATTTTATGGGTATTTTTCCCCTCTGAATCACAGTCTCCAGACTAAAATGGTACCAAAATCTCTGCAGAATTCTCCCTCCTCCAGTGGTTTCAGCTGTTTTTATTGCTCTGAGGCACCAGACAGTTTTGTTAATAATGGTAAATCCTTTTAGCCTCTGGTTAGTGCAGGTTATGCTGTGATTGACAAGGTAATAAAAGTGTTAATGAGAGAAACTGGCACAGCCAGAGATCAATAGTTGCCAATAAGAAAAACAATTCTGATACTTAATTTTGTAGAATTCCCCCAAAGCGGTTGAAAATACATCACAATCAGTCTATTTTATTGTTTAATAGATGTACTCTCCCTGGTGGTCTCAGATGGAGATCAAATTAACTGGAGATTGGGTGAAATGGCAAAGAAGAGAGGAGTGTCCTTGTTCCTCCCAAATTTGCAGGACTGTTGGGACATGGAGCTGTAGGGCAAAGCCATTTCTGAAATAAATGTGTTTGGGGCTACTTTTCCCAGCCAGATGATTTCCCCAAATCACTCCTCTGTGCACATTTTTCCTGGAGTACATATACAAGGCAGGAAATAGCACACAATGCCAGCTGCAGCGCCAGTGGTGACATCTAGGTTATGGCCAGAAGGTCAACTATAAGCAAAAATGCTGCATCAACAGTGCTGCCACAAAGGGCAAAGATACAGGGATGCTGAAGGAGCCAGGGAAAACGCCCTTTAAAAAAAAAACAGTCTTAAGATTAGTGCCAACCTGGATTTCTGAGGGCTAATCAGAGTGGTAAAAGCAGATGAAGCACATACAACTTGTAGCATGGATTAGCATCAGTTGCTTGCTGACAGGCTTCTGTACATGGCACACCCTGTGTGGCCCTAAACACCCTATAATACCCTAAATCTCCTCTTGCAAATATGTCTGGTGCCAGATGCACATAAAAGCCTAATCCCATTTCAAGGGCAGCTGTTAAACATAGAACATGTGCTGGCAGTAGGAAACACCACCAAATTGGGAATGCAGTGAGAGGAGGGAAACAATTTCAAGAGAGGCACAGAAAGACTGTAAGTCAAATGGAAGAGAAACTGCTATGCATTTGTGAAAGTATGGAGAAGGGGAGAAGGGCCAGTCTTTAACAACACAAAAATGACTGCAAATACATTATCCAGAGGTGGCTGGATTATGCATGGATGGTAAGACTCTTTGGATAGCTAACCAACGACAGCTTGTGTGGTCCCACTGGTTGTGCACAGGGACTATTAGCAAAGTCAAAGATGAAAAGGGGCCTCTTCACATGGGTTATTCTCACAGAGGACCCTGCTGTGAAACCCCTTCTCAGGCAGGACAAAGAAATCACCAGCTCCAGTGCTGACAGTAATCATTTTTGATTCATATGCATCTGACACAAAATTTCCATTTCTACCCCTGCATCATGAGGGGCTTAAGGCATTTTGTTGTACTGTGGAACACAGAGGGACAGCAGAGGACACTGGTGCAGGGCTGACTTCAGGTTCTAAGCCTAGTAGTCATCAAAACTGGAGCAAAAACTTCACCTGTCTTGAGAAACAGCAGAGCCTGGGCAAAGTTGAAGGCCTTTAGAAATCACTCCACCTGTTATTTTTATATGTAGGAATACTACGCAGGCTCTAATGAAGACTTTCCTAGTGTTACATCTCACAGTTGTCTGTGGGTTTTAGGGCAGGCATAGGGAGGCTGGTGAATGCGCAGATGCTCTCCCTTTACACGGAAAAAGCTCTGTACAGTGATAAACCCAGGCTAATTTGTCAGCTGCACAAGTAGCAACGTACCAGAGGAGTGCTTTTTCCTGAAAGTTTTGGTGTGAGCTCAGAGGTGCTGTGAGCTGCACTCTCACCTGGTGGGAGACGAGTTGTGCCTGAATTTTCCAGCATGGGCCCTTGAGCTTGCGACTAATGCTACATGGAGCCAATCTGTAGGTCCAGTTGGGCACACAGGGTCTCCAAATGCAGACTGTGTCAAGGCAAGTACTGATTTCTGTGGAGTAAATACAATTACAGCACCGCCAAAAAGGGTAGCTAGATCCAAATCTGTTCTTCCTTCTCCCTCGCATCCTATAGCATAATTAAACAAATATTCCTGCCTGTAAAGAGAAGAGAATAATTGGAGTCAAAGAGCATGAAGGGAGAGATCAGTATGAAAGGATACCCAGATGACACCAAGGGGTTTGGCTTATCCCTTTGGCTTTATCCCCCTTTTCTCATCCTGTCTGTATTAATGTGGTGCTAAAACCTTATTGTGTGACTGCATTATTATTAATGGCAACTGGTACCCCAGAGGTCAGGGTGGCACTGCAGCTTGCCATTCACTTTAATTATCGATGCACATCACCAGCTTCAGAAATAAGAAGAGATAAGGTAAGGATTATTGAATCCCATCTTATGCTGTGTGTTATCGTACACTCTACATCCTGATTGGTTCCTATCAGCTTTTCTCAGCTCACTGTGGGAAGGGAGGGGGAAGTAAGAAGGTTTTTCCTTTATATTTTAATTTTGCCCACGTCTTTACAAATTTGGCCAAAACAAATTCTGACCATCACATTAATGGCTACATCTGCTCAGTGACTTTGCTTGTGGCCATAATATTTAGATCTTTAGGTATCCAAATATTAAGGTATTTAGCTCTTTAGAAACCCAAATATTTAGATGTCTCTGCAGGAGTTGTTGGTGTGCTTCTGGACTTTCACTGAGATAGGTCAGGTTACAAGTACATGGCTTAGTCTCATTTGGTAGGACCAGATCAGACTAAAGAGAACTTAGAGATGTAGACAAAATTCACCATTCGCTTATAAAAAATGTCATTCACTGTCATTTTACCCAGACTCAATACTGAACTAAGCAAGATGAATAAAGACAGGGAAAGGTATGGATTTTCCAATCAACTAAAAAAATTATTAAGTGCATGAAGTATTTTCCCAGCAGAGTTCTCCCAACCTGAAGATCAACATCTTACAAGGCATATTCAAAGAGAGAGAGAATTGCTGGGTGGAAAAAAAATTAACGGAGTCTCTGCATCTGCGGAGAGTCCCCTTCACATCATGGGCATTCCATTAAAATACTATTAATGTATTATTTATGGAAATGTATACAAAAGCCAAACAAGAGAAGCTATCCATATGCACTTAGCACCCATGCTAGTTTTAAAATGCAGCTGAGAAAAAATGTTTGGCTTTTATCTATCCTGTCATTTACAAGTCACATAACTCAGCTCTCAAGTTCCAGTATGTGCACACTCCCAAACAGAACTCATCATGTTTGTTGGTGATAAAACAAGATTAGGAGAAGGGGGGATTTCAATAAAGCTTTCTGTGGGGAACACTGCCCATGCCACTCTATAGCTTCTCCCCATTTTCATGCAAGGCACACGAACCTCGTTAGCATTTCTTTTAATATTTCCAATTACGATCAAGAGGCAGGTAGGCTTGCCACACGAGTTAAAGAAAAGGTCTTTGACAACCCCCTTTCTGAACTGAAGCAATGAAATATATATATATATGCACAGCTCCAAACACTTTGCTCCCTTTCAAAGCTTAATGATTACCTCTTACAGATGCAATGACAAGAGGCGCCTTTGGCAATCCCACGGTCCCCTTCTCCTTCTGAGAACCGGCAGAATGAAGGGGAAGAAAAACCCAGAAGCCTTTTTTAGCCTCCTTATTTTTCTTTGTCACATCATTAAGGGTTCAATGAATCTCCAATTAAATTTCCCTGACTGCTGTCACCATTTTGATTGATAGGTGTCCTTGGATCAACCTCAGTAGGGCATGTTGTTGCACCAAACCCCCCCTTTCCACTCACCATCCATTATCAGCCCCTTGTCATCATTACCTTCACATGTCAGTTCATTTACCACAGAAACGGTGTCACCAACTGATAGGGGCAATAGAAAAACATTTGTTACAAATAAGGAAGAACTCTAATAAATCAGGTTGTGCTTCAGTCAGAAATTCATGGAGAAACAGTATTTCTCCAGCATGTTTGTTCACTAGTCGCCCTCTAAAATATTTTTTCCTGTCCTTATATAAAACTCTAAACAAAACACACACGCACCAATACTCATTCTCAGAAGGAACAACCAAGCAGACCAGAGCTATGTGCAGATAAAACAGGTTTTACAGCTTTGGACTTTCTTCATTTTAAACCCCCTCAAAAAATATGAACCCTTGAGTTAACTTCAAGACCCTGACATAATAACAATATTTAAGCTACAGAAGCTAAAAGTCCTTGCTACTGACTCTGTCTGGAGATTTTCTACCAAAACAGTTTTTCATCAGAAAGCAAACACTTAGTTAAAATTAAAGCCATTTTTATGAAAGGGTCATTTGTGGTTGCAAAAAAGAAATCAGGAAGAAGGGAGCGGGATATTTTAAGCTTCTTGAAATCTCAAATTTTTTAATTTCATGTTTTGAAAATTTATTATAAAAAAGTATAGTTAAAAATTGAAATGTACAAAGCACAATATAAAATTTTAAGTTTATCCTAAAAAACTATTTAAATTTATTTAATCTGATTCAAAAGTTACGTAAATCTTTCCTTCTGACTTTCGCAGGCTATAGGGACAGAATTTGGCTCTACTTGGGAATTCCTTTGAAACTCAGAAAATCTACATGGGGTGGGAGCACCATTACACATTTGGCACTAATTCAAGGAACAGTGCACACAGACTTCAGGTTACATGTGTACTGTCCCAGTGACCTAGCCAGGACAATAGCCAGGTTTTTGCTCGCTATTTGTTCAGCATCTTGTGAAGAAGGAATCTGTCTGTGACAGACGTGCCTGTCCCTGCAGTGATTTATCATATAAAAAGGTCTTTATACATTTCACACCAAGGACTGTATCCCCAAGGACTGACACAGAACCACCGCTGCAATCCCTCTTCTTTTTTCCTCTGATCACTATTAAAGCATGGAAACACCCCTAGGTGTCTGACAATTGAGAACACAGCAGGGGAGATCTGCCCTTCAAAAATAAATAAGTAAACCCAGAACAGTCTTGCTAAATTATTTGCAAACAAAACCTAACTGCAAGTGTGCTGCAGCACACCATTATCCCTACCCCAAAAACAACTCCTGGTGTGGGAGGAGGTCAGCACACATTGCTCTGAAGCCTTTAGAGCTCAGGGAGCCACAGCTGCCTCCCATATGAATGAATTTCATCCTTTGCTAAAGGTTTATTGATGACAGTAAGAGATAGATCCATCAGTGCAACATCCTGGACAATTTTACTCAATCTCCAGTCCAGCCCTTATCCCTAGTTCCCATAAACTCCATGTATTCCAAGGGAGACAGCTAACCTCACAAAGGGTGAAGACTAGCTTTTTCCTTAGGGAATGTTTGGAAGACCATCTAAGCAATTAAAAAGCTTCGCTGCTGTTGAAATTAAGAGGATTAATGCTCTGAAACCCCAGAGATCCTTGGTTCATCAATCCACCAGCACACACACCTTTTCCTATCTGCTGGTAGCTGATTTTAGCTGATGCATTCAGGAGCAGCAGGACAGAGAGTTCACACGGGGCAGCGGCTGCTTAGTGAGCAGAGACTGCAGGTTTGCAAAGGCCACTCCAGAGCATCACAACATTGTGCAATTTGCACTGATTTATTATGCAATTAGCAGTGGGTGCATCTCAGTGCACTACGAGAGACAACACTGGCAGAGCTCAGTGTTTAAAGCTGACTTTGTGCTCAAACACCTAAATAACTGCCCTGGTTCTCTTCACCAATTTCAAACAGATTTTTGTCTGAAAATGAAGATAACTTCTACAGATTTTCATTGCTGAAAATCTCAAAGACCACAAAACTATAAACCATGATTTTAAATGGATGACTTTCATGTAGCCTTACTGGATGCTACACAGACACAGAGCAGAGACAGCTTACTAGAAAGCCACAGTGCAAATGCTTACTACAGAATGGAGATGCATGGACAAATCAGAGACGAGAAATTCCTGTGGGAAATCAAGTCATATTGTAGCTATAAAAACCAGATGCACGTGAAGAAGGTTTTCGACACGTACACATGGACCATGACAAACACTAGGCACGCAAGGGCTGGGTGGATCCCATATGGCTCCATCCCATACCCAGACCACACCATAAGGTGGCAAAAGACGAGGTGAACATAACCTTGCAAAGGTCAATGCGATTTCAACTTCATAACTTGCTCTTGTTCAGCTGTAATCCTCTGTTTGTGTCAAAACTCTGAACTTCTGGGGCCCTAACAAGATGGATCAGAAACATGACAAAGTTACCCACTGCATTTCTGTTGAATATTTGTTCCAGTGACTGCCACTTGCTTGGTGGATAAAGGGAGATAGGCCAAGATAATTAACTTGGGGGTTTTTTGGATGGATATTCTAAGGTCTCTGAGCATGCCTCAGCTCCCATAGCCTATTGAATATGCCCTCAAGGCATCTTCCCTTCCCTCTGCCATTCACAGCAGTATCCCTGTTTTAATTCTTCCATGCACTATTGAAAGCCTCTAACCCAGCAAATAATTTTTTAGGGTAGAATCACTTCCCTTTGACTCAAAAAAATTTCTCCCAGTCCTCACAGAAACATGGGCAAAACACAGGTGCAGAGAAAGGAAAAAATTAAATTAATCCTGGAGGAGAGTGTCCAGAGGTGAACAAGAGCCCTTCACTGCCAAGAATCAGATGTGATGCTGCTCTTCCTATCACAGGGAAAAGCTCTGCTCCCATAATGTGCCTTTTTCCAGTATTTGTACATTTCTTCCTTTCCTTGCTAGCAAACTGAGGAGATTAAGATACAGAAATGCCAAGCCTCTAAGAGGGCCAGACCAGACATCAGAGAAACAACAACAAAATAAAACCTGACTGCACATACGTTTTAGTGATACCGTTCGAAGGAGATTCCTGAATTGCAGTTATAAAACTAGGGAAAAGCACCAAAGGGATAGGAGAGCCATCCACAGCACTGCAGGCCTTGAGCAAACCCCGGGCTGTCCTAGGGCATCAGGTGCTACATACATTTTCCTCTTGCTTTTTCTTAAGTCACCAGTTTGACCACATGAAGAAGAGTTTATTTAAAAAAAAAAAAAAAGAGAGAGAAATAATTCAGTCTTTTTAAGAAAAAAAAATTAAAAATCAATTATAATTCATGGTCTTCAGAACAAATTTGTCAAGAAAGATCAGCAAGCACTTCCATCCTCTAAAGCCAAGCTGCTGCCTCAGGCCCAGCCTCCACACAACAGCTGCACTTGGGTCCCAGAGACAAATGACCTGAAACAAGGTGGCTTGAAGGAGAACCTCAGCTGCTGAAGGACATTTTCGGCCAAAACTATCAGGAAGAGTGGCACATTTGCACTGTCCTCCCACCACCACGTGGCTGTGGCTCAGTGTCTATGGCAGATGCCTGCCTGAGAAGTGGAGTGGCCGCTTGAGTTCCGATGGCAGCCCCACAGCTGGGCACTGCACAGCCCCCTGGCAGTGCCTCAGGGAAAAATGCATTCAGGAAAGGGCAAAAAGCTGCAAACAGCAAGGAGTGAGGGGTGAAAGTGAGGAAAAACAGCCCTGCAAGCACTGAGGGGAGAGCAAAAGGAGGAAGGGGAAGAGGTGATCTCCCTGCAGCTTGTGGAGAAAAAGCCTCATATATACCCCTGAGCTGAGGGGTATTTCCTGAAGCTGTGATTTATTTAAATTAATCATCATTAAATTATCATTTTTGAGTGATAGGAAACAAAAGATTATTCCTGATGACTAAGCAAGCCTAAGTGCCATGAAAATGAGTTGTTCAGCATCATCACTGACGAAAATGAACTTCACTTTGGATGTGAAATATGTCTGATGAGCATGATTTAAAAAAAATGGAGGATTAACTTATGGAAGGGAATAAAATAAGAATTTTCTAACTGTCCAGCAGCCATTTAATAGGGTATGTGCTATCAAATTAAGAAGCGTAAAGGGGAGCAAATCCAGAGAGAGAAGAGGAGTTACCAAGCACAGCACAGTTCAGCTTTCGTGGACCTCACTCAACTCAGCACAGCTCAAATCATGAAGAGAAATCATTAGGAATGACACCAAAAAAAAAAAAATATTGCAAAGGTCTTCTGAACAGCTTTACTGTGTTAGATTGAAAGGAGAATTTGTATTTTTTCCTGACTCAGACCCCAAACTAAAGCTCAGTCAGGAAGAAATTTAAGGGTTTGAAAGATACAAACAGTGAGCAGGGAACTTCTTACACAGCCATGCCTGCAGCTGGGCTGGAAACTTTTAGTCTGAGTCCTAATACACGTTTGAGAGAGCACACAGCTTTGCTGTGAAAGCTTAAGGCAAAAGGACACGCGCCACATCTTGGTGAGCTGCTTCAACAGTTAATTCACCCATTGTTAAGATCTGCCTTTTGTTTCATGGCCTTCAGCTTTCAGCCTTCAGATCTCATCACACCCTTGTGAGCTCAACTGAAGAGCTCTTTAGTTAGAGAAAACATGACTATATTCAGTCTTTTATCAAATCACTTTTTGGTTTGCTCTTTGTCAAGATGAACGGGCAGAGCTTCTGGGCAGCTCCCACAATATTTCATTTTGAAGGGCAATCATGGAAAATGCAAGGCGTTATTCCAGAAGCATCTTCATAGGGGCTTGATACAGACCTTACCCTCTTGGCTCTCCTCTTTTAAAAGACCATCATATTTACACAGCAGTATCTTTTTGATGGCAAATAATCATACTGAAAGGAAGATGCTGGGCAGTCCACCATATTGGCACAAGATGCCAGCTATTTCACACTCTGCATCTTACAGCATTCAGGGCAGCTCGCACACTGATCAGAAGGAGATTAACAGAGACCAAAAAATCTTACTTGGTTGCCCCTCCATCCATCCTGATACATTAAAAGAATAAAAATCATCAAACACAGGGGAAAAGAAAGAACAGCACATCAATGTGTGGAAAGAAAACCAGTATATCAGCTACTAAAAACCAGCACATCAGCTACTAAAACTAGCATATCAGCTACTGAGGTGTTCACCTGCCGCACGTTTCCAAAGTCATGGATTGGTCAGCACTGTTTTTACAGGGGCTGAGAAAAGCAAAAGTTGGTGAAGGCTGCTAAAGTGCCTTTCAGTGACAGAGCAAGCAAGAGCTTGGGCTGAGTATGCTTGATGCATCAGTGTTGCTCCCTGCCTTCTGCACCAGTAGACAAATAGATAACAGCACTGGGAGGAAGAAATCAAATAATTAAAAATATGCAAACACACAACACAGAGAATTCCATTAACTTTAAAGCACTGTTTCATTTAGTGTCTGATTCTTTGGGTTTTTGAACCTTAATCTTAACGCACTAACTCACTAGTATTTTCCTTCAAAAAATAACTAAACTGAAGGGTTCCCCCCTAGCTGAGGGTATGAAGGAAGGCACAGACTGGAATTGTTTGATGTCCATTTCACTGCAATAGTGGGCAAAAACCACAGATAAAAGTAAATGATGCATAATTATTAACACCATTAACACACTCTGTCATCATCCAACTGTGCTGGTGGGTATACTGTTTATATTTTTTAATATGCATACATATATATATATACACAATGTAGACAAATACACACACACACAAACCTGAATATAACCACTCCTAGACAGCAGATTCTTCAGGACAGAGCATGTCCCTTTGCTCTGCAAATGTAGCAACACAGTCCCAACTCTCTTGAAGCTACTAGCTGCACTTATAACACACCCGGCAGCACTCAAGGGAGAACACAGATGCAAAGCAACTTGCAGCTTCCAGCCTCTTCAGTCATCTGAGGGGGCAGAAGGGCTCCATAAGGTGACATCAGATCCAGAGACTTCTCTTTATAAGCATAAAAATAATGGTTTAAATACATGGCATCCATATCCTCCAGGGAAAGGCCTCCTGTTTTATTCTACTCCCATGATGTCCTGCAGCTGTGCCTTTGAACCAGACCTTTCTTTTTCCATCATTAAAGAGTTGTGACATTTTCTTTATTTAGCACTTGAGGTTTTATTTAAAAATATGAACCACCAAATTTGTAAATCTTAACCAGCAACAAGAACCATCTGTGCATATTTATAAAGTACTCTGGCTGGATATATGTTAATGATGGAACACGGCACACATGCATATTGCTGCTTGCAATATAATTTTTAAATGCTCTTTTTCTTCAGAGGAGGCAAATGACTAATTGCTTCTGTTGTTTAGGTGCTTAAAGTGGAAAATGGGGATTTTTGCTGTTCTGCCTCCATTTCTAGGTGCTAAGCTTACACATGTACAATAAAAATAAAGCAATCCATGAATGTTTGGACCTCGGGAAAAACTCCCTCCCTTGCCCCCTTGCCCCTAGGCTAGGACTAATTGCTGCCTGCATGTGTATGTCAAACTGTCCCAGCTGGTTTATGATTTACTGTTGCAAAATAAAAATCGATCTAGAAACATATGAATGAATCCAAGGTTAATCACACTTCTGCTACTGACTCCACCTTCTCTCTGCCGCACACCTTCAAAAGTAGGGATATTGCCCATGTTTTGCCTTCATCCAAAACCAAATTTAGCTGATTAAAGAGTTCCCTCTTTGGAATTTAAAAGACCAAAGTCTAACTATGATCCTGAAAAAACACCATACAGCTGTTGTCTACACACAGGCACCATGCTAGATTACCAGAAAGTTTCCAGGTACTCCAATTGTGCTCTGCATGCTGGAAAAATTGAGGCCAAGCCACTAGATTTCTGCTCACACACACAAAATCCTAATAATAGCCTCAAACCAAGGGGTACCCCACCCATTCCCCTTGGGCTAGCTCTGAGAGCCCCTGTATCCTGGGATTTCATGCCAAGAACAATGAGAGCTGTTGTTGAGAGAGAGAAATACGGTTGTAGTCCTTGTCCTCTTGTGGTGGATCTGGACCCTACTGAGCAATCCAAACACCAGGAAAGAGCATCACTGACCCTCGTTCCAAACAGTATCGCATTGCTGGAAGAAAAATAAAGATACCTTTTGCCAGGCAGGTAACCAGAAAATTCTGTGTTCCCCCTTCTATTCCATAAATAAGTGTATGCATTGAAAAATAATGCATGGTTGGACTGACCCTTTCCAGCCCATTGGCTGCAGAAAAGTATTTTGAAAATTACTTTAAGACATATTTATTCAATAGACTGGAATGAATCGCTTTGGCACATGAATATGCCTTATTAAAAGCTGCTTACACACAGGTTACTCAACCCAGCCAATTTTTTCAACTCTTCGAGACATGTATGAAATACTTTGTTCCTTACATGTAAGTCTGGGGGACCTGTTATTTCTCTTATCTTCTGCTAGAGAAAAGGAGGTGCCTTAAAAAGAGCAGAATAAAAATGGTTACAATGAGGGCTGCAATAGTATGAACTGGCTGCAGAAAGTCTGTCGGTAACTGAAGCTGAGGGATCACAGAATCACAGAATATGCTGAGTTGGAAGGGACCCACAAGAATGATCGAGTCCAGCTCCCAGCCCTGCACAGGACCATCCCCAGGAGTCACACCATGTGCCTGAGTGTATCATCCAAATGCTTCTTTAACTCTGTCAGGCTTGGTGCTGTCACTACTTCCCTGGGGAGCCTGTTCCAGTGCCCAACCACCGTCTGAGTGAAGAACGTTTTTCTTATATCCAATCTAAACCTCCCCTGAGACCCCTTCAGGCCATTCCTTCAGGTTCTGTCACTGGTCACCACAGAGAAGACATCAGTGACTGTCCCTCCTCTTCCCCTCACAAGGAAGTTGTAGCCTGCAATGAGGTCTCTTCTCAGTCTCCTCCAGGCTGAACAGATGAAGTGACCTCAGCCACTTCTCATACGGTTTCCCCTCAAGGCCCATCACTGTCTTCATTGCCCTCCTTTGGACACTCTATGGCTTAATATCTTTCTTATATTGTGGCACTCAAAACTGCACACAATATTCAAGGCGAGGCTGTATCACTGCAGAGCAGAGCAGGACAATCCCCTCCCTCAACCAGCTGGTGACGCTTTGCCTGATGCCCCCCAGGACATGGTTGGCCCTCCTGGCTGCCAGGGCACTGCTGACTCATGTAAAACTTGCCATCGACCAAGACCTCCAGGTCCCTTTCTGCAGCACTGCTTTCCAGGATCTCATTCCCCAGTCTGTATGTATATCCAGGATTTCCTCATCCCAGGTTCAGAAGCCGGCACTTTCCCTTGTTGAACTTCACATGGTTGGTGATTGCCTAGCCCTTTAATTTGTCGAGGTCTCTCTGCAGGGCCTCCCTGCCTTTGAGGGAGTCAACAGCTCCTCCCAGTTTTGTGCCATATGCAAATTTGCTTAGTATCCCTTTCAGTCCTGTGTCCAAGTCATTTATGGAGATGTTAAAGAGAACAAGGCCTAAGATGGATGAGCTGGCCTAGCATGGCAAGATTTCAGCAGGGCCTGTGCTGATAGGACAAAGGGGAATTGCTTTAAACTGAAGGAAGGTAGATTCAGACTAGAAATAAGAAAGACGTTTTCTACAAGGAGGGTGATGAAACACTGGCATAGGTTGCCGAGAGAGGTGGTAGGTGCCTCCTGTCTGGGAACACTTAAGGTCAGGTTGGACAGGGTCTTAAGCAACCTGATGTATATGAAGATATCCTGGGTCATTGCAGAGAGGTTGGACTAGATGGCCTGTAAAGCTCCCTTTCAACTCAAAATATTCTATGATTCTATGAACCTATGATTCGTTCCACGCTCCATATAAAGCTTCCTTCAGAGGGAGCAGCCCCCAGGGTGCAGAGACCTTTTGCAACATGTTTAAAAAAGGCTCATTTTTCAGTGGGATAAGAAAACCTTCCCATTATCCTCATCCTCTGTGACAGGTCAGCCCACCCGCTACATGAGCCTGCATCACTTTACGTGTTGGGGCCAAGTAGCACCCGAGCAGCCTCACGGAAAAGTGCCTTAATTGCTGGTAATGCAATAGCTCCACTTAGCACCCGCAAAGCAATTAAAAAATGGAATCAAACATTTTCTGGATACACATTTAGCAAGCAGGCGGCTGTGTTGGCATGTTACTCCATTACTTAACCACTGGGTCATATGTCTGTGACTACAGATGGCTTTTACATCCGCACCTCTTAAGCAGCATCTGATACCATGACCAAACACTGGCCCAAGGGGAGGGATGCATTCGTTCTGACCAGAAAGACTTTTTCCTTTAAATTAAACATCATCTCAGGCAAGGCATCAAGAGGTTTTCCTGCAGCCCCATTAGATCCATGGAAGCAACCTTTCTTATCTCGAGCATGGGAAGCATTACCCATCTGCAATTCAGCTGCAGCTCTGCCTTGTGAAGTCCAATGATTGGCAAGTAAAATGACCTTTCCCCATCCATGTCTCACCAGCACCCCAAAACACCCACACAGCTTCCCATGGAGTACTACTAGAGATGTTTCTTAATGATATTTTTCCTCCAACCCCCCTTCATCTGAGTCTTTTCTTCCAAGCATCTCCAAGGAACCTACAGCCTCCATGGGTGGTTGCAAAAACATCACCATGCAAGTATTTGCAGTGAAAATCTGCTGGGCTTAACACAGCTGACACAGCTACAGCTGCTTAGCTGTTGGCTGCACAAGGAAAGTAACACAGAAGATCAGCAAAGAGTGCTTTGGTCTACCTGAGCCAATGTAGCAGCAAAGTCAGTGATAGCACAAAATATGAGAGAGAATCATCTCACAGTCAGATCCATGGAACATCAACTTACCAAGTATCAATAGTAAAGTATTCACATTATGGATCCTGCTGTGTGCCAGGCACTCTGTGGGACAGAGAAGAAATGGTGCAGACCATAAACTCATGGCCCCTGGGTTACTGTACTTATGCAGGCTTTGACAAGTGCCTCGGTGAACACCTGTGAACTCTCGTTCCCATCCTCAACCAGAAGCTCGGTATCCAAATGCCCCAGCTTTACAAGAATTACTCACTTGATTGAATATTTTGATGCTTATGGTAATATAGTGAAGGATTGTAGGATTGTTTTGTTCAAGGAAAACAACGATGGGTGAAAATTACATAAAGCTCCTCAGAACATTTTTCCTTATTTGCATGCTTCCCATGCAAAGGAAGTCACGTACAGTAGCAAATATTTTTCAAAATCTATTCCACCTGTAGAATAATCCACCAAATTATTCCATGTTATTAAGGACTCATGATGTATAAAATAAGATGTAAGCAATATTTTATGACACACTTCAAGTTAACCAAAATAATTTGTTTGACTCAAAATGAAACCTTTCATTCCATATTTGAGGACAGGATTTTCATATTGCTGAAAGCAATTGCTCCCAGCATTAAAAACCGGGGCATTTCTTCTTTATTTCCCAATTTTCACCATGTTTCCATACACTTCCTGAAAATATCTGTCCTTTCTTACACCCAAAACTGCTTCCAAAGCTCAGGGCTCACTTGGAAATAAAACATCAGCTCAAACTGCATTTTTATAGCAAACATATCCCTCACTCTAGCACACATACTAGAGGTGACACATACATGAGGAGGGTTTTGCTTCCTTCCCGTACAAATATTTAACTGGCTCAGACTCAATTTGCCTGGAGCATCAAGCCTTCTCATTGATTACTCTGTTAACTTCTTGTTAGTGCTGAAGATCATCTCCATATCTTTAGAAAGAAAGTTGGAATAACCTTGGAAATGGAGAAGTGTGGAGAGAAAGAGGTGTGAGGCTTCACTGCTGAGAACAAAATAGGTTTGAAATCTTCAGGCTAAAGCAGGATGGAAAACGGGGAAGTTCTTGGGATTTTTTTATAGTTTCCTAACAAACATTTTTCCCTATGGTTTCATGAAACTATGAAGTGGGCTACCTCTCTCTTCAGTAAGAGATCCACCAAAAAAAAAAAAAAAAGGGAAATACTTAAGAGGACGCAGTTTGTTTTCAACGTAGGAAACAGAGCAGCAGTTAGCTCTTGGAAGTTAACTCCAAGTGCTATACAAATCTGTCCTTTAAGTACTGCCATGTACCAAGCTCATTGCCCTTTACATGTCCCTTTCAGTGCAATGCCCATGGGATCACATATTGCACGATCACTTGCCGAGATTTTGCAAAAACATAGGCAGCACTTGGTGTCCCAAATCCCAGTGCAGAGAAATTTCTGAAGAGTCAGCTCTGTTTTGGGATGTTTCTCCAAAAAGAAGTCATTTTGGCTCAACAGTGTATGCTGATCCTTCCCCATGGTCAAAATCAGAGCTGTGACAATATGCCAGTCGAAGACGGACGTAGGTAATACATTCTTAGTGTGAATTCAGGGGCTCAGAGGGGCATGATAGGATCGACACAGCTCCAAACTCCTGCTGAAAACAGAAATTTTCTTTTCACTGCATCCACCTCCATCCTTAAATAGGTGTTTTTCTCCAAATCAACCTTTTTCATCTTACAACCTTGCAGACCTTAAGCTTGGCACTTGGTATATTTCTTTGGTTCTTAAAAATTTGTCATAGTTTGCAAGAACTGTAGAGAAAAGATGGGGAGACACTTCATCCCTAAGATTATAGTTAAGATAGTTTGGCTCAAAATAACACATTGTTCCTCTCAGCACATGCTGTGTGTAGGTAGTAAACCCTAAAACAAACAAATGAACAGTTTAATTTCTAAAATAAGAAAAAAGTCCTTCTATGATAAGGTTAAAAAGCAGGTAAGAAAGAAATTCATTTGAGAGGAAAAAAAAAACACAGCTGTGAAACAACCCTTCAGGGCTTTAGAAGGAAGGCTTGATCTTAGGTGATACCTGTGGTCCTGCCTGCAGAGAGGGCACTGGATGACTTATCTGGGGCTCACACAAAAATCCTTGGTCACCAGTATCCTCAGTGCCAGCAAGCATGAGTTGGAGCCATGTTTTAATCAAGAGCTCAGATAAAGAGCATGTTTTCCGCTGGGGAGTTTGGGTGGTATAAATCTGTACTTTTAACAGGTTTGAGTCTCGAGGGCAGGCACGCTCCCATTGCGAGCACTTTTCGTAGGGGTAGATAAAAGCCTCCCGTAAATAAAGCTTTGAAATCTTCCAGGAGAGGTTAGTAATACAAATTTGGGCACATGAAGCTCAGTGTAAGCAATAATTTCACAGATTTTTACCAGAAAGCAGATATATAGGAGCAGCAATGCATGATAAATCAACGTATCTGCCTCCTTACTGGCTTTTATGATAGGCATTAGCAGTAGCGACTGTCACAGAGATCATAACACCTTTATTTCAACCATCTCTGTGAGACAAAGTTGGATACAAGCAGTTGATATTATCTTTTATAAGCTCTTCTCCCCTGCATTGAAGTGATGGAAAAATTGTTCCTGGTACACATCAAATTTAGGGGGAGGAAAGAAGAGGGGAAGGAAGGAAGGCAGGAAGGAAGGCAGGAAGGAAGGCAGGCAGGAAGGAAGGAAGGAGAAGGAAGGAAGGAAGGAAGGAAAGAAGGAAGGAAACAGTGCTTCAATGCTTTCATTTGTTTTTTTTTAAGTAGAGTTTTCCTGGAACCTTGGAGGCAGCTGACAAGCATTTTCCAATGCAGCAGGGCACAGCCCTTCTTGCCAAATAGGGCATTTTGGGGTTGCTGATGAATGCACAGGGACCCATTGAGCTCTCCTTTAGGGTTCTGGAGTGAGTTTTGCTCTTGCAATGCTGATATCACCAGCAAAACACAATGTTAAATCTTTCTCTGTTGTCTCCTTGAATAAATCAGCTTATATGTAATCTGATCATGCACATAATATAGGCACATAAAGTAGATAATTAGTAAATATGGCTTTGCCAACAAAAGTATTTTAATGCAGGGTTAGAGAGGCTGTACTGTCTTAAAAATGTATCTCTCTTTCTAGGGTAGGATTTAAAAGACAATTGAAAGAGTTTTACACATAAACCTAGATCTATGAAAGTCCATAACTGCTATTGACTTAAATAGACCCGTGGGAAACCATGCATTTGGTTCTGACTGGGAACTCCCTGGAGTCCTCTATAAGCTTCAGAAAGAGAAGGCTGTTTTGTTGTATCAGAGTAATGTGTCCTTGCACCCTTCTTCAACTGCTCACTCAACACGTACCATGCAGTGGACAACTTGGTGAGTTGAATGCCAAATAGATGTTTTATTTTGGAGCTACCCTTTTTGAATTCACATTGTAGGCAAGACTAGAAGCAGTGCCATGTAAGACAGTAGCAGTACACAAGGTGAAAGACATTTTTATTCTCTGCTTCATCTTCCATGGCCACATTCATTGCAATCCCACCTCTTTCAGACTCGCTTGCCTTCCATAAAACAACCGGTGGCTACCCTGGAGAATAATCAGACACATAATTGCAATCTTCCCCCTTTGTGGTTACTCTTGCAAAATAGTGCTTGGTCCATATGTTGCTGCTGACACCACAGAAATGATGCCGTGGATTAATTACAGCAGGGGACACTTGGAGGGGGGAGCTTCATGTGCATTTCTCTCCCACGAGGTGCACAGTTGCGAAGCAACCTGACACATCTGCCAGGGCTGTCTAAGAAACTATTAGCCAGTTGCTACCTCCTGTGCTCAAGAGCTGCAGGCAATTTCACAGTAACAGTTTCTCGGCTTCTTTCATGCAGGCAACTGTGGCGCCGAGATACTGACTTAAATATGTATCACGGAATGGCATCCTTAATAGAGGCTTTACAGGAACAAAATGTATATGGGTGATCCACAAAGGCTCGTTGCAGCTGACAGCTTTGTTATTGCTCTGAAGATGCACGTCGGGTACCGTGGGCTGGGAGCAGGAAGCAGCAACAGGAACGGACAGCTTTGATTCGTGGCCCAGGAATGATTCCTCAGCCCACCTAAATGGACTCAGGGGTAAAATCAGAAGGAACTATGCAGGGAATCCTAAAAAGTGCAATATTATTGCGTGCATTGGGTTTGTGTGGCCAGGGTGGGGGTGGCCTCTGTGAGAAGCAGCTAGAAGCTTCCTTGATGTCCAACAGAACCTGTGCCAGGCAGCTCCAAGACAAAACCACTGCTGGCCCATCAGTGATGATGGTAGCAACTCTGGGATAACAGATTTAGGAAGGCAGAAAAAGTTACTGCTGAAGAGCAACTGCAGCCACAGGCAGGGATAAGAATACATGAGAGAAACAGCCCTGCAGACACCAAGGTCAGTGAAGAAGAAGGGGAAGGAGGTGCCCCAGGGCATCAGAGCAGAGATTCCCCTCTAGCCCATGGTGAAGACCATGGTGAGGCAGCTGTGCCCCTGCAATCCATGGAATTCCATGGTAGAGCAGATAATCACCTGCATTCTGTGGAGGACACCATGCCAAAGCAGGTGGATGCTCAAAAGAGGCTGTGGTCCGCAGGCAGCCCATGCTGGAGCAAGCACCCGGCAGGGACCTGCAGACCCATGTAAAGAAGAGCCCACACTGGAGCAGGTTTGCTGTCAGGACTTGTGATTCCTCTGCTCCTGAACAACTGCACCCATGGAAGGGACCCATGCTGGAGCAGTTCATGAAGAACTTCAGCCTAGGGGAAAGACACATGCTGGAGAAGTTCACGGAAGACTGTCTCCCCTAAGAGGGACTCCATGCTGGAGCAGGGGAGGAGTGTGAGGAGTCCTCACTCTGAGGAGGAAGGAACATCAGAGACCAACTGACCACAGTCCCGTCCCCCTGCGCCACTGGAGGTAGAAGATAGAGAATTGGGAGTAAAGTTAAGCCCAGGAAAGATGGAAGGTGAGAAAGGTTTTTTAAGATTTAGTTTTTATTTTCATTACCCTACTCTGATTTGACTAAATTTTTCTCCAAGTTATATCTGTTTTGCCTGTGATGGTAATTGCTGAGTGATCTCTCCCTGTCCTTATCTCAACTCGTGAGCCTTTCAATATATTTCTTCTCCTCTGTCCAGCTGTAGAGGGGCATGATAGAATGGCTTTAATGGGCACCTGACATCCAGCTGTAGAGAAGCAGGAGAGAGTTTCTGGGAACCTGGAGCACTCTGGCTTGCAGAAAGGACCACGAGCCAGTTTATTCTACAAACACAAACAGAAAGGAGACTTCTACACAGCAAAGCTGGGTCAAATATGGAAGTCACCTAGTATGGTCTGACATAAAAATGAATGATTTGCCTTTTTGCTTTTTTACTAAGAGAGAAACTGTACTTGAAAGCAAAGGCAGTTTGGGTATGTGAATGTGCAGAAGTAGGTTTAAGGCTCATTGCAGGGTGAATGAGGTAGATCATTCTGGTACATGTTGAGAAGTTGATTTAAAGCATCTGAAAGCTTAAATGACACTTAGTGCCTTCTGAAAACTACCTGAATCCCAGAGCAAGGGCAAGCTCTAAATTTTGACAACACTGCCAAGATGCGTATCCAGTGCCCAGAGACATCTCCTCCTGCTACACAGCTTCTCCTTCACAGTATTCCCTGCCCAAATGGAGGCAAAAAAAGGAAAAAAAAAACAAAACAGTGAAGGACTGGGCCCTGGAGGGATGCATTAGCCAGTGTTATTTTCTCAGTCGTCAAGTTTCAGCGATTCAGAACAAGTAGCGATGCCTCTCTGTATGGCTTTAATGACATTTGCTGTCAGAGACGTGAGCCACAGGAAAGGACAGGGCTGTAACTTTATTTTAAGCCGGATAGGCTATAGCTAAATCTCCTGAATCCCTTTCAGCTTTGGAAATGGCTTTCTGCTATCTCTGCCTTCTACCTGGTGCCTTCACATTGTTTGTGCTAAAAGGGGAATGATACTTTTAATCTCGAAAATGCCTTTGGAGCTTTGGAGTGGATCATTTTAAAGTCAACAGGGTTTAAAGCACATTAATGAGAGTATTCACCATAGAACAGTTTTATTTCTGTGCGTAACTGATAAACATGAACGTGACAGAATATAAGGGAAAAGAGGTGGGAAAACAGTCGGGCTTGGAAAAGCAAACAAATTGTAGATCCAAGGTAAAAAGGTATCAGATTATTATAACACTAAAGCCGGTTGTGAATCTTCCATCTTTCCCCCCCCGCCCCCCCCAAGGGAGAATGCTCATTTGTCTCAACTGGAACCAAATATCCTCAAAGGTTTTAATGACATTTTGCTGGAAACCAGGCAAGCTTTTTGGCAGAGCATCCACCTATATCCTGAGAGATCTTCCGGGGCTAAGTGACAGCACCATCCTCTCCCTGGGATGCTGGCTGCCCCCTTCCACTTGCTGCCCCCAGATCCCTGTTTCTCACTTTTAGACAATGTCACAGGAGAAGTATAGAGAAAAGTTCGTAATAAAAAGTGGTAATAGGGTTTCTTTCTGGGTATACTTAAAAAATTTTCATTAAGTGGGGAAAACTGAAAGAGAGTAGGGTTTAGATTAGATATTAGGAAGAAATTATTGACTGTGATGGTGGTGAGACACTGGAACAGGTTGTCCAGAGAAGTAGTGGATGCCCTATCCCTGGCAGTGTTCCATACCAGGCTGAATAGGGGTCTGAGCAACCTGATCCAGTGGAAACGTGTCCCTGTCCATGGCAGGGGAGTTGGAACTAGATGATCTTTAAGGTCCTTTCCAATGCAAACTGTTCTGTGATTCTATGAGAAAACAAGTTTCTGCCTAGATCTTTATGGTGACGATTTTGTAGGAGGTGGCATATGCTTTTTTCAAAATTATGTTTTCCTACCTAATAATTTTGGGTGTAAGTTCATGGCCCAGCTCTTTACCTGGTATTTGGAGAATGATGAGTAGTCAGACTACGCTGTAAGAATAACATTATCTTATTGTACACATTTTTTAAAACAAAAATAGTAGCTGATGCTCATCATAACAGCTTATTCCTGTGCACACACAGGTAGTGCAAAATAGATGAGGGCAATAGCAAACAGGACTATTATTTTTTAGCAGGCAGAATAATTAAAGAAAAATATTAAAACTGTTTAAAAATTAAGAAAAAAAGCAGGTCAGGTTGGTTCTCAGGCAGCATCCCCTTTTGCTTTGACATTTGCCTCAATCAGGGTAGAAGACCTGAAAGCCCAAATGAAAATTTCATGTCTCTTAATGGCAATAATTAAGTGCTATGCCCCTTTGCTAAAACACACTGGACAAGAAAAAAAAAAATCAAGCTACTCATTTAAATTGGGCACTTGTTCGGCTCTTAAAGATGTACAATATGATTATCAAACAAATCAATAAGCTTTCAGACTTTCTGAATGTCATCACAAATGATTAGGTTACATGAATGGCTCTGAGCTCACCCTGCTCTGACCCCAGGGAAATCCAAAGTGCCACATTTGGACTAAATGGGGTGCACCTGGTTCAGAAGTGTGAATTTTTGTCATCATTGCTGTCCCCCAAAGGGTGCCTATTAAGAGGAAAAGCAGGTAGAGCTGTAACACATATCACCATAGTGATGTTCTTCTTCCAATATTGGTAGAAATCAGATTCTAAGAGCATGAGGATGCACATGAAAATGTGTTGGCTCTAGTGGACATTCCTGTGGATTTTGGGGCTTGTGTAAATGGCATCCCACAGCAGGCATGCTGCAAAAGAGAGCCATGCTGACCCTTGCAGCTGACTTCAGGAGTGCTTGTCATCCTCACTTAGGTACTTAAGCCTTAAAGGCAGTGTAGAGACATTCATCATGAGTGGCAGGATCTAACAGAAGTTGCTGTTTTCTTCTAGATCTGTCCTTGCTCACGTGAGTCTCCACTACCTGGGCCCACTGCAGCTACTCATGCATGTGCAAGGCCAGTTAGTTTTAGGGGGAGAAAGCCCACTTCCCTCCATCCTGGTAGCTGCTCTGTCACAGAATAAAAGCAGAGATCACTCTTAGATGGGGGTGAAGCACAACTCTGACCAAAAAGTAATTAGCATTAGCTAATTAGTCAGACAGCCTGCATGTGCAGATTTTTTAGATCCCAGGTAAAGAGAGCCCACACAAAAGCAAAGCCCACTATGGACTTCCCAAAAGAGAAGAGGCACTAAGGCTGCAAAGTCAGCCCACCTTCACTATCATTTCAATTTGCCTTAGGATATCAGTGATGTAAACAACCTCCTTAGAGAAGTAACTTGAAGTATACCAGAAAAATCAGTCCTACTCAAAAAAAAAAGCAGTAGAAATAATTGCACGTCCTCAGAATGAGGGCAGAAAATTATTTCTTGCATCTTTCACTTATTTCCTCATGAAAAAAGTTTAGAATAGATTTGGCCACATTTTCTTACTCTCTGAAATCACATAAACACAATACTGACCCATGGAGGATTTAGGGCTTCAAAATATTATATTTAACCTCTGCCTCTCAAAACATTTTGAGCTTTTTTTTTTTTCCTCTCCTGAATCTATTCAGACTACACCTGTCCAAACTGCAGTTTAGTAAATTCATCTGCTTTAATTTTCTTCTTACAAAGAACACAGGAGCTATTTGGATTGCAGTTGCTACAACAGTTTTTGATGGATGGTAAGGAAGAGCTGAATTCTGCAGTCTCTCCTCCACCAGCCTCCCCTGAAACACTGACAGGCCCCATTAAACCTACCTGACCCAACCAAACCTTGAACCATAAAGTAAAGCACAGCTATGCGCACATGGTAGGGATGAATGATCCTTCTGTTGCAAACAGAGCCAGGGCTGGTACCAGGCTAGTGTCAGTCACTACAAAGGCCAAGTGGAAGAGAAGAGACTGAATCTCAGCTGAGATCTGACCTTTTTTCACAGATCTCCAGACTAATATCATGTTTTGATGAGAAAGCACAAAGAGGTGAACTGGGTGAATGTGCCATTCTTGCCTCTTTAAATAGAAAAGACAAAACTTCTAATCAACCTCACACAAAAAAACATACACCAAATAAACCTTGAGAGCATCAAGAATGAGATGTACTTACTCAATAACCCCAGCAGAATGATGTCCTGGTGTCATTGAATTCAACATGCCTTTTGCTATTGACTGTGATGAGATCCTGAGCTTTCTCGTTATCATTTTAACCACAGCTTGCTGGGGCTGGCTTTGGAGAATCACTGAAATATTATAGTTAGAGGAAGAGTGAATTCTTGTGTATCTCCCTTGTGGGAAAAACAATTGAAAGTTTAAAAAAAAGAATAACTATTCCACTTCAGCTCTCCAAACCCAAATGAAAACCAGTTTAAACTTAGGGGGGTTTATGTGTATTTGTCAAAACCACTTTAGATGGGGAAGGGGTGAGGGGGAAAATAGAAAGAATCACCAACAGCTTCTCCCAGACAAATTCTCATGTTTGATTGAATCTATTTCTGATGTGCTCAAGGATGAAACATATCAAGTCTAGGAAATAAGTGTGTGAGTAACTTCAAAGAGTAATCAGGATTTACAATGACCTTTTATTCTAGGCAAGCAATGGCAAATGCTATGATGGATGCAGGAAAAAAAAAATTAGTGAGAAACAAGGAAATTTGCATCCAGGACCAGCAGGAGCAAAGGGGCCACTGAATTGTGTTCGCTTTACACAGAGGGTTACAGAGTCCTGTTATTGCAGACAAATTAAGGGCTTGCATTAAAAATGCATAAATTAATCAAGAGAAAAACTACTAATCAGATCAAAATATGCAGACCGATTATTGGGGTTTTAATAATAGAGTTATTAAATTCTGCTATAGTTTGTTACAGAAGCACCAAAAGTAAATTAATATAAAGAGAAATGGTTAACAAAACTACAGACCCAGATCAAACATTCCTGCTCATTTGCAAGCATCCTGCTGACTTGCGATATTGGGGATGGCATAAAAGGATTAGAATAAAATACTACCTGTGCTGATCTAATACTACGTTAGAGCAGCTTGAAATGCACCCTGACACAGTTGTTGGCTCTAGTTGAATGGGAGCTGAGGATTGGTGCCAGCCTCAGTCTCTGCCTTGGCCCAACACAGAGCTGCCACCTCCACATGCATGCCCAGAGGGCAGCCATCTCTACCCAAAGTTGGCCCATGCTATAAGAAGGGACCCTGGACATAATCAGCCTCTAGAATTAATACCTGCCCCAAGAAAATAGGGCTGAACGTTCCTCTAATTAAACATATTAAAAAGCATTAAAAATATCCTCTATTTGCGCACAGGCAGATGATGTGACAGTCGTTGCCTCTGCTCAGTGTCTCTTGGACTTGTGTCACCTGCTTTTACCCAGGGCACTTCCACCAGTGGTGCTGAAGTGTGAGTTTACAAATTGCCTACTTTACATGAGGGTGAAACAGCAGGGCAGAAAGGGACTGTCACTTGCCAAGGGAAATAGCACCTTGGACTTTAACCTAGGAGAATATCCCAAGCCCCTTTTCTCATTTGAACATTTCTGATGTGGCAAACCTCAGCAGAGAGATGTGCTTATTCTGAAACTCCACCAAGGAACTGGGGGCTCACATTTCTGACTATGCGTCTTTACTATGCTCTAGTTACAGCAAGGAAGTCACCCTGTAACACCATTCTTCAGAAAATGAAAGATTATTAATATTAACTTTGTTTATAAGAGTGCCTAGAGGCCCTGGCCTCAATGTTTCAAGGAATGTAGAAACACCAGAAAAATTACACTTATGATTTTTCCCCCTTGTCAATTAGAACATAAACACTGTAGTATACAGATTCTTTCTTTTTGTTTGCACAGCACTTTGTACCATAAGTTCCTAGTCTTTCAGGTACATCTGAACACAGACAAAGTGGCTCACCAATCCACTTCCATCAGTTACCAGCCATCCTGGTTAACCAGGGAGGTCCCAGTTGACTGGAGGCTAGCAAATGAGACACCCATCTACAAGAAGGGTGAGAAGGAAGATTTGGGGAACTACAGGCCTGTCAGCCTGACCTCAGTGCCAAGGAAGTTTATAGAGATCATTGCGAACGCCATGACACAGCACATACAGGACAACCATGGGCTCTGGCTCAGCCACTATGGGTTTATGAAAGGCAGGTCTTGGTTGACCAACCTGATCTCCTTCTGTGACAAGGTGACTTGCTTAGTGGACGAGGAAAAGGCTGGACTTCAGTAAAGCTTTTGACACCATTTCCCATAGCATTCTTCTGGAGAAACTGGCTTCTCATGACTTGGACAGGTGCACTGTTGGCTGGGTCTAAGATCATCGATGATCTTAGAGGTCTTTCCAAGCTTGTTATTCTATAATTCTGTTCTAAAACAGGTACTGAGCATTTAACATTAACACTGATTTCCACTGCACAGCAGGAAAGCAAGGGAAATTAAACAGCATGTGTGACCAGTAACACACAGAACTGCTCATTTTGCAAAAATAGCTGTAGACTTTTTTAGACTGAAAGCTGATGTGTCAGTCTCACTTCCTACTTATTTTTCATTCTATGCTTTATACTGTATGAGTGTTTCTGACACTAGTCACACCAGGGGATAAATAAAGCCAAGCTAGATTCCCTTTGCTTCCTTTTTTCCCCCATTTTTGCCAGCTGCTACCTCTCCCTGATCGTAGGTCCTACATGAACATAATACCATAGCACAGCACACACACAGCCATCAGCAGCATCAGGTAACAGCCAGGAAGCTGCTGCTGCTCCCAATTCCCTGCTGCGTTACACCAGTGTTAATGAGGAGTAAATAATAATAATAAATCAGCTTTCTTCAGTTGACAGTAAGGTGTTCAATATTCACTGAAGCCACTGGCAACCCAGCGTTGGTTTCCAGGGGCCTCTGCCTAGGAAATGGTGCAATACTGGAAACACCATTTCTTTTGGAAGAGCTGGGTACCATATCCTGTGGTATAAACTTCAAAGCAGCCCATCTTGCCAGATTAGTAAATCCTTTGCAGATGGAAGATGGATGAAGTTGGAGGGGACACACTCTCACAGATTACAGCCTGTCTCATGCAGCATGTGCCTGGGTTTGACCTCAGCTCTCTAACCAAAGAAGTGGTGCAGCAGAGCCCTTCTGGCTCGCAAGGTGGATCAGGGGCTAGCAGATGACAGTAGATCTTTGGGGGTTCATGGATGTGTCCTAGCTCAAAGGGTTGCATTAAGCCATGACACCACATGACTAGAGCTGGCTCAGGCAACCCTCTGAGCTGCAGCCTTAGTTTTGCTTCCTACCATAGCAGCATATCCTTCAAAGGGAGAAGCCCAACTTCCTCTAAAGTCAGGTTTCACGCACGCCCCAGAGAAATCTCACAGGTTCGGGAGCAGCAGCCAAAGCACAGTGCTATAGCCAGGCCCAGCAGTGCAGCGTTGGGGGGAGCTTCCACATATGTGCCACTCACATGAGACGCCTGCCAGGCAGCAGAATCCTAGAAAATCTTCCAAGCTAATGCACCAAGCAGTGCCTTTGTCTTGCTGTAAACCTTTCTGGCTTTAACCAACATGTTAGGCAGCGTTACTCTTCACTGACTTGAAACAGAAAACATGGTCTAGTTCCCAGGCCAACAAACGTTATCCCAGATGGCTTCTCCTGTCTGTGACACAGAGCTGGCACCGCCATCCTCATAGTTAAGGACTTGTGCTGTTTTGGACCTCCTAATACCTGTGTAATAGAGCAGTGCTATTACCCAGGATGGAGATATGATGCAAGGAGTCAGGAGGCAAAGGCACTCAGGCAGAACAATGTCAGAGTGGGGACAGGACCCTGTCCCTCAGCTGGAATGGGATGTCATTGGCTTGCTCACTGGTAAGCACAAAATTTAGGAGGCTCCCCGGTAAAATGAAGTAGCTAAAGACATACCATTTCCTGAAATTCTTAAAAGTCCAAAGCATTTGTATTACCCACTTTTTCCATCGCTTTTTTGATGTCTCCTTTATTCCATGGAGGCTGCTACATAGTTAACAGCTAGGAATTGAAAACGTGGAAGGAATACATACCAGCAAATCAAGAGGACAATTCTTTACCTTCTTGAAGGTTTCGGAAAAAAACACTGGAAGGAAGACAGCAATTGAATTCCACTTCATTAGAGGGAGAACCATTTCTAAAAGAAGAAATAATCATCAAGATGGAAATACAACAGTTCAGCAACAGGTCTGGAGGGGAAAAAAAAGATGGGGCTTTCTGCTGAAAACCTTGCAGCAGCCTTGTCCTGCACTTCATTGGCCTCTAGTGGAAAACAGAAGCTATGTCTTGTGATCACAAAACTTCATTTACAGAGTACGGAGGAAATATACCACTCCCCATATAGGGCTTGAACAACATATCTGATGAAGGAATGCAAGGTATGCAACAAAAAAGGACGACTATCCTGCATCAGTGACATACAGAGCCTTGGTTTTGCTATTATTCAGAGAAGAGATTGAGTCAAATAGTAGTTCTTTCATATATATGATCCCATTCAAGTGACCCTCTTAATTGTCAGCCATAAAACAAATAAAATTTCACCTGCAAAGGCACTAAGTTTGTTGACATTTGGGCTAGAAGCTCAGCACCACTGTATGTGCTCCACTAACCTTGCAGCACTCAGACTGCAGCAGTTTGGCTATAAAGAAGACTCTAAAACAAAGATTTCAGTTGCTACCTTTTGTAAACACAGGCTCTCAAAATAAAAACCTATGCCTGTATGGAGCAGGCACTGACTGCAGCAGCAGTTCTGCCTAGGTATAAATTTAGCGATTCAAAACCCATGGCTCCAGTTTCCATGGATATAAACAAGATGACACCTCTCCTCAATTAAAGAAAAATACAAACCATAATCAAAAGAAAGCACTATGCAGGACTACAGGAACAAACCTCTGAAAAGGTAAGTCGAAGGAGGGCAGCAGGCTCAGCACAGAGATACTAGATAACAGAAAAGACTAAGACACCTGTTGGGAATAACGGAGCCCCCAAAATCAGAGCCAGCTAAAAAGCAAACACTGCCCACAGCAGAACTGTGTGCACCAGCAATGAGCAGGTACCTCCTGAGCAGGAGGAGGGATGCACGGTGCCGGCAGATGCTGGCGCCCCCTCCTGCTGAGTATAAACCTCTGTTGCATCCCTTCAACAACTGTAAGCTTGGCTTGGTTTCCTCCTTCCTCCAACACCCGCCTTCCAGAGCCCAGCGTGACACAGCAAGGTTTGCTCCCTAGGAAACAGCATCCATCACATCGGCCTGGAGATGGTGGAAGGCAGATGGCACCACCATCCTTGGAACAGGCCACTTGGCTAGCCTTCAGCAGAGGCACAGTCCTGCAGCCAGCTCCAAGGATGTGCCTTCAATCCCCTGCAGAAGCTTGGCCCTTGGGAGCTGTGGCACACAAGGAAAAGGAAAAGAGCAACAGGCATTCTTAAATCTCAGAAGAAACTTCCACAAAACATATTTTCAGCATGTTTTGACTGGGTTTTGTGTCCATTTGTTCCTGAATTTATTTTAGCAGCTTCTGTGCTAGCCAAGGAGTGCAGGGGCATAGCATTAGAAGCTTTTTTGGAGGCTGAACCACCAACAGAAGTGTGAATAAACCTCATGCCAAAACGACACAGCATTCATTCATTCATTCAGAGTGAGGTGATGTCAGCTATGTAACAAATCTGAAAAAAACCACGCTTGAAAGCCAAGTGCAGTCTTCTAACTTGTGTATTTTGGTCAAATTGCCTGCATTCTCTTCAAGGAGAGAAGGGAAAAAACCTCAATGTCCAAAAGCCACTGTGTTAATACTCAGAAGTGTTCAGAAGTGTTCACACGCCCCATCCAGTGTCTGTGAGTCTGAGGGAGAAATGTGACCAACAGCAGGGAAATTCTAAGCAGTAAATACCAGGCTACCCCCTGCTTGAGTTTCCATGGCTCAGTGCTGGTCCAAGTCCCTTTTTTTTCTGCAACACTTAGCAGAGTAACCTAAAGCAGCCTGATTTTAATGCCATAAATGTAAAATAATCAAGCACAGGACTTCAAGCCCATGATTCTCAGGGCTGGTTGAACTCTCATCTGTAAATCCTACAGATGAGTTAGATTCACTTCATTTGGAAAGAAAAAATAAACAAATACTAAATACAATCAGCCTGAGCTGGAAATGGGCTTCTCTCTGCCTCTTGCACAGACTGTGATCTCAGAGCAGTAGAAAGCAGACATGATGGCAGCAGGACTGCTGCATGGCAGAGCTCCACCAGGCTGGGGCAGCGCCTGAAGCACAGCAAGGATACTGTGGCACAGGAAAGCTTTCCTGTGTGCGAAAAGAGGCATCTGGGAGAGCTTTCTGCACCTCGTCCACTTTCATCTTATTTCCTTAGGCTGCAAACCATTTTGCACTGGTTTGATGTATGTTCTTTCAGTTAAGCATGTGTATGGATAATACTGAGTTCAAAACAGAAAAGCAGGGGAAAAAATTAAAAATCACATGATCCTTAACAGACAAGTTAAACCTGCTTATCTGCAGAGAAATGAAAGTCTTTTTTTTAGTAACAGCTGAATCCCATGAGAGAGCAGTCACACTTGTGCACCAGCAGACCACATACCAGTGTGACCGAGTGGCTTCCTGCAGCAGAGGAACTGTTTAACTCGAGATACTGAAAATACACAAGGGACTTAACTAGTAAAACCAACACTGAGCTGCCAAAGACATGTAATAAATGTGACTTTTAATAATATCTTCTACTACCACTGGACAATGTGAAGTGTCCCTGGCTGCTCTCAAGTCCCAGGTACAAGCAGTTGCCTTTGTGTTGAATGCATCTCAAGGCACAAATAAACACATGAACTCAGGACTGGTTTGGTAATCCCCAAGCAGCAATTCTCTGGCTTGAGGCACATGCCACGCCCGCAACTGGGCTACAGTATAACCAGCAGGACCTTTGCTTGGTCTGGGCTACGGGATAACCTACCCCCTCCTGCTGTGCAGTGGAGAAAGCCAGATGACTTGCACAGTTTTTAAGACCAGTACTTTTTATCCTCCAAGATAAAAAGATTTAAGTTGAATTTCTTTTACATGCAAGAAAAATTACATGCAAGCCTCAGCTTCTGTTGTGGCCCTTATGAACTGTGCACCTTGCCGGTTTATCACTTCTTACAGCTCCTCAAACTTTTTTAGACCTTCTAGTGACATGACAAGCTTCAAACAGCACAGCTATGTAACAGAAAAAGCTCCTTGCTTCCGAAAAGTTAATACTGGGTCACTGCAGATTTTACTGGAACTGCCCTCCTTCTGTGAAGTTATGACTGAGTCTAATTGGCATAGGAAGGGCAAATGTTCTGATTCTTCCAGGTTAAGGCAGGCAAAAGAAAAAGATGTATTAACAATCTTCCTGACTATCAAAATACAGCTCATGATCTGTGTGATTATTCCTGTTTCTGTCCAATGCACTGGTTTGAGCTAATTAACAAGAAACTGTGAGAGACTATTTCGGATGAAACACCGCAAAGAAGAAAAGCAGTAACCATTCCTGATTCCTCATGTCTGACCGCAAGCACAAGAGAGCACGACCCTGTCTGAACAAGTCAGGGTGAGGAAAAAGACATCCCAGATCCAGGTTCTGTTCAAGGCAACCTACGCAGCTGCTGACCAGAACAGAAGAGGGCTCAAGGCACCTTAGGTTTGGGCTGTCTGGACGACAGCACCACCCTCCCCTTCCCATTTTGCACAGCTCCAGGACACAAGTAACACAGACACAAGGTGTGCACTTACCCAGCGCTTAGAAGAGGCCACAAGCAGCTGAGCTGTAGAGCCAGGTTCTCAAATAACGGTAAATACTTACTGGAATTGAGATAGGGCTTCAAGAGCCACAAGAACTGCAGGTGGAAACGCTGCCCTTCAGCAAAGGCTATTGCGGCAAAATGCTAATCAGTGCTCCTTGGGTACAGCTGATAGGAATTAATGTTATAAACAGAGCTCCCAGAACCTTCCAGGAGTGGAAAACCCTGTCTTGTTCCCTTTCTCTGCAATGTTTACATAACTTAATACACTATCATTCATAGCATAATGTGCCATTATTCAGAGGAGGACTTTTCCTTGACCTCTCACCTCCAAGAACTGTTTTAATACCGATCCAGACTCCCAAGCTTTAAATGCTGGACAACCCTACAACACTTACAACAAAAACAGGGATACTTGAGTTTAATTTGGATATTAAGGAATTCCTGGGGAGTCCTACTTTTACCTCCCACTGTAAAGGTTTTTGAGAAAACGAGCTCATTGCTGTGGAATTCCTAATAAATCTATGCAGATTGATATTCCCAGGAGAAAGAGCAAAAGGGAAAAATATTAAAAACTGATGCTCCTGGCAAATGAAAAACTAATGGACCGTATTTTCCTGAAGGGATGGGAGGTGCTTTTGTTTTATTTCTCTCTGATGACTATGCAAGACCTGTTCTCAGGAAGCACCATCTCCAGCTTAATGGAAACACCTTGAAAATTTCATAGAAAATGTGGAGAAGAGAGTAAGTCATCACATACCAAATATGAAGAGTACTGAATGATCGCAATGCTGTAGCAGAATGTAGCTCTGTTTAAACTTACGTCAAAACTGAAAGAATTCTGCACCTACCAGAAGCTTTTGTTTGTTTGGCAGGAACATCAGGGATTCAAACTGCAACCAAAGCCCCCCATCAGCAAGGAACACTGTTTTTTCAAATCTCATCTGCACTGGTATCTGAGGTTCAACAAGGCCAAGTGCTCTGGGGAGACCACCTAGCTCTCTTCAACTATCAGAAAGGAGGGTGCAGCCAGGTGGTGCTTGGTCTCTTCTCCCAAGTAAGAAGTGACAGGACAAGAGCAAACAGCCTCAAGTCACACCAGGAGAGGTTTAAAATTGGATATTAGGAAAAATTTCTTCACTGAAAGGGTGGTTGGACATTGGAACAGACGGGTCAGGAAAGTGGTGGAATTACCTTCCCTGGAGGTATTTAAAAGACGTGTAGATGTGGCACTTAGGGACGTGGTTTAGCTGTGGACTTGGTAGTGCTGGGTTAATGGTTGGACTTGATGGTTTTAAAGGTCTTTTCCAATCTTATGGATTATTTGATTCTTTCCTATGGAAGCTATTTTACTTTCCAACCCCTTTTGAAAATTTAAACAACTCCAAAGAAACAGCTGAAACATTTCAGTTGGTGGCGTCTTTGAAGCCATCCAAGATAACTCGCATTATCTATAAATATTTACAAGTCAAACTCATACAACTACCTGCATTTTCAAAACCACATAGAATGCTAGAAAATCAATTCTAAAATTACTTAAAATCAAAGAGATCAAAACTGATTTGCATTACTTAGTATTTATTGATACAAAGGAAAAAATAATTCGTAACAAGCTATGTATTTACTATTTACACAGAAGAAAGATCTTTAAGATCAATGAAACAACGTGGCCCTAAAAGTAGAGTGGCAGATGGAAGCATTCCGTGTTCTTTAGAACTCCTTTGCATTAAATGATCTTCAATTTGCAGGTAAAGTTATGGCGAAGAGGTATCCAACAACATACTTCTTGCTTTTGGTCTACATTATAAAAAGAACAGAAATTAGTTCAAATTAACACAGTTAAAAATAGGTCTATCTGTGCCATAATATTGGAGAATTAACAGACAGTAAAATGGAACAACAACAAATTGTACTCACAGCAGCAAGGACATCAGAGCATTCACCTACTCCGGTGGCAAATCAGTAAAAATATTAGTATAATTTCAATTATGCTCAAAAGAGCACATTAGCCTAATTTAATTTAACTAACAGTGGTCTCTGACAAATGTGTTCATCTGTGCAAAATTTGAAGCTGTCAAAATCACACCTGGTTGTGGCACTTACACTTGCTCTGCATGTATTTTCTTATGCTATTTCTAATTTGAAATGCTGTATTCTGTGAAGGACTAAGAGGCCTCAATATTTAATGTGCATGTATCTTGTGTGTATTTTAATTAATTTAAACTCAGGTTTATACAAATGGTCCCCAATCTCTGGTCTACAGTCCCAAAGGTCACACACAGCTGCTTACAGGAGGCAAAATATCCAACAATTAAAACTGTTGCTGAGAGAAAAACGTCTGATGCAACTCACCACATCAAGTCACAGCTGAGGATTGCTACTCCACATGTAGAGTTATATGGGAAAAGCAGCCACTTGATAGCCTGGACTGCACAAGCTGGTTTAAAGCCCACACAGAATGAAGACTGCTGTTAAGACTTTTAAGTGAAAATAACACTATCATAATACGTTATTGTAAAATGTTACACGCAGAAGATTGCTGGCTGATTCCCCCAAACTGAGCAGTGGACTTCTCATCAAACCCAGGTATGTGTCTGCCTTAGAGGGACTCCTCAGAGCAAAGACCAGAAAGGGGAAGTCAAAGCTGACAGCTGTAGCACAACTCAGTACCCATGTTTTGTCCTTTACTGTGGAGAAAGGGATAGCAGCGGCCATTCACCAGCAGCCAAGTGCTCTGGCACACCCCACACTCCGGTTGCCACATGGATGGCCTGCTGCGTGACATGGAAAAGGCCGCTTTCCAGTTGAGGTGTGCAGCATCAGGGTCTTCCCAACACAAGCATGAACTATACTTCTAGAAGAGCAGCTTCCACAGCATGGGAGTCTCCAACTTCACAGGATGGCTGAGAGTGGAGAGAACCTCTGGAGTCATTTGGTTCAACACTTCTGCTCAAGGAGGACCACCTGGAGCCAGTTGCACTGGATACAGGTATGCTCTCTTTTGCCACATACGAGCTTCTGTCTCCTGATCTTTTCTGTACCTCTTGACCTCTCCACAGCTGCCACAGCAATAAGGATGCCAAATGTGTACACAAATACTCTAACATGCTTTGGAAATAAACACTCCCACCCATGGCACTGATTAGGACAGAATAGAGATAGGAGGTTCTGAATTATGTGGACAGAGCGGTTCCACATGGAAGGATATATCAAATGAGCTTGGCAGGTCTCAGCTCCATCTCCAAGAGAAGTGTATGAAGCTGACCCTGAGGGGCCGCCCAAGCTTTACAGCTCATTCAGTCGAGACTCACTCTTAGACAGTTCAGAAATATCAAAGCCCAGGAAGATTACTTTCTCCTGGCATTTATCAGAAAAGTCAAGCAGCAACAGGGTGTGAGAGGGCACTTACATCCACACCCACATCTGCAGCAGTGGTCACGTGCTGCCACGGTAGACCTCTGTGCCAAAACCAGCTGGTGCCAAACGGCATTCCCACTGGCAAGAGGAACGAAGATATAAGAGCAGGTGAATGCCTGGACTAGCCTGCCAATACAAAATCAGGATATGGCGTGGTGCCTAAGTGATGGCAGAGTCATGGCAAGATTGTGCCAAGGCAAAGGAAGTCATCAGCACGCTGAATTAGTGCTACAAGAGGAGCAAAAAGCACAGTGTTATGAGGCTCTGGAATAAGTCTGGCCACAGGAAACAGTGCTGGGATGGATTCTTTAAGCACTGCAGAGGCAGCCTCAACAGATGGATGAGATTCAAGGGCAACCACACAGGCCTGAAGTGGTCTCAGTTCTGCTTCTGCAGCCAGGAAAACAGCAGACGATGACAACAGCAAATACCTTGCCAGTGACATCCTAGGATGACCTTCTAGGGATTAAAACTACACAAAAGCCTTGCAAAGAATGGAGGCCAAAGAAAGCTTTCCATCACTTCTCTGGGAGTGAAAATTGGGAGTTTTGCCAGGCCCTGTACAAAACTTGTAGCAAAGGAACCTTCAGGCACAAGAACACCTCTGAAATAATTCAAATACCTGGAACTGAGATAAAAAAATTATTCAATCCCTGCAAGCGGCGAAAAGACAAAAAAGAAACCTTTGGTAAGGGAAACGCATCCAAATAGGGCAAGAAATTAGTTTAGGCAGCAAGACAAAAAATGAAGGAACAGACTGAAACTTGATACAGCAGCTGAGCTGAAACAGCGCAGGTGAATGCCTCATTCCACAGCCTGTTCCAAGGGGAAGGAAGAAGAAAAAAGGAGACAAATGTGTACCTTGAACAGATACTTCAAGTACACAACCACCAACTTTTATAGGATACAGTGCGTCACAGGGGCAGCATGTACACATGGAATTTCATGAAGAAAAGGAAATTACTATCAAAATTTTTATTACTATTTGAGGAAACAACCCTTCATTTTAATTTCTGAAATAATTCAAGTTCCAGTTAAGTGCCAAAAAAAAAAAAAGGAAAAAGGTGGACATTTAAGCAAATTTTTAGCCCATGCTAAGACAAATTGATTAAGAGAGGTGTTGTACTACATTAGCATCATGGTTCAATGGAAATGAGCAGGGAGGAACACAGGAGGTCTGGGGCATGCACCTCATTTACAACCCTCAGCATCTCATCACAGATTAGCTTTGCAAGCTTAAGCAGACTTCAGAAGAGAATCTAAATTATTCTCAGTAAAAACAGTTCTCCTGTTACGAGTCCCTCCTCCTTTTTTCCATCAAAAACCACAAGTGTGTCATGCAGTGTTGGGTGCAGAGCTGTGGTGGGTTGACCCTGGCTGGATACCAGGTGCCCACCAAAGCTGCTCTATCACTCCCCTTCCTCAGATGGCTGGTACGGGGGGAGAAAACATAACAAAAGCCTCCTGGGTTGAGATGAGGACAGGGAGAGATCACTCACTCAATTACGGTCACAGGATATGGGGGAATCTCAAGCTCCAGTGCCAGTAGCACCTCCTCCCTCTCCTTCTGCACTGACAGGAGTGTCTGCAGGGCTGTTTCTCTCACATATTCTCACTCCTCTCTTCTCTGTCCATAATTACTTCTGCACAGTAGCTTTTTTTCCTTCTAAATGATATCACAGAGGCGCTACCACCATCTCAGAATGCCTTGGCCTTGGCCAGCGGCGGGTCCGCACTGGGGACAGTTGGCATTGTCTCTGTCAGACATGAGAGAAGCTTCTGGCAGTTTCTTACAGAAGCCCCCCCAGTAGCCACCCCCACCCCCCTACCCCGAAACTACCTGGCCACGCAAACCCAATGCAAGGACGTAAGCGACAGAACCATTTCATCACAAGGTAATGATTTCTGCAAACTTCAGTGGGGTGAGCAAATGAACAGAATGAAGCTATTCTGAATTCTGATCGTTCACTCAATGCAATTTGTTTGAAAATTGTGCTTGAAAAGTTAAACAGGATGCTAACATGGACTCGGTACGCCACAAAATGAAAAGGCAAATAAAGAAAACATTTGAAGTAAGTTTGTCTTTAAAACACAGCGGGGCTTTTTCACTAACTAAAATACTGCTCAAGTATGGGAGCTGTGTTCTAATTTATTCCTGCAGCGACCTCTCTGCTTTACCTCTGAATTACCTGAAGAGTGCACACTAAAGCTTAGCTGCTCATCAGGCAAATGTCTGCTTCTACTAATAAGAAAAATCAGCCATAATAAAAGGCAGACAGCATTTGCTGGATGCAAAAATTTCTCTGCAATTATCACTTAATTGTCCTTCATGGGCCAGTACCTGGAGTCTTATACTTTCCCCTTAAGGTTGCTCCCTTCTTCAGCACTTTTCCTAACTGTCTACTTAATTAGTCTTCCTTCCTGGGCTTAATTGTAAATTTGTTTTGATTAATTAGCCTCAGAGCTGACTTGGCACTAACTGAAATATAGAAGAACTACTAAGTTTCTTCAGTGTATAGGGTACTGCATCCTAGGGGAGCTCCCTCTTCGTCAGCAATAAAATTCCAAGTTCAGATTGTGTTTGAAAAAAACTTTTTCATAATTAACTTTCATTTCTTGGAATTACTCCCACTGTACTACAACACAAAAATGTTGCTAACATAAAGAAGGATAAACTCCAGTAAGTTCAGGCCTCTTTTTCAGTGGATTATACATCATGCTCATTAGCCGAATGCTGTAATTTTAGAGAAGATGATATGATGATCTCAAACCCAACTAATCATTTCACTACTACAATCCCAAACCAAGAGAGTAGGTTACCAGTACAGACAGCTGCGTCCCCATGGCACCAACACCAGAAACCCTTACCTGTACCAATCCCTTTCCAAAGTTACTGAGTTTCATTGAAAACCCTTTGCATAACCTAGTCTGCAAAACCTTTGGACACTAATACAGCTCTTCATTATGTTTACACCCCTCATATCACTCCTTTCCTCTCCCTCTTTATGGCATGTTGATTCCAGTAGATACCCACACAGCATTATCATGCATCTGCCATCTTGATCAATTCTCATTTCAGTTACTGTTGCTGAAAACTCAGGAAAAGGCAACTTTAAACACCGGGACAATGAAAAAATTTAGTAAGATAAATGAAATAATGTCTGTTAACAGCTATCATACCCACTTAACAAATTTCCTAAGTACTGGAATTCTTCAGTTTTCAAACTTAAGTCCTTAGCTATCAAGCAGCAAAGTTAAAAGTCTTATTCTGGACATTAATATTTTTCCTGTGAACACTTTCAGATTTGTATCTCAACTGAACAGTCAGACTGACAAACACTTTGCTTCTTCCAGCTCCTTGTTTCAATTATTGTTCCTCTTGTGTTCCATACAAGAGATGACTGCAGAAGTGCAAAGTACATGTGGTTTTACAACCTTTTGTGTGCACCTTTACTTGGGCACAGAAGTTTAACTGAAGCAGATCAGAACAGGAGCTTTGTGGGTGGGTTAAAGGACACAGGGCAGCTCTGCAGGCACATCTTTTAATGTATTCCTTCCCTAATAATCTGGAGCTGACTGTTTTGACTGATGATCAACCACTGCTTTCATTGTAGAATTGACCCATAGGAATCACTTTTGTTGTCAAATCCTAAATGAAGCTTGTCCATGCAATCTGAGAAAAGTTTGGCTTTGAGATCTCTTCTGACTGCATTTGTGAACATCCATGAAGTGACAAGATATTCTGCAAAGGAAATGTACCAGCTTGGACAGATTAAGATATTCAGTTACAACAGCTGTCAATACCATTAAAGAGGCATGGTCCATGCTCTTCAGTTAGATGTATTATCTGCAATCAATCACCACTTAAAGTAAATCCTGTATTACAAAAGACATCATGCAGAGTCTATACATCAGTAAAAATGTAGAAAGAAATATTCCTTCATGCTGAAATGCCTTTTCAGCTGTTATGAAATGAGGAAATAGCTCTTTAGGTTTATTGTATTCTCCAAATGTTAATTTAAAATCATATGCAGATAACCAATTTAGCTGCGCACTTGAAAAACAGAAGCTGTATATGTGCCTCAACAGTTTGTTTTATTGGTCCTGTTTATTTTTTTCTGTAATTACTCAGCTCACAATCTCCTATTTTATGTTTACAGAGTTGTACAAACATGGATGTGCATACACATCTGACAGTTCTGCAATCATTCTTCTGCTGCTTTAAGATGCAAAAAGCTTTGTTTAGTAAAATAGGAACAGCATTCTAACTAAACGAAACTACAAAGAGATAGACCTGCAAAAGAACCTACGAACTTGTAATTTTTCCAAAGGGAGCCAAAGACTTTAAAACTCTGATGTTTTATTGTGGTGGGACTTCTTAGTTAAGCTCCTTAAAACAAGTCTCTGGATGTTACCACAATACCTACTACAGAACACATATAACTACTAACATGAAGCTGAAATATGTGACTTGGCTTTTGGTTCCAGCTCTCTCAATTACTGTTGACAGAAAACAATGAATCAGTACACTAAAACAGGGATATCTTCCAGGATATCACTATGCATTCTCCAGGAACAATATGTATATCTCATAGTCAGCAGAAAAGGCTGTGCCTCTTACACAACAATGCTCCCAACTTCAGTCACCGCAGGTAACACTGGCTAACCAATGTCAGCCTAGCTTAAAAAAACCTGGCTAAACCACAGTAGCCAGTGGAAGTGAGATTACTCAGCAGAGTAGAAAACACGTTGGTAGAAAGAATCACACATATGCAGGAAGAATGCAAACTTCTCACATTTTGGAAAAGGCTTTTTTTATTTGCAATATCCAGTTTGGCCTGATGTACACAAAAATGCAGCCAAAACAAGACCAGGTAGAGGTGAAACATCAGCTGCTGCTTCTGACTAGCGACTAATTACTGATTGACACGGTGCAGAGCTCAGCAGCCATAGAAGTCCTGGAACTCTGAAGACCCTCTTGCATCTCCCCACACTATATTCAGGCTAATGACACAGAAGCAAATTTCATAAAAGCGCCCAGTTGAAGATAAAAAAAATGAAAATGTAATCCAGGCCAACAGCGAACAACCTAGATCAGCTCTTGCAGTGCAATAATGATTTAAAAAACAATTTTGAGAAAGTGGCTGCAGCTAGTGCAACATCCACGCTAACAGAATGAACCTAGCAACATTCAGTACCAAGTCCTACTGTTAATGGCAACTGATTTACATCTCCTTGCAACAGAATTCAACCAAATTCAACTCTACCTGTAACACACTTCTTCCTCCCTTTCAAAAACCAGACCCTGATGGAACACAGAAGCCAAAAAGGACAAACAGCTGTGCTTGAAGCCCCATCTACTGACAAACAGTAGAAGTGTTGCTAAGCTACAGCAATATTCCAGAGAACGTCCCTTGGCACAACTGGTATTGCTTCTTAAAAAAGAAGTAAAACACAAACATTTTGAGAGGTAGTCCAACTACAAAATGTTGTTTTCAAATCACACAGGACATCTCTCCCAAGAAACCAACTAGCCAGAAAGCAACAAACCCATCCAGACTAAAAAGCGACATACTTTACCAAATCCACCCTATTCTGTTGACACTCACAGACACAGAATTAGGAAAACACAAACAGGCATGCTGATCTCAAACCTGCATTTGAACACCTGCACTTTCCAGCCTGTGTCAGGAAAAGGTCTGCACGTTACTTCTGCCTAAGGAAGCATCCTGAAAGACATATTTCTCACCACTTACTCTTGACCCAAAAGAAAACCGACTCAAAACCTTGCTGCAGAGTACCAGTACAGTGCAGTGGGGGAAGACACATCAGTGCCTGATATGAGAAGGGTAACGTATCACTTCTCATCTGAGTCCACCAAATGAAATCACATCACTGGCAAGCAGCAGTCTGCTGAGTTCTGCCACAGCATCATGCATGCTTTCCTTCAGGGCCATGAGCTCCCTAGTCCATAGGCGTTCACTAAACCCTTAACAAAGTATCCATCCCTCTGCTACTCAATCTGCAGACAGGCAATGCCAAAGAAAATGTGCAGAGTATTTTCATTCTGAACTCCCTGGCCTTTAACAAAACTGCAAAGTTTTCTTGTTCTGACTTTCAACTGGAACTAATGAGCTGCTGGGATCAGAGACCATCACATGCATGGCCTGACTACTGGGAGACATGCTTGGGGTTAGAAGCAGAGATTTGGGTTTAATGTTCGCCCTCTACTCATTTTCCAAGCGGCAAATTTCCAGACCTCTGCAGGCCTGAGGAGTTGAAAGATTTAAAAACTAAACATTTTAGTGGGTGAGATCCCTTCAAGCAGTGGAGACAGCATGTATGCCTGTCTGATAGCTGGTATGGCTCCAATACAGAAAGGACAGGATTTGAATCTTGCTGACCTTGAAGAGACCAACTCAAGACAAAATTCAGAAAAGCTGTCAACATCAAATTCATATCAAGTAACTAAATGGCCTTTTTTTTTTTTATTTTAACTCAAACTGCTTACAAAAGTTGAAGCTGGGAAAAAAAGTTCCTTCTGTGTAGTCTGAACTCTGATGCAAATAGTTCATATCAAGACAGAGTTAGAACTAAATGGCAAAAGGCATTTTCCTGTTTCATCTTCCCAGTTTCATGTGACCTAGCCGTGAATGAAAAGATGTCACATAACCTCTACCAAGTATTTCCACCGTCAGTATGTACCAGCTATAGGAACTACTACTTGAAATAGAATGACAAAAAGTATTATCTCAAACTCCCAAATCTAAAGGACCTTTCACAGAAGCATGGCAATCTTGGTATCCAAACCCTTTCACAGACACACAAAGTTAGCTGGCAGCTGAAAGCCCGTTCATTTTTCTTACTTTAATGTATACTCTAGATTTAGCATAAAGATCATGGCCAAAACTGTTTACGAGGTCAATACTCAATCCTCAAATCCTTAAAAGTTCTCGATTCCAATTCAATTTTCCTTATCTCCTTCTCTTTGAGTATAGCAGTGACCAGAGAGAGAAAGCACCCTATCAGAATAGCTGTAGTTTATCTTCAGCCAGAAGGAACCTTGAAGAGCTTGGGAGACAAATGCTATGTATACCATCTGCTGTCTAGACTTGGCTTCTGGAGTATATAGTATAATTACATCTTTCCCAAAGGTCCTCATTACTATCCAGGAACACAGCAAGGAAATCAAAAGGAGATATTAAAGTAATACATTTGGCAATGACCTATCGCTGTTACACAAAATAAAGCTATCAACAATGTTCAGAGCTAATCAGGCCACAGCTTCCACACAAAAGACACAACTGATAAGCTCCTACTTAAAAGCTCCTGCTTTACTATTGGAACTGGAGGCACTAATCATACAGCTGCCAGACAAGGAACAAATGCCTGTCATTAGCATATTTAGAAGGCGGCTGGACCCCAGCACACAAACATTTCAGCAGCCCATCTCCCAGACAACAATTACTGGAATGCAAACAGCAGGTTCATCATTTAAACAGAGATTATTCTAAGCAGTTTGTACCAGGCAGTTGTTAAGACTATCCATCAGATGTTAGCTGAAGATGTCAGCGTTTTTTCAAGTGCTAAAGCATCTTTAGGGAGATTAAGCATATTGATACAATTTGGAACAATAAATATACCCATACATTTTATACTTGTATCTTTCTGTCACTGGATGGCAAAAGAACAGCAATTGATGCAGAGTGAGGCCCTTCAGTATCTCATTTTAGTTTGATAGCAAACTACTGAGGTTCTTTTGGTTTTGTTCTCAACTCTTCTTATGTTGATTTCACTTGCTCTGTTTTAATTTGTAATGTTAAGGTGGGCACACTCAAACACTTTTTGTATGTAAAAAGAACTCCAGAACATACAAAAGCTTGACAAGTGTTTCAGCAGACTTCTCTGAAGAAGGTTCTTCACCTGACTTTGAGTTGCGTGAAGAGAAGAATACTTTCTTCGTTCAGAAGGTTTCGTATGTTATATCCATTTCCTACAAACAAAAAAAGAGTAAGTTTTCTTTAGGAGTCACTAGCAATTTTTCAAGTTCTGTCCTATCTTCAGCCAAGTGTTTTTTTATTTCATATATTTTAACAGAAGAAAAATTAGCTCCTAATCTAGGATGCCACTCTTACAGACGGGTGTATTTCAAAGAGATGACAGGGAATACAGCTAGTGTCATCTATTTTAACATGTGGTAAGAATAAAGTGCATCTTTGCTAAGAAAATTTTTACTGAAAAGAATGTAATAGGCTTGAGCCCTCAGCTCTCAAAACTCACAATAAAACTTAAAGGTGGCTGAATTTAATTTATTCCTACAGAAACTATCAATAAATAAAATCTGCACATGGAAACTCACCTGCAGATCTTCACTTGAGATTTGCTCATTAACATGACCACAAAATAGAATCATCTAATAGGCTTTGAACATCGTGAATGAGCAATATCCTAACATTCATACAGAGCCACACAAGGACTTACAAAGATCACCTGCCACAAACACTGCATTGCCCATCCAGCTATACTAAGACCAGCCAGGAAGAAGCAAGGGAGGAATGGAGATAAACTATAGATCCTTATGGTCCTATGAAACTTTGAGCATTTTGTATAATCCACTTTCCCAAAAAGCAAAACATTGCCTCTGCAGACGCCCTAAAATTTTAAGAATAAACACACAAAAAACCCCCAACTTTAAAGCATCAAGCATTACTTGAACAATGATTGCTCAATCAGGACATCATGCTGAAAAGTTAACAGAAAAAGGGCCAATTTGTCATTTTCTAAGACAGCCTCTCCACAAGAAAGCTATACAAAAGCTTTCTACAGCTTCATAAGCAGCCTGCTTTACAAGTACTACAAAATCTTCTGATTAGTATCTTAACCCACTGATGGACAGTTTCCCATATGGAATTCATGTTACTTTTATATCAGAAAGACAAATCAGGTCTTTAAATGCGCAACGAATTTATGACCCATTCAACAAGACACTCTGCACAAAGCACAAAACATGGAGAACTGACCCAAATGGATTTTCATAATTTTCCGTAGAAGAAAACAGCAAGCAGATGATGACCAAAACAGTTATATTATCTACCACTATATTAAGCCGCCTGTGATGTTTTCCCAACAGTGTTGTGTCACATTCAGTTCTCCATAACCCTATACTTTCCCACTCTTTATTCCATCTCTCTTTCAGTCATTCAGTTTGGTTTTGATTCCTAGCATGCTAATTCAGTCTCAACCACCCCCAACACATTGGTTTTAGACACGTGTACTCACCTGGTGGAACATAGAAGGAGTCCCCCGTAGTCAGATAATATGATGTCTTATGTAATGTAACAATAATTTTGCCATGGATAATATAGAAAGCCTTAATGAAAGTCAAAGGATTCTAAGATTAGCAATGCTTCCTTTGCAAACATTTAAGAAAGTTATCCCAGAAAACATTTGCACACATGTTGTAACAAAGATAAAAACCAAAATAAGCTGGCAGAACTGCAATCCCTTTTCTTCCCCCACACTGCTGAGAAATAAGATGCAGAACTCAAAAGGGGGATGGGGTCATCTTCTTTATTTGATACTTCCGTCTTGCCTGCAAGATCTAGACAGTAAGTGCACACAGACATACAGATTTAGTATGACACAAAGGAGGGCAACGTGCACGCAAAGTACCTCTAGCAAATGATTCATTAATGTTTGTGTGCATTATAGGAGGGAAAACCTCCGAAAAACCTGTCAGCTTCATATGTTACTTCCAACCACGCTAAGATCTCCTGTTTACACAGTCAGTTTTATAAAAATAAGAAAAAAGCACACTTACTATTGTATCCATGTGGACAAACTGGTGTCCCTTTTCTTTAAGTGGTTTCAAAACCAATTTCCCCGTTGCAAAAACAGATGTATTCAAATTTTTGTATATTTCTACCGCTTCATCTTTGAAGGAGCAAGCGTGACTGCTTTCAGTGTTAATACATTCTACAAAAAGTCCAGGAGATTAGCATTAATGCTATCACATAATTAGTCTTGTTGCTTGCTCAGTGCATTATATATTGTTTCAGTGCAACACCTCCAAAAGCTATACTCAGTATTTAGCTGAAAAATCACAACACTTTTTGTTTCCCTCAGAACTTTCTCCAGAAGAGCAATGACTATTTCAATAGCTCACCTTCTTATGCCCAGTGTGGCATGAACAATTTTTTTTCTTATCAGTCTAAACACAGCTTGTATAATTCACAGTGTCCCCTGGTGACATCCCTTCAACTCACCTAGAACTACCTCCTCATTTGTTACTGGGTCCAGTACAGTGGTTGGCTTAGAAGTATCAGCTAGGTTGTGATTCGAACTTGCAGGTATCTCTCTCCTATCTGAGGAAACAAAGAAACCAAAACAAAACCAGAAAAATAATCACTATACATTTTAAAAACTTAATTATTTAACCACAACTTCTCCACAATCCTAATGCCACGTTACGTACTTAAACTTGTTTTGTTTTTTTTTAATAAGCGAACTAAACAGACTGAATACATTTAATTTAAATAAAAGGAAACCATCCATAAAAACTCCTTGAAAATGTAATTTTCATTGAAATAATTTCTGTGTGTAATAGATGAAGGCTCTCTAAATCCTAAGAAATTTCCCAGGGGAATGTCAACTATTTATCCTATGCTATTAACAACAGTATTTACTCAAAAGTATCTGTATTTTCAGAGAAGTGCTTTTCTAGCAACACATGCTGAGAGGATATGAAATACACGATGAAGTATGAAGACCAAGTTTTTTTGCTTTTACCTACTGCTGATAAAGGAGACTTAAGAGATAAAGCAATCTAAAGACTAAGCACATGTCCAATTTTCCTTTTCTCAAGGAATACCACTATAGAAACCTCACTGTAAGTTGTAAATCTGAGAACTATTTCTTTAATAAAAAGGATTTTTCCAGAGCAGGAAATATCCTAAGAATCGATGACAACTCTACACTTTTCAAACAGAAAAGAGATGCTGGAAAATGTTCACAACAGAATAAATATCCCAAAGCTCTCCTGCAGAATTCTCATAAGCAGACAATTTTAGCTTTACAGTGCACGGGAAATTTCTTTAAACACAACCAGAAGCAGCATGTTAAAGGCAAGCTGTTGCACTTTGTAGGCACTCATGGCTCCTTAAATACCCTTACACCAAGACAGTCAGGGGTAGGAAGAAAGTTGCTGTGTTTGAACAGCTCTGTTCCAACATAACCATCTCTGTATAAAAAGAAGCAGCATCAGGTGTAACTCTATAGCTATAACAACAGAATTTTTATTGTATCAATAAGATTTGAGAATTCGTGCTAGGAATTTTACTCAGCTGACAGTTCCTATATGCATCACTAAAACTCAAGGATGTGAGCAAAAAGAGTATCTCTGAGGATGGATGTCTGTTAGAGAGGAAATCAGTCACTTCTGGAAGACTGTTTCAAAGCAACCAATAGCTCTTGTAAGATACAACACGAACAGTCACTACCAGCTCAGGTTCACATGCACTGCAAATTATTTATATTACAACGTAAATTGTACTTCAATTGATCTAGACCAGGATCCTGTCTCCCATCAATGGTCAAAAGCGGGTAACAGAGTAATGGCACTTCCATGGAATACTTCCCATCTCTAACCTGGAGCTCACACACTTTATTTAGAGCTGTTAAGTCTCCTGTTAATGTATCTACCTCATATCTTGAATCTACATAAATATTTTTATCCACAATGTTATGGGGCAGAAAGCACATAGTGAAGAATGGCCACCTTATTCTGCTAAAGAACCCAGCTCTCAGTACCTTCCTGCCACATCTTCTAGTTCTTGTGTTTAAAAAGAAACATACAAAAAAGCCAACAAAACAATTTATTTCTATTTCCCTTCTCCACACCACTTGTGATTTTATAGATCTTTCTCATGCCTCCACAGAACTCTCCTAAGGGCTGAGGAGTCTTCACTATGTAGCTACTTCTGTACAAAAGTCCTTTCATGTTTTTGATAAGCTTTCCCTGAACCTTCTCTAATCCTACCACTTTCTTCTTGAGTTAAGGGATAAAATTCACATGAAACACTCTAGAAAATCAGAAATTTTTACCAACAGTGACTGTTTCCTTCCTTATTTCTCCGATTATTATTTCAGCCCTGATTTGTTTTAGAACTGTGTTAGGACCATATGGCGTTTTCCATGCTTGTTAGCATTTGATTTATTAGTTCTATAACTTTACAGAGAAATGTTTCAAACAACTGCTCTAAACAGTCCCCATAAAGAAAGGCTCTTCAACATTGAAACATCTTCCAGATTGCATAGCAAAAATAATTTGGCATTTGAATTTTGACTGTTTTCTGAACACTACCTAAATATTTATTATCTTCTGGACACAGAGGCTCTAGCAGAGCTTCCTTTCCCTTTTTGTTTAAACACAGGTTTATTGCCCACTTTGAACCATTTTATGCACTGTTCTTAAAGCTCTCTCTTCACCTACTGTGTTGTGGGTTTGTATTTAACCTGCAAAAGCTTAAGACTCTACTAACACCATATACTGCCTTTTCTGATGTGATATTACAGGTATCAGTAAAACGACCACAAGTTTTTATACCTCAACTGTGCACATTAGCATCATGATCTGAACACAAACAGAAGTACAGTTTATTTTATTTTCCCTACCCCTGCTTTAAAGGCACAACAACGCTTCTGGGTATGTTCTGTATTTCTTCCTTTCTTCTGAAAAGTTAACATTTTTAAAACAAGAAAATACATCATTGCTATAGATAAAGTAAAACCAGGCTTTTCCACATCACATTAATAGATTTTAGTATAAAATTATTTTCACCCAGAGAGGGAATCAAGTGTTTATAGGAGGAAGATGTCACAGCAATAGAGTATTGGATTACAGACAACTTTTTTTTTTAAGTATTAAAAGGAAAAAAGTCTGTGTTCATACTTGTTTTATTGGTTTTCTGCTTGTGACGATCCTTCCTCTGTTTATTCTTATTGCAAGACTGTGTTTCTGGATGCACTAATCCACCGATCACGAGCCCTCCTGAAACAAAAGAAAGTTAAACAAAGTTCGCTAACTCACAGTAACTTTAAAAGAATGCAAACTTCCACAACCAACAAGCATTTCAGTTGAGAATATACTTCCTTGATGCTGCTGAAATTTTCAGACAGCTTTAGAAAGCCAGAACAAACCAAAAAGCTTTTCATTATTAAGTATTTCGGAGTGCAATGCAACTTGAGATATTTTGAAAATAATTTTTACCAAATTTCAGTCACAGAACATTTCACAAAGCCATGATATGAAAGCAATTTTTAAAGACAAAATATCACTTTTAGGAACACAAAGAAATACTATTCTCAAACAAATTAATTAATTAAGAAAAGATGAAATATTAGGCTGAATTGTCAGGAAAAAAACCAAGAGAACAAGATATATTTGTTCATTTAGGGAATTTAACCCTGAGACTGGATAAGATATGATAGTATCTGCTCAGGAAAACAATTCTCACACAAAGAGAAATGCTCCAATGAATGATCCAGCAGATTGTCTCTTTTTCCAGTATCATACACAATCCCTGATGTAATAAAACTACTGGTATAGGGAAACTGTTCTGTTTTCTCTAAACAGTGAAGGCGAGGTTACTTAACATACTCTCCTGATACTATTTTCAGCTGACATGGGAATATTAGGAGAGAAAAAGACTACATGGAAAGGTGACTAAATAGCTAGTGACTTTAATAATCTTTAAAAAAAAATAAATACTCAATAGTAAGCATTTCAAAGTCCTCACGGCACAAGATCAACCCACAGATTTTTTTTTTTCTTTACCACTCCATCAGAAGGAAGCAAATAGGTATTTTGGAACTAATACCTGAAGGGCTCATAGTATAGTTTATGCGCTCGCCTCTCCAATATTCCAGAGGTCTTAGCCGTATCCTTTTTGTTCGACGAACGTTAGGTGTGTTGGAAGGCATTACTAATTTGAAGGATGACATAATTCACATTAAGCATGAAAAGAAAATTCAGAGATGGAAAATATTAAGTATCCTTTCCTGTTTTGCTGTATCACAAGGGGGTTCAGCACTTCCCAGCTGATATTTATATTGCTGTTGTGAGAGGAAAATGGGATCTAAATATTGACAAAAGCCCTCTTTTGCATACATCACTATTTCACTTTCCTTTTTCTTAAACAATCACCACGCTGACTTTACATTACATTTAGTTTTATGCATGTTAGTGAATCACTGAGATATGGACCTTAGGAGCTCAAGCACAAGGACAGAAAGCATGCTACAGCTGTGAAGACAAAGCTCTCGACAAAGACTGACTCCGCCTAAATCTGAGGGATTTCATTAGCAACAGTGAAAAGGCACTGCCTTAGTTATGGCAAGGGGAGAGTAAGAGACTGCACACGCAGCTCCTCCTCTTCCAGATTCACAAGTCCCATTTCTGAGGTCCAGAAGAGCGGCACTTCCGCCAACAGAAACTCCACACATTTCCAAGATTTCTCAGATATTTATCTTCAGATGTCCTTATTACATAGTCTCAACTTTCAAGTTGTCTAAGCTGCCATATATGAATACAGTAAGATGTATTTTAGTATTTGTAAGGAAGAATAAAATTCCTTTAAGAGCTAAGAGCAAACTAGTCAAGAATACTTAAATGTTAGAAATGGTAAATATAAAAAACTTGATGAAATAGTTTTTGAAGGTAGACAACTAAAGTGTTGTGCATGAAATAATAATGAAGGCAATAAAAATACCCCAATACAAAACAGACAAGCATGGGACTGCAATCAACTGCACATCCACTGTTCCATCCTATCCAGACCCAGACCACCACAGAAGGCAGGTTATTTGCACCATCAGTTATACTGCATAAAACTAATACAGACTCCTACTGTTCTCTCTGATCTGTACGTTTGTCTTGACTCAATCGTTTTGGAATACATTCAGTGCAGGGAGCTCAGTGTGCAGCTGCAGTGCCAGTCTCCTTCAGCAAAGTTTACATCAAGTTGGAAATACATTTGTATTTACACACTTACATTATGATATTTTAAAATAATCTTACCTATTTTATGCCTTGCTATGTTGTTTGACAACAATTCTCTTACTTTGTAATTCAGGTCATCATAATTGTCTGTAAACACATTCAAGAAAACACCACTATAGGCATTTACTATTCCTGACTTTTATTCAATATACCCACTAAAAGCAACCCAGGGTAATACAAACTGAAGTCCCAACGATACTGTTCCCTCTTAACACATTTTGCTATAAACATATACAAAATCAAATGTAGATAAACAGTATATGCAATCAGTAAGTTTGAAAATTACATGAAAACTATATATTCAAGTAAATATTCCTCAGACCTATTCCTCTTGATAAAATGAACATCGGCAAATTATGACAAAGTGCAAGGTCATTCAGCTTTATATCACTCAAACCTAGCTTTAGAATAAACGTCTTACCAAAACACACACAAAACTCGGTCTCTGAAGAAAGCATTGCACGAACTTACAACATTCACATATTCACTTTTGGCTCTAAAACACTAACAAAAAGACTTTTTATCTCCAGGGCTCATGATCATTATGACAATGTGTGCAACTGGTGTAGTGAAACTTTGAATTCAAATCAAACAAATTAAAAAAACAAACAAACAAAAAACACACACACACACAAAAAAACCCACAAAAAAACAGACACCACAAACCAAACCAACCAACCAAAACACCCCAAACCAAAATATTCTTGCGTGAACAGGCCATTGGGCTGTACAATTTGGTCCAGGGTGGCCTTAAGAGATCGCATATAGTACTATCACATGGCAGCACATCAAACTGGTACAAATGGAGCCTGAAAAATTTGTTCAAAATATTTTGGAGGGATAACTTTATCCTGGTAGGCTTGATGACAAACCATGGAGGGCTTGTCCTTCCAAAGCTAACACAACCTAAGGCTGGCATATTGTACCATGTACTTGGACAGAAATGTAACCACGGCCAATAAAATCTGCACTTGTTCTGGACAATTTCTGTATTCACAACAGAAATTACTGAACCATCAGTCACAGTTTAAAAGAAGCTTATACATAAAATGCAAGAAAATACCAACTTTAAACGTTACCTGAAGATGTTTCATACTGTTCACAAGACTTACTGCTGGAAGCAAATTTATCACAATGTTCTAGAACAGGCCCACTGCAAAAGAATAAAAAACAAACCCGCTTAAAGATGTTAGACGTCAAAGGAAGATTACAGCACTACCATGAATATAAAATTTTTTTCAGATCATGTGGTCTGGGTTTTCTTTTTCTTTCAAACACCTGTCTATAGTGATTAGACACTAAAGCAAATGACTGCCAGTTAGAAATCACAGGTCTGAAACTCATCAACTGCTCCTCTACTCAGTCACCAGGCAGAAAAATTAGTGTTCACACCTCCTCTCTAAACAGGTTTCCTAAACTTTTTCTTTTTTTCTCCCTTCCAGAATAGAGAGACCTTCTTTTGTAACATTACCTTTCAAACAATTTTCCATATACTGTGATTACGGAATTGCTTTAAAGAAATGTTTTGCATACTATAAGGAATGGACAGTAAAATAGTTTGTAATGAGTATTCTGTCATGAAATCTCCCCCAGAACATGACAATTTATATGTGTGGCTCCACCAGAGATTCTTTAGCAATCAGATCACTTCTAACAGGACTTGTCTTACAGCCTTAGCATCAGTACCCTCAACCTTCCTTATTCCTCCATCTGTGGCTATGCTTCACTGCTTTTACTGTGCCAGTGAAGTTCAGCTGTTATCCACCTAAACTCCAAAAGATGCATTTAAATTATCTAAATTAGCGAACCTACACTACAAATTTGTCCAAGTAGGTCTACAGTAGTTTCCCTTATAAATAAAAATCCCAAATTTTTTCTGCAGAATGACTGCTTAAGAATAAGTTCACAGACTGACACTCCTGTTTGCTTTGTCATTAAGTTCCCCTGAAGGGGAAGATACATGCCTATCTACATGCACAAAGTTTGGATTGTAGTTACAGCTCTATACCCCACTTAACAGTTGTTATTAGTTCTAGGAGCACTGGTGTTTCTGTTCCAAAATCACACACTAAAGTGGAAGCAAGCCTCAAAGGAAAAAAATCCCCTAAGGCAAGAAAGTTACTATGACCCCTTATTTATGACAGGAAGAAAAATTTTACAAGTTTATTAACTGCATTAGCACAGTATTTAAAACCCTCAAGCATGAATCATAATTCTTTTCTATTAGGTGCTTCACTAGCAGAGCACAGAATGGGGTAGTAGTACCAAACTGTTCTGTCTCAGTGGGGCAAAAGTGAGATTAAATTCAAGGTTTTCAGATAATGCAAAAAATTACCTTCCATAGTTCACAGCCTTCTCAACCACAAAGGCATCTCTAGAAGAGCAAAAATTATTCTTAGTACATTTTAGTGTTGAGTCAATTTTACTTAATGAAAGGAACCTGTAGGTCAATAATTTTATATCCTGAACAAAACCATAAAAAAGACATTAAAAAAAGATTAAAAAACAATGCAAAGAACAACTATTATAAACTGGTTTTAGACTCCTTAAACTTCATCTTTAGATTGCCAATGACTAGAAAGTTACTTCCACAAAAGTAAATACAACAGCTGAAAAATTAAATGCTGTATTTTCTGAATTTCATTTTAAAAAATAACAAACCTGACAGTGAAGTTACTCTGTGGTGGTGGGATTGTGTTAAACTGGGTCTACTACACAAGTCTCATGAGAACAGTTTAACCAGCACAAGCTTCCTCACGTAAAAGACACTAATTTGGCACCCCCATTTGAGAATAGAATGTTGACTACACCACTTGGTTTCTCTATTAACTATTTGACCAGTCTCAAACTACCTCGTAGTTCAGTTGGGCCATCACTGCTTAAAAGTTAACAAGGTGTGTTTAATTATCTATCAAGTTATACCACACTTGTAAGGAATCATATAAAAAGCTTACTGTGGTCCATGCTGCCTCTTACGTTTTCTTTTGTTATTTTTTATTTTCACATCTGATAACTTCTGTTTTTTCCTTGCCGTGTTCTGTACAGAAGAGCTGTCAGAGTCTGTTTGAGATTCAGTGTCCTCAGGGTTTGAGTAAACAGCTTTATTGGTTCTGCAAGGAATCTTTTCGGGTATCTTCCCTGAATACTTGGCTGGCAATTGTTTCTTTTTAGAATTCTTGACACTGTCCAAGGGATGCTGTAGTGCTTTCACAGGAATTTGGTTATTTGCACCATGTGGTGACTCCAATGTGTGCAATACATTTCCAGGCTTTTCAGACACATCTTTCAAATCTGCAGGCTCTCTTTCATGCTCTTCTTCACCAGGTTTACTATTAGAACTCTTCTCTCTTTGTAACTGAGGCTTTTTATTACTACTTTTCTGGACAGATTTTTTAAGCTCCTTCCTTGGACTTACTGCCACTTTCTTAGCTACTTTGACTTTTGGAAGTTTCTGCTTAGCAGTTTGTTTCCTCTTATCTAAATGCTGAGAAGATTTTGAAGCTGACTGCAGATTCGTGGAAGACTTGAGAGACTTTTTTGGAGACACAGTCTGTTTTTGCTGATGCCCAGATGAGGGCATAGGCAAATCTTCACTTGGCAGCACCCTTATTTTACATTTTTCTGCATCAGATGCCTCTGTTTCCAATCCAGACCATGACAACATCAGTTCTTCAGCTTGTGGTTTCCAGGATGTGTTCTTTTTCTGGTTTGAAGAGTCTTGCCTAAGTGCATTTTTTTTAGCCTTTCCTATCAATACACAAAACATTTGGACATTAATACCTTTTTACATTAAACATGAAGATACACACTGACATCTGAATGCATAAAAATAAACCAAAAAATCAAAACGGGAAAACAAACAAACAAAAGGTATCACAAAACCAGGTTTGTCCCTGAAGGCTAAAAGAAGGCCTTCTCTAAACTACAGTGTATAAAAAACTTTTTAGGGTACTTCCAGTATTTCGTAACAGAAAAAAAGGGAGCAGAAATGTTACATTTAGCTTGCTTTCCAGTTTTCAGTGTTTCCTGCTACAAACCACCCCTTCACAAATAATTCCTAAAAAACAATCCCCTTCAGTTTGAAGCACATGTCTTAACCTCCTTTCTACAGAGAGGAGCAAAAGTTCATGGGTACCTACCTTCTACATCTGCTCATAAGAAAATGCAACACTGCTAAATTAATTTTTAACATCCTAACAGGAGGGGCAAAGAGGGTGGCAAAAGTAAAGACACTCTGTCTCACTGCCTCATACACACCCAAATCTAAGTGTGCAAATGAAACATCAAAAAGGAATCCATTAATGTCTCTCATCTACTTTATTATAATTTCCTAATAAACCACCACAAAATAATCCAGTAATATGACTTGGAATGAAAAGTTTAAGGAGCTGTTAAAGAACTTACCCGTATGAGTGCTCTTTTGGCTTTGAGATTTAAGGACATTTCCTTCATTGTTAGAGACTGGATCCGATTTTGATGTTCTTTTGAAGTCAAGTGCTCCAACATCAAGATTATTCGGGTTCTGTTTAGTAAGTGCTTCAACCTCTGCTTTCCTGTTCTTGCGTTTCTTACTCTGTGTTGTCTTCTTTTCAGAGGGCTGAGATTTAGAAACAGGAGTTGCAGAGCCATCTTTTTTTGGTTTTTTGTTCTTACTGGGTATTGAAATCCAAGAAGTAAAAGATGCACCACCTGATTCATCAATTAAAAATTCACATTCACTTTCGATTTCTATATCTTGATCTTTCGCAGGAGGAGGTGATGGAGGTGATATCGAGACCGAATATCTACAGAAAGGAGGGACAATGACAAATCATTTTGGGCGGTGGAGTAAATTGACTTTCAATCTTTCAGACCTAGTGGTGACTCCAGAACACCTGAACACAGCACAAAACATTCTTCAGAATGCATTCATTCATTGCTCTTTAAGCTTCCAATAACAGCACAAGGCCTGCTTCTCCTTGCTTTGGACAGACGCTCAACAGTCAACTTCCTACGTAACCAGTCAGATCCAGACTAGCTCTGAAAAAGACTGCTTGCTCACTGTAAACTTCAAAATCACAAAAGGCTTTCCTGAACCGTCCAAGCTACCTATCAAAACATCTCAGGCTCTATTTGAAACACTATTCAACAGACACTATTCAACACACTATTTTACTGGCAGGCAAAACCAAGGGCACTGTTAAATCCTACACAAAATTTTGAAACAACCATTCAAACCCTTTCTCAAGTGACATTTTTAAGTAATGTTTCACTATCCCAAAACATGCTCCCAGATTTTGTTTATAGATAAAAGGATGTTCCAATATTCAGACCAGAGTTACTTTAACAGCAAATTATGTTCCATATTAAGCCTCAAAACAAACCTCTGTTGAAGTGTTCCTGTCACTACTGCTGCTAAGGGAGCTGAAGAGAAAGTCTTCTCTTTCTGCACAGAAGATGTAGCAACAGGTTCTGTTCCTTGCACAAGAACAACCTGCTCATCTCTCTCAATCTGAGGTCCTTCCAAATTTTCAAGTTCTCCACAGCTCTTTGCTGCAGCAGGTGTATTCCGGCCATCAAGACACAATCTATATATGAAAAACAGCATTCAGACATACTGCTATAAATCTTGAGAGTGCACAATAAAGTACTGTGAGGAAGAACATATGCTCCTGCTGACAGTGTCTCACTTCTTATGAATGAGCTTCCCTTTGGTAATTTGCTGGAACACAGCTTAGCTGTAGTACTTCCCAGCACAGTAGCAAGTGTCCAAAGCAACACAGAGTCCACTGGTGACTCTTGATCAAAGTAAAGGCTGCTCAGTAAGACAAATTCCTAATTTGTCCTAATGTGCTTCAGAAATTGTCAAGTTTCCTAGACTATAGGTACACTGTCTTCCGAATCTCACTCCATCAATGGGAGTCAATGGGATCAGTGTCAGTCCACCTCTATGATCTACCCCAGAGGCTCAGTCCTCCAGGAAGGCAGAACTGTGGTAAAGGACCGCTGCAAATATTGCAGTTGGGCTTCAAATTTTCCAGTGGGGAGATAAAGATCACAACTTAAATTGTTCTAATTCATATAAAACACTTGTCTATTCAGAGCGAGAGGAACGATGACTGCTTATTTCTACTTTAACAAATTCTTGTTCACTTCTAAGGTCAATACTGTCAATAGCATTCACTGGAAAAGTCTGGACTACCTGAGAAGCTGATACTTTGGTGAACTTTTCTGCAAAGAAGAGTTAAAGTCTATTCTGACAGCCTTCCTACACTTGGGTGCTGCAATTACCACCAGAATATTTAAGAATAAATAATTCTGCCCTTTTTAAAAACAGATATGGAAATTTTCTAAAAAGCTTGGAATTATTTTTTATGAGTTCACAATCTAAACTTATAAATGATTGAAACCACTGTGTTGATTTACCCTAAGATGGAGGGCATACAGGGGATATAACACCACAACCATGTTCAGCTCTATTTACTTAAGTACAGGAGAACTTTTCCCTTTCTCCACAGGAAAAGGTGATCCAACAGACCTGTGATCATCCTCAGGGTCCAAAAACATGGCAGGACTTCGGCACAGTGCTTCAACATCTTCTAATGTATTTTTTTTCTTTTTAGACACAGGAGACTCTGGTTTTTCAGAAGCAGCTCCATAATCATGTACTGCAGGCTTCAAGGGTGACTCACATGACTGTCCTGCCATATATATAGAACAGGTTTAATTCCTCTACTCAAAACCTTATAAAAAAAAAGACAAAAAACCTTAATTCAGTAATAGCAGGACCAACCTCTGCTGCTGACTGGTTTCAGCAGTGATGTAGGTGAGGATTCTCGAGAAGTAGAGGCTCTTTTCACAGATTTAGTTGATCCTGCCTTTGGCTGTCATAGTTGGTAACAAATAACGAGACAAAGTAAAACATTTGATAAAGCAACAGTATTTTGACAGGAATACAAATTTCTACAGAACGTGATATACTTTCCTTCCCTTAAATCACACTCATGTGAATCACAGTTCTATTTTAACTAAACACTTAAACTTTCTATCAAATAAGACTTCCTAAAAGTAACTGTAAATTTCAAGTAAGAGGAAAAACAGTGTGTACAGCAAAAATCTATATGCAGCTTTAAACAGACATCCTGCTAGTCTCCAGGCAAGCTATTATTTTCATTAGAATGAATTATTTTAAACAATTTAATTCACCTTTCTTAAGACAGGCTGAGGTTTTGCAAGAAATTTTTTGACATTATATGGTATTCTAACATCAAACGAAAGTAAACAAACACCATTATAAAGGATGCCTGTTCTCGTCCCTGCCATTAACAGAATATCCTATTTAAAAAAAATAGAATCAAAACATTAAAACTAAATATACAAACTAGCTTATTGGCATCATTCTCTCCAATGGAGTCCAAGACAGCCATACCGACCATCAGTAATAAGGCAGCGTGCTCCAACCTGAGACCATGAGAAATTTAAGTGTCCTGGACAAAAAGCTGAAAAAGCTTTCACTAGGAAAAAACCTAGAAAATAAGCTATTAGATAAATCTAATTATAGAATATTTACTGTTAGAGCACAACAAACTAAGAAAAAGACCCATTATCAACAACTACTACAGATGGTTAAATTGTAGCCTATATACTGTTACAAGGAGCATATGGAGCTTCTTCAATGCTCATACAGAACTAAGTCCTACAGAACTAAACTTGTACCCCAGTGAAACTGTACCCGAAGTTACACTGTGACACTGCCATAACTAACTCACCCTTTGGCTCTGCATTGAAGTCCTCTTCCCATTTTTGACAATAGGAGGTGAGCAAAGGGTTGCATTTGGAGAGTTTATTGTAAGATCACTGCTGCAACCTATGAAGAAAACACTGTAAGTATGGGGATCTTGGAATTGTCCAGGTCTCATTTATTTTTTAACAAGTTGCTACAGCTTGTTAAGGCCACATAAATCCAAACAATAAAGGAATCAGCTTCTCAGGAAAGATTACCTTTATAAAGCAGCTAAGACACAGCTTTAAGCAGCTGGGAAGGAGGTGCTTTTCAAGACCCTGAGAAAACTTTATTTTTATCCATTTTATCTCTAATTTTTATTTCTATTTACTTATCACTAAATACAATACAAAGAAGAAATTATTTCTTCTTTTACTAGCAAATTGAGTAAAACACCAAATAAGGACTTACTTTCAAAACAATCCTGTATGAGTTTCAGTACATTTTGACCTGGCTGTACATCAATCTTACTTCTAGAAAGAAGAGGGAAAAAAATATTTTAAATCAAAAATATCAAATGTTCCTATTCCAGCAATATTAAAGCAGCAAAGTTCTTACTTCTCAATATTTTAAATTATTATTTCCCCTAGTCTCAGCTTCAATATACTTTTACCTATCATTTCCACACATAGGTATCTGCAAAGAAACTCGTCTAAATAAGAATTCCAGGGAAAAAAGCCTCACTGCCACAGATTATGATGAGAATGAATTCTCTCTACATAAAAGAAAACACATAACTACTTCCCTGAGGTAAAAGACCTTTGGGATGAAGAGAGTCTCTCTTGAAATGAATATTTTTTGGGCAAAAGTGAGTGATTCACTAGCCAGACAATGTTGATCAAAAGCAAAGTAACACTAGAAAAGCCATGGAGTATTACTCCCATAATGACCATTACACACCTTTTAAAACAGCTGATTTGGTAGATTTGGTAAGCTCGTGAAATGCAAGTCTAAAAATGGATTCCAGTAACAAGAACCTCACAGGCTTCTGACATGCCTTTAAAGAATGATACAGCACTGCAAATACTCCAACTCATCTCCAGCATTTACCAGCAAGGTCCAAATATGCTGGAACTCTGTGTGGGCTTCATTTCTCTACTTCCTGAAAGGCAAAATGTCTGCACAGACTACTCCTTCCATACTCAGGCAGCCTAGTTAGGGGTACCTTAGGTATAGCAACACCATAGTTTGCTGCCTCAGCAAAGGAAACAAAGGAAAACCTTGAAGCTTTGTCCCCCAGCACTGTTTGCTCCTCCCACCACTAAGAAATACAAGACATTTGGGAAACATTGTATGATCAGTTTAATAGGACACACCATATAGCTTTGACATTATGCTCTTGGACAAAAATCCACATAGGTTTTCCAGAATCTAAGAATAAAATTTTAAACGCAAATTACCCTCCTCCATGGCAGAATCTTGCTCTGTAGTCTTTTTTTAAATGATTCTGTGAAGAAATAGGAATAAGTTTTTACTAGGCATAATAACACTTGACAGGAAAACAAGTAAGCAGATATCAAGTATTCTCAAGCCGTCATAAACTAGTGGGAAAGTGGAGTTACTGCAGCCCCGTTTTCCTTAGAACGCCACAGCAGCTACAACCCCCGTAACAACTGCCAGAAATTCAGCTTTCCACAAGAACCATCAAAGCATCTGTTGCATTTAAAATCAGAGAGCCTTACAGGAGACTTACATGACAGAAATCACAGAGAATCTAAGGATTTGGTTACTAATTACACAAGTGTAATGACTAATCTTTTAAGTAAGGAAGAGGAATGAACTACCACAAAGCAAGCCAGGACATAACCTTACAAAACATCCGCTGCTGTGTGTTAACTGCTCATGTGATGATTCTTACCCTGTTTGCCACAGGCTCGACCACACTGACAGGCAGTGAGAGCACATTGCTGTGCCATGGTAAAACTACAGCCTCAGTTAAGTCCCAGCGCCACCAAACATACTTGGAACCCGAATATAATCAAAATCATTCAAGTAGAAAACATGACTCCAGTCGTCTGCTACCACAACTAGAGTAGTAATACTTCAAATGGCAACATATTATCAGCGTTACCTTCTGCGTCAACAAATGAAATAAAGCCGCTGACTTGGAAACAGGCAAAGGCTATCGAGGATACAAATGGGAAGAAAGGTCAAGAAAAATTCAAGACCTAAGCAGAGTGCAGTTTTTCACAGATACAACAGAAAAACATCTCAAAAAAATGTAAAAGTTTAGCTGAAAAACAACTACCTCTTATTCGTGTAAATTTAAAAAGTACGTGCAGTGTGGAGATTATCTAATCATAGCACAACAGAATTCAGCTCATTTTTCTGAAGTTTGCCATACTGACAGTACTTTGCACTTCTTTGTGATTCCTCTTTGGATATTACTTCTGGTAAAAAAAACAACCAACACCACGTATGGATTGATCGTACTGCAAACTTTCGACATCAGCCTTAAGAGGCAGAAGGAAACTCCACCTCGCACATGAAAACAACTGACCAAAAGCCACCCCTTCAGAAACTGTGCAGAACCACACTCCAGTCAATCTGACACTCGGCTTTAAACCTCTTCCCCGTGCAGCACAATCCACTGGCACGCAGCCTTTCGCACTAAAGGGACTGAAAATCTCCTGTAACGGACCTAAAAGTGACTTTTAACAGTTCATTTATGAGTGTGTTCGCATCGCCCTGCACACGAAGAGTTTTAAAACTCAAGATGAGCACGATCTGCACAAGTGTCCGGCTCTGTACGCGTTCACTCGCCCATGGAAGGCGGCTCTCCAGAGGCAGCCTGAGGGGAACGGGGCTCCCAGGGGCCCGGACCCGTAGGTCGCAGTGCGCCAACCCCGGCCTCGCTCTCCTCAGGGAGAAGGGGAAGACCCCCCAGTGAGGCGGAAGGACGGCCCCGTCCCTCCCCCGGGAACGCGCCGGGGGCCGCGCCTCCGGCTGTCCGGAAGGGACCGGCCGCTGCCCACGAGACAGCGCACAGACAGACCAACAGGCAGGCGGACAGGCCGACAGACAGACGCACCCCCGCCGCCCCCGCGCTCTCTCACCAAGGCCTCTGCCATCCCGGACCGCGCCCCAAGCGCCGCTTTCGAACCCGGGCGCCTTTCCCGCCGCCCGCGCGCCCACCGCCGGCGGGGACAGCGGCGCCCGGCCACGCCCCCCCGCCCCCGCCTCATTGGTCGGCGGCCGCCGCGCGCCACTGAGGGACGCTACTTTTGGCGCGCGCGCTGTGGCGCCTGCGCAGGAGTGGCGGTTGCTCCCGCCCTCAGCTGCGGTCTTGCCTTCCTTTCCCTGAGGGGACCTGGCGGGCGGCGGGTCCCCTTCCTTTGTCCCCTCCTGGGAAACGCCGCTTCGGATCCTCGGGTTTCCAAACAGCCACTGTCACTAGGGGGCGCTGCATTTTTTTCTTTAAAACGTTAGTGAAGAACTTAACACTGAGCAAAAAACAAGTGCTTGGTAACACGAGGGCGCAGTGCCTTACAGTGCCCGCGAAACGCTGCCCAAAAAAAGTTTTAAATGATGGTTTTTATTGCACACTTGTGACTGGAATACCATCCCTGTTCTTTCTGACCACTATAGGGAAGGCCCACTGTATTTATGAAAGTACAACACCAGAAGTTTATGCTTTCTTTTCATGAAAATATCTAAGGTCACTTTGTGAAGACGGCGCTGCTCCACGTACATCAGGTTAGAGTTGCAGCTTTTCCTCACCCTGAAACTGAAACTTGCGTGCTGCTGCGAGAAGTGGGAACTTAAATACTTCTTTGCTGTATCTCACTTTTGCCATGCAAAATTACTGACTTACTAGCAAGACAGTTCTGCTGGTATTAATGCTGTAACTCACGACACTTTCAAGCTTGACTCTCAGTACGCTTTCTGCACCATGGATAAACACCCACATTAGCTACTTCATCAACCACACAAAAGATTCATTTTAATTAAATGCTCAAAAGCTCTCTGGTCAAAATTTATCAACCTTTGGACAAAGGTTTAGATTGATGCACTGTGATGCACATATGCTTTCTGTAATTGCACAACAGGAGATAATTAACTGGGATTGATAAACCTTTCAAGCTAACGTCAGTTTCCTTTCTTCAAACAACTAGCCTACAGCCACATTGTTTCAAAGACACAAGGAAAAATTAACAAACCTTTACTTGTGTTTGATAACGCAGACAGATAAACAAACTCTTTGCCTACCTCAAACCCACATTATTTCAGGACGTTAGATGCCATGATGAGGGTGACAGGGTTTCTGCATTCACAAACACCCAAATGGTGCCAGAGTTGTTCTTCCTATGTAGTCACTATTCTTGAATAGCTTTTTGGTGTGTGTGGTTGTTGGTTTTTTTTTTTTTTAGTAAACATTCACATATTTATCCTACATAGGAAAAGCGTGGGAAAATAAGATGGAAACATCTACTTTTTACTCGTGGTATAGGTAAATAGACCCTAAAGCCATCAGATGCACCAAAGCAGTCTTGGTAACAGTAGCAAGATCTTCACACAGAATCCGCACTACTCCTAACCTTAAAGAAACACTTTACTAACCACAGAGAACAGTTGAGCGGGGTGCTATAAGTGCCCCGTGCTTTGCACAAACATTCCTGCATCTATTTTAAGAACGCTAGAAATTCAGAGAAAGCTAGTGTAAATATCAGCAAACTCTTCAAGAAAGCATTTGAGTAAGAAAGATCTTCAATGCTGACATAAAACTTCATCCCTGAAAATCAACTGCTCCTTGAAAGAATAACATTTCGAAAGAAAGCTATTTGAAGTGTTCTAATGGAAAGGCAGTTCTTCAATGTTGCAGGAAGAAAGCTAGCTCTAGCTGCTCCACAGAAATAGAGCATCAAATGGTCCTAGACAAACACAATTTCATTACAATGAAGAAAAAACAAAAACAGAAAAAAACTCACAAACAGCAAAAAACAAAGCAAAACAGAAAAACACCAAAGAGAAAAAGCAGTTCTCAGATTCCAGGTAGTGCTACAAGCCTCTAGCTTGGTAGCACTGGTAGTGTCAACGCTGAAGATCTGAAAGCCCAGCACCCCACAATTCACTTTCCCAGCTTGACTGAACCCTTTTGGTGTCATCATGCTGAGCACCTGCTGAGACTTTTGATAAAAAGCAGGAACAGATTGAGAAATGGGCTGTATCAAATACAAATTCACACTGAATAAACCCACTCTACTGCACAACCTTCAATATAAATACATTCACTCTCTGTATCAGCAGTTCAAAAAAGTTTAAAACATGAAAAAGTTTTAATGAGCCACTTGACATGCACAGTTCTTCTATATAAAGTCCTCTTGAAGTTTTTAGTTCTAAGATTTTACCTAGATAATTTATATCCAAAAATTTTAAAGGTGTGCTAGTAACTGTCTAGAGCCATTATGCATTTTCAATTTTTCCACAAGCAACTTTTTAACTGAGCAGAACCCATTCACAGAGCAGACGCTCATCCAGCAGATACACACAATAAGAGCAGCACAGAGATACAGCCATGTCTGTAAATTCTGGCTGTGATCCCAGCCAGCCTTGACCTGCACTTTTTGACAAGGGTCTAAAAGTTGTATGCATTGTTATTAATAAAAGCCACTCTATTATTTGTACCTGAAAGTTTACTTTAAACCCTGAGGACAGTCATATGCCATTCTAAAAATGTACTGGGACTCAACTATTTTTATGTGCTGCTTATTTCAAAAGCATAAGCAGGATGTTAACATCACACTGACATACCAGAGTATACTTACTCAAAGTTTCATTTGTTTCTCAGTCTCTAAGCGTGAGAGGTGACATTGCTTTCAAGTTGATCTAAACCTTTAAAGTGATCCTTAGCACTAGTGACTTCAGTTAAGAGTTCAGATTCTAATACTGCCAGTGTTAGAACAACACATCTTAGTTGTTATTAGAATTGGAAAGCTAATGTCTGCTTGTGCTTCCCCTGCACTCTAAACCTAGCCACCTTTTCTCCTGTTTCAAAAAGTTTCTCTAATAGAAGTTCATAAAAAAATGAAGTAAGTTAGGTAGTTTAAAAAGCAGTATTACTAATCTAGAAAATTATATCTATAAAGTAGACTGACTGTAAAATTATATACACCTTCCAGAAGACATCACACATGTAAGACTGAATCCAAAATATTGAAACAATTACATTGATTCCAAATATTCAGTTCCATACATCTTGATGTACAAGTTCCAGTTTATAGGTTTGTATTCTAACCTTGCCTCGCTCTACCATGGTGGGGAGAAAGAACTACCAGCTCAAGTATCTGGTGTTTAGATGATAGAGTTAAGTGATGACATTTCTGTACCACACCTCTGTCTCACCGCAGCAACAAATCTAGTCCCTAATGATTTCCAATTAAACAGGATCTTTATACTTCAATATCCCAGAAACTGACTAGTGATGATAAAAACCTGTGTTCAGTGCAAGTCAGACTTCGGCTGTGGACATGTGTACAGCACAACCATTCGCTGTAAGGAAATGGTACCAAAAGGAGCTTGGTATGACAAACATCCCGAGACATTTGCCTTTTCCTCCCTTTAAAGTCACCATGTGCTATAGTGATTTTAATTTGGTAAGGGCAGAAAGGCTCAATCACATTTTCACTTTCTTGAACACAAAATTTTATTGTTGAAAGTGCTAATTCAGCTCTCTGATAGGTTTTCACTTTCCCCATACTGCAGTATTCTGCAAAGAACAGTCTCAGTGCAGATAATCAACAATTCCAGCTCTCTGGACTTCAGCAGAGTTTTGACAATTTACACCTGTTCGCTGTGTTTCCATGTTGAGACTGACATAAGACAGCTGCTCTGGCCACAGCACCACTAACCAACCACACTATAAAGCAGTTCGTCTGCCCTTAAGTGGGAGTCTAAGCCTTTTGGATGGATTAAATCTCATGATTAGATGGCAAGAATGAAATTCTTGTGTAAGAATTAAGTCACATATGAAATGGATTTAAGATGTTCTTAGAACACTAAGAGCATAAAATGGTGGTTTCCCCATTTTTTGCACTCTTCTCTAAGCAGTGCCTAATTTGCACATGGGGATCATTTATTAGGTTCACCACTCTTCTTGCGTTCTTCAGCTCCCCACATATCAATACAAATCTTGTTTTTAAGGTAAGGACTGTACTGGACATTCCATCTCACAGAGTGACCAATCCTCCTTTGAGCAAACAGGTTTGAAGAAAACAGGAGCAGAAGAAACATATATCCAGTTTGTCTTCAGTGCAAAGCCACTGATTTTCACCATTTAATTAAGGCTTCACCAAAAAGAAATACATAGTACCATTTTAACAGCTGAAAATTAGCACACTCTTTTAAAAACAAATGGTCCAGAGTGACTTCTGTGTTTCTACCATCAATTGTCTTCCTGAATAAAGTAGTATCTCACTGGGGGCCCTGGCAAGTCTTCCTCTCCATCAGTCTCTGGAGCAAATGATACCGTCAAATCCACGTACTTCTTATCAGGTGATGGTTTCACAAGTTTTTGCATCCTATAGAGAAATGAAGCAGAGTTCATTAATATACCAGAGGGAGGACTGGCAGTGGGAATTCAGGGTCAGACTAGGATGAATTTCGCTGTCAGCAATACATACTGGTCCAACATACTATAGGCCAAATTAAAATCGAGAATTAAGCAATTAAGCCACCTTTAAATTCTGACACAAAAGCTGTGTCTCCACCCAAGATCCAGCAAATATTATTCCGTTTTCTTGATAGACATAGCCCATTACTGAGCTACTGCATCGTTCACCAACAAGTGATCAGTACGAAAGAGAAGAGCGTATGACCAATTTTGGATGAGATTCCTTACAGATATAATTTTTCTTTGGCATCCTACAGAGGCACAAGGCAAAGTTAGATTTCTGTGTAGGATTTCAGTCAATGAGGAAGAATAAGTTCTGTCTACCAATAAAGGCCTGTTTTAGTACATTAGGAAGAACCACTCCAGTGCAGACACCAGATAATAAGTTCTGATGGAAAGTAATTCTGTTGGGGTTATGGCATTAAGTCCTTGAATTTCAAAGGTGAATAGCAATGAGGGGGGAAAAAACAGCCAAGATCTGGGACTTCTTCCTTCATGACCGCAAAGTGAGTTTGAACTATGTAAGCATATCACAGGCATGCAACTTCCACCCTTTGCTCTCTGCAGTCTCAAAAGCTACAGCCAATGCTTGAAAGTTGCACACTGGAATACTGAAGTAGGTCAGCCAACCTCACCTTCATCACACATCTGTATTATTTTCTTCCTAACCTGGAACACTTGTTCATGAGGCCAGCTCAAATGCTACGAGGCTGGGGGAATACAGTCAATCATTTCTATTCCTCACAGGTCACTTAGAGAAGGATTTCCCTTCTGGGTATACTTTAGTATGCAGGTCAAAAAGCTGCTTTCCCCAAAGCACTTGTTTCCTTGCAAGAACACAAAGCATTAGCCTCTTCTCAGCAGAGATTCTGAGGTAATATTTATTTGCATGAGGAAGTCTCAAGCTACAGAGCAAGGCAGATAACTATGTTTCTAAAACTTGCTTTTAAGGAGTATGCCACCAGTTAATGCTGCAATTCTGAAACAAAGAAAGAGTCTGGTAATGCCTGTCATTTTACAGCACGATTTTAAGCAACTTAAGGAAAAACAAACACACAAGACAGACGAGAGTTTGCTGCGCAAATATCTTTTGGGACTGTTTGTAACAGAAGCCCAAGTTGCTGCTTCTATGTGGAAAGCTTAAACCAAGTCTCAGTGTAGTAAGAAATCCTGATATTTACAAGAAGGCAGCTTCACACCATACCTTTGACTTCATTACATACCTCACTCATTAAAAATTATTTAAACAGCTGTAAGAGAAGGCATATAAACAACATGTTTTTAACAGGCTGTAAATTCTCATCTTAGCATGCCAGGCACTCTGAAGGTAGTACTAGCTTAGAGGCTCTTCTCTCCCAGGGAGTTAGAAGTAGCTTGCTCATACTACTTTGCCTGATATTACCTACTGGCAGACCTTCAAAACAGGTACTGATCAATGCATCAGCATTAGCTTTAAGCTTTAAACCAGTTTCAAAAGCTTCTAAATTGTTCCACTTGAACATTCTTTCCCCCCCAAAAAAAACCTCAGCTTATTGTCAGACTTCTTCAGCTTTCTCATTCTGCTATTCATCAGTTAGAGCAGCATTTTGGAAGTCTCCGGCCCTCATCATAGAACTCAATTCACTTTCTCTTTTTTATTTTCTTTTTGTTTTCCAAATGAAAGAAATAATCTTTTTTCTTTCCAAAATATTAATGACTAGCAACCACTTTGAGGGAAAACACTGCTGTCAGACACACAACCTTAGGATACAACCAATGAGCATAATTTTTCTTTGCATTTGCATCCCTCAACCCATTTTCCAGTTATACTCACGTGAACTTCAATCTTTTAATATGGCCTGGCATCACAGGAACATAGAGCATTTTGACTCCTTGTACAACCATAGTTGGTTCAATTCCATACTTCTCCTAGAATTCACAAATTAAAACTTATTATAGGACTAGAACAGCTGCCCAAGCCAGCAGATACTACTGCTGCTAATACTATTCAGATCCATAGGATCCCAAACAGAAAACTTGCTAATGAATGGACTCTGACAGAAGTTTTATTAAGATACATTTGAGCCAAATGAATTAACAAAGAATTTGAAAATAGGCTTGGATGTGTTTATTAGATACGTTCCCACTGACGTTAATTATTACTAAAACTATTCTGATTTGAACAAATAACTTCATGAAAGAAAAATAAAAAAACAAAACACAAACCAAATCAATAACCCAAAACAAGAAATCCCTTTCCTCTTGTCTTGTACTAACCCAGTACAGTAGAAAACTTACTCTGACAGCATTTATGAAATCCAACAGAGTAAAATCCTCTTTCCCATGAATTGTCCACCTGTCCCAGATGGTAAATGAGATCCCATTTCTGTTTTAAAAAATGAAAGGTTGTTTGTTACTTTAGAACGTGAACTCAGGCACTTCTTTTAAATGTGTCTTGAAGAACCGCCATGTCTTCTAGGAGGTGCTGTTTTATCTTGAGCAAAAATCTCCTCCCTCTCTGCTGCCGTTTCTCCAGCCCTTTGACCTTGCTAAGCACAAGACACAGTAAGAGCTCTAAGTAAACATGGTTATCTGGTAATGAAGTTACAGAGCTTTCAGACCTACTGAAAAACAGCTCTTGTATTGAATAAGATGTAAAAGTGTGTCCAGGAGAACAATGCCACATGTCTAACTTATCTAGATTTTTAAAGCCTCATGAGTAACAGCTTCCACTGAAAACAAAACTAAGCCCTTAAACCCACTATATTTTAAATTAGGACAGATGAGTATGTGCTGTATTTTCCAAAGTTCTTGAGCAATGCAGTACTAAGAGGATCACTTACACCTTTAGCAGTGTATAGTAAATGGATAACGCAGTGTATTAGCAAGTATGAAGTGATTCATCATTTTACAAGTTAAAACAACAATTAAAAAACAACTTTTAATATCTATAATATTTAATTGAGTATGGCCATGAACTGTGGTTCCATCATAGCTTTGCTATGTGAGCATGTAATCTGGTTATCTGGATTTAATAACTATTTAATAACTATTCAAATTTCACACTTCTTGTAATGGCTCAGCAATTTCTCAGTATCAATTAGCAGGTTTCCAAATACTACCCTTGCTCTTCTGCCATTGTCCTTCTTACCTGATTTCTGTTCTTCTTACTTCTGCAGTTTCTGTAAAGACCATTATGGGAATGGCTAGGTTCAGAAAACAGTTCTTGTATGCATCAGCTGGATAGCCACCCACAACTTTGATGAGTTCCAGTGCAACCTGAATTAAATAAGAATTTACTTATTAGGTTTTGGGTACTGTCTTATCAATACTAGTGTAGTTATAAGGCCAGCAGCTACAGAGAAAGTTATTAATACAATCGGCCTTTGTACAATTGGCAGAATAAATAACATCTGGAAATGCAACCCACTATGCCACAGAAACAAATTCTGTTGCTGCCAAGAGAAATACTTAAAACAGTGTTCCTAATGTAGGACTCTTTCAAAAACTGTTTAATTCAAGAAACCTCCACAAAGTGTGAAATTCTGTTGAGATGCACGAATGTGAACTACCACAGAACAGATCCTCTCCACTCTTGGCAATGGCACTCTGATGGAAGTTAGTATTAACGGCAGAAAACAAACCAAAATGCTGATTTCCAATTCTTTGTGTCCAGCAAATCAAAAAGAAAAGCACCAAAGGCTTAGCATATTAAGGAAACTTCCCTGTCTGCCCATCCAGGAGCCACTCTGCAATCATGTTACCAGAGACTAAGTGCTGGGGCCAAAGCCCCTTCACAGCAGGCAGCTTCTCAACAGCTGCCCCTTCTTGACTAGCTACCCATCCCACTGTCACAGTCAGACAACGTTTCCTCACTGGCTGGACTGGGGGTTTCCCACAGCAGAGTCTCAGACCTCTGGTTCCTTTAAGTAATTTTACTGTGGTACAACAGAGTAACAGCTCGAGCTGGTGCCTCTGGAAAGGGACCCTAAACAAAGGACTATCTGGGCTTTCATACCCTCACAGTCTGTGTGCTCAACAGTCTGGGGTCTTCCAAATGAGTCCTCCAGGTTCCTGCTCTGTCTCTGAGTGTCCTTTCACCTGGCTGGAGCCACAGGTCCCCATGCCCTTTGTTGTGCAAAGGTCATGGTCTCTTGCCTGGGGCTCTCACCACCCTGAGCTCAAGCTTCAGCTGGCACTGCAGCTGCACACCCAGCTACCCACACTAAATGTGTTCCACAACAACCACATCTAGAACCAAACGCAACCTTTTGTATTGGTACATGAGAAGTAAATCCATCTCTTTAAATGAGACTCTGTCAGGGTAGTACTAACTGATACCCACAAAATAGTGGTTTCAGGCAAGAAAGAGTAAGAGAAATACTCACCAGCCCTGATACTGCAGCAGTAGCTGTTGCAATGGCAGGAATAATCTTTCCTGCAATGCGCTTTGTTTTGAACCGATCTGCTGGTTCAATGTTGTACATCTTGGCTCGCAAGTTTGACGCGGCTGTTATGAAATCTATATGCCCGTTACTGTCATCATCTTTTTCAAAGGATACGGGCTTCATTTGCAAGTCAGCTGCTCATTAAAAAAAAGAGAAAAAATTATTATAAGACATCTTCAGTTTTCTAAAACATAGCTTATAGGAACCAGAATCTTAAACCAAAAATCTCACATCCTGGAGCTTGGTGCCTTACTTGTTTTCCTATACTAGAAGCAGAAATGCCCCTATCAATACCACTTGTTAAAAGTAATGAAACAAATATCAACAGAGCTCCATAATTTTATTTTCCTTGCAACACCAGGAATAAATTTTGGACAGTTCTATGGATAGTTCTTATATACTCCACCTCACTATAGCTCCATCCCGTGAGAATTCCCTCTATAAGCTTTGTTTATCTGCAACCATTTCACTGTGGACTCAGTAGCATTGGAGTCCAGAGTTTTAGGTTGACGCTCCAAGGGATGGGTTAGAGATAAGCTCATCTTTCTCCTCTGTGTTCACAGGCTAAAAAAGTTGGCATGCAGTTTTTACCCAACGACCTCTTCACGTGGCCAGGCACAAAAATGGGATCTGAGCACCCTCATTTTAACATATCTAGAAGATGCTGAGGAAGACTCTAGACTTCACAATTAAGGATAACTTCAGATTGATTCCTCTAAGTAGTAACTCTCAGCCTTCTCATACTAGAATTGCTTTCAGTCCATCTGGGATCTAGCCAGCACCCTTTCCATCCTTAGAGTTCAACTCCCTGCTGCTGCCTGCTTGCTGTCATCAGTGTTGTAATTACATACAAGCATAATAGAGAGCCCCAAGACTTGCAGGCACCTCAGAAAAACAGAGGCATAAGGTAATGTCAAGCAACAGGACGGATATCTGCATAGCACTTGAGAATGCTTTGGACACCAGTTCTGCTTCTTGCAGAATTAAAGACCTGAATGCCACTACTGGCAGTGCAAATGCAAGACATTACTGAGCTATGAGGTTTCAAAAGTTTGGACTACTCACCATCCAGAGCTTCATTGGATAGTATAGACTTCTCCAGCTGGAAAATAGCATTTCTTTCATCCTCACTGCTGACTGGAATATGATCTGGTTTTCTTGCGGTTTCATCAGTCTGTACAACCTGCAAGTGTGTGCAGTGCTTGAGTAATAAAATACATGAACTTCATACAGCATGAATGTCAAGTGTACTAGATTTCCTGTCTTCCCTGCAGTCATTTCTCCCCAGTTCTAGAGAGACATAGATTTACTGGGGCAAGTCCAGCCGAGGGCCACAGAGATCATTAAAGGACTCTCATATGAAGCTGTGAGAGCTGGGCTGGTTCAGCGTGGAAAAGAGAAGGGTCACTGGGATCTTATCAATGTGCGTAAATATCTGATGAGAGGAAAGTACAGAGAGCACAGACAAACTCTTTTCACTGGTGCCCAATGGGGTGGTGCACAAGGTGGGTATGGGCACAAATTGAAGCAAATACAATTCCTTAAGAAACGTATAAAAATACGTTAAAGAAAATAAAACAAAAAACAGCCCAAGCAAAAGGATGGCTGAACACTGGCAGAGGCAGCAGAGAGAGGGTGTGGAGTCTATTCTCAGAGGTATTCCAAATCCAATGGGACACAGTCCTTGATGACCTGCTCTAGCTGCCCCTGCTTGAGGCAAGGGGATTGAACTAGACGGTCTCTACAGATCCCTTCCAACCTCAACCACCTATGATTCCAAGTCACAATACCAGTTTGTCCTCATAAGGCAAGCATTCATGAGACAAGTGTTAACACTATGCAAGAAAATATGAAAACATCCTGGAATACTTGATAATTTTAAATGGTGACAAATGTTAGTCACTGCACAATAATGCTTAAGCTACTCTGAAATTAACACTTCAAAAATAAACGTAACAGTAATGACACTTCCTTTATATTAGCTAGAAAGAAATGACAAATTGACACTAGTCTTGGATTGTTTTGAAGTTGCTTATGAGTAAAATTTTACTACTTTTATTAAAATAGCATAGACTTATGTAAACTTAAAAAAACCTTGCAAAGTTACAATCACAGTCATGCATGGAAAACAATGCTATAACAAATAATTTGAAAAATGCAACCCCCCTTCACCATTTTCCATTTAGCATCTGGTACATAGATACCATAGCTATACCAAGTTAAAGCAGTCCTGTATGCCACAGTCGTATTTCTCCAAAACACACTATAATTTGTGTTTATTTCTCATTAGCATTGATGCAAGAAGTATTTGAAGATGAGGGACACTGTTTGTGGAATATTTTATTTTTTTCTTTAAACTAAATATCACACTTACTTTGTTTGTAGGTCTAAACTCTGGTACCTTCACAGCTGAAATAATACTCAAAATAGTTTCCTCTGACAAATCCTGTTATGGTTTTGAAGAAAAACAATTTAAATTCACATCAACGCAACAAGACTGTATATCCAGTAGCATTTCAAAGAACACCAAACCCAAAAAATCTCACAAATATTCAATGATGTTACAGTCAAACACTGTCATTAAAACACCAAGTGACATTTCAGTTACTACAGCCAGCCAACTGGTGGAAAGTGCCTAGCACTTGAAAACTGAATAGAATTGTAAACATGACTTACAGGAAGTTCCAATTAGAAAAGAAAAAGGGTAACAAGAAAAACAAAGGATAAACAACACAGAGGCTGTGAATAGCAAAAAACAAAACCCCAGAGCACAGCTAAGACACTTAATTTAAAAAATGCCTTATAGAGATCTTTTTTCAGTTCAGTAGCTATATTGTACAGGAAATAGGTGCATCAGAACAATAATTCCCAAGTTCAGTGCATACTGAAAATACTGAATACACCGCTCATTTCTTCTCCAGGTTAGGGATTTGAATATAGACGAAGAAGTGTAAGCAGTTGCTGAACAGCCAGTGCTGAAGGATAGATTACTTTAAGGATCACTTTAATCAGTTCTTGGAAAGAACTGGCAACCAGACATCAGGCCAAAGCCAAACACATACATCAAGTTATGCGCTGGGAACACTGTTGCAGTATATGGATTACCTTTTCAGTGAAAGGAACACAGTACACTGTTGCGAAGAGTTTTGCTGCGCTCACAATGAAACCATAGTGCCTAAAAAAAAAGAGAAAGATAATTATTTTTGGTTGTTTGGTTTTTTTTACTTCAGTTGCCCAAAAGTTTGCAATCATATTCAAAGAAACCTTGAACACATGGAGAAACAGAATTCCCATCTTTCAGTGCAGACAGTACAAAACAGATGGCATGTTTTGACTGACTCAGTTGTCCCTAGACCTAAGCCAACTTTGATCAGTAAAGAGTTATTTAATGAAAACTATATTTAACCTTTGCAGTCAAGAAAACAACTGCTCACATGACATCAATATGATAATAAAAGGCTTCACCTCAGAAAAACTTTGATATTTGCCATGATCTCAGTTTTCACTCAAACTAAAAATGGCAATCCAGACAGTTTCTCAAAGCAGGTGTACATATGCAGCAGGTGCATGCTTTTCAGTCCTTCAACCACATCAATTTTTTAAATTTTCTGTAATACCCAAGCCATCTAGATCAAACTCAAGTTGTGATGAAGAAGGGGTCCCTCCACTAGGTCATTTTAGGAAGACAATTTAATTTGGCATATCTTGCATTTCTTGCTCTGGGACAATGGAGGCAGGGAGGTATGACAGCAACAACTCAGAAAAATTCTGTATTCACAGAAGACATGAAATGGGTTATTCTAAGCTATTTCACCTTAGATGTCACACCTTCCCACAGCACCCTCCAATCCCATATCACTGAAAATTAAATAACCTGTAGTGAAAGTATGAGACAACTCACCAAATGTGCCACAGATTTGTAAGACTAAGCACTAACACCCATTGATACCAATCCAACTTCTAGTGCTATAAAGCCACTGCCTTGCACTTTCTGCTGTAGATTGAGTTTTATAGATGCTATAAAACATCTAGAAAGCATCTGTGGCAGTACTATACTTACAAGGGATCATTAAATTCAAACTTCACTGGGAAAGGTGGCCTCTTTGGTGACTGCCAAAACAAACCTGGTAAGAAGAGAGACTTAAGATGAAATCCTAAGGAACCAGGAACAGCAACATGTGACGTATGCCATGAATTCCCAACAGGCACAAAGGGCATTTGTACTTACTTCCATCTTTTAATCGTGTATCAAGGGGAAAGGAATGAAGGAGCTGAAGAGCCTAGAGGAAAAGGCAGAGTACCTTTAGTAATTTGTCATATGCAGATTGACATGACCACACTAAATCAAACCTTCTTTTTAGTAATGACATGAAATCTTGATACACTTCAATACACAGCTGAAGAAATTCAAAGCGTTAAGAAAATCTAAAGACGACTGTGCCAAGATGGACAGCTTAAAGACAAGTACTAATGGACTGACTTGCCCATTCATTCACAGAACAATGATGACAATGTCACCTCATCTGTACAAAGTCCAAACGAGACACTTAATCCAAGAAGCAAAGCATTCCCCCCACCCTATTGTCACTTTAAGATTATTGCATATGAATTCACAACTGGGAATGCAACATTTTGTCAGTGTGACAATTACCACCAGGGCTTCCACAGGCACAGGTATGTTTATCAGTAAGCAACATCTTCATCACATCTTTCCTACAAAATTACACACATACTTTAGGCAACACTGTGGACCAGATTCTCAGAACGACTGGCTCTTATTTCAGACAACCTTTGAGAAAATGAGGGTTATGAAGTTAGTTCAGTAGTGGAAGCTTAGTGCAGGAAACAAAAATCTGTTGTCCTTTAGTGAAAGGCATCTGATAATCTCACTATTTTGGAAAACACAGTACCTAGTAAGCTGGAAGACTGCCAAGAAAACTGCTTGGAGACTACTGAACAGAGCTACTGGAGTCAGTTAATAAAGCAGACCTAGAAGTGCTACATTAGAAAGGGATGCAGCGTTTTTACGTTTCAAGTACATGTCATTATTTATGAAGAAATGGAAGTGAGTGCATAGACTCAGACACCTAGTTATTAGAGCTACCAAGTTTTCTAAAATCCTCATCAGTCTACCGCCACCTCATTTACAGGTCTTACCTACCTTATGGCTAAAATACTTCTCAAATTTTACTCTTGCTAGTTCTACGCATTGAGTCCAACTTCGGGGTCTTCTACTGAGTGTTTTAATAACATGAAAACAACCTTCTAAGCTCTCTCCTGATTTTATTCTCTAGATAAGGAAACATGAAAATGTTAAAACAGACAAGATTCCTTCAAATCCAGTCAAACAGTAACTGGTTTTTTTGTTTATTTATTTAATATGTTTTATTTATTTTATTTATATATTTATGCCCATGGGCAAACTGAAACAGGGTCAATTTGTGAAATATTATCCTTTATGTGATCCTCTCCCCTGTTTTTTTTTGCCCAGGTGCTGTGGTTTACTTGATTTACTTCCACCCAGCCCTACGGACCACAGGCCATGACAGTCATATGAAAAGGTAGTAAACAATTGAATCTAATTTATTACATAGTTAAACTCACTTCAAACTCAGTCTTCCTTTTATTTTTTCCAGATAATTACACATCAGTATGACATATACTAATCACATGCTAGCAGTGCCTCAGTCTTTCTGATATTTCTACATTATGTGCAGAGGATGTGAGCTAGAGAAGCTTTTAATTATGAGACACACCAGAAACACTGTTCATCTGATAATCAGCTAATGACTTGGCCAAATAAGTCTTTAGGTTTTCTGGAAAAAGTCAGAAGCTAATCCAAATCTCACTGAATTTAAATAGGAACAAAATCCATAAACCAGTAGTTTAAACGCTGTATTTCACCCTGGCAACATTCCCTTACCTGTAAAACTTCTTCTGCTGATGGATAGGTTTGCCAGAATTTGTTAAACAGTGAAGGCTTGTGAGAAAATGAACTTTCAAACTATAAAATAAAAAGAACAAATATGGCATTTTGCAAGTATATCAGATCCTCCACCTTTCCAAATACACGTTTAGTTATGCTGAACCCCAGTAAGCTTATTCCATTACCTTATCTCTTGCCCACTGTATTGTATGCTCAATGGCAGCTGGGAAAGACTTCAAGGTGCAAAAAGGTATTTCTTCTTCTGGTGGATCCCGCTGTAATTAAGGAAGGTTGCATGTAAATGCAGTCTTGTTAAAGTTTATTGCTAATAATAGCACCAAGACTTCTAGACTACATAGGTTTAAAATTGCTGTCGTAAATCACAAAATGGCTTATTTATGCTTAGAAATTTCCTTTATGGACACTAATATTATCACTTGCTCTTTATCAAGAATAGTCCAAACTCAATCCTGGAAAGCAAAACTGAACTCTGAAACACAAACAACAGGTGAAATTGCCAGTCAGCTTTTCCAAGATCTGCAGTCCACATTCACATACACTCTCAACATGAAACACACCCTTTCACTCAAGGCCAGAACGACTTCTTTATGGACCTTAGCAAGACTGTTAGGATGCTCAAAATCCTGCCTCCGTGTCCACATGGCATCATTTCACAGTGTTCTCAACCAGTTAATTTCTACTTTATAAAGCTGGTTTCATAAGAACTTAAACAGAGGAATATTGCAAGAGCTTGAAGGTTCATTTTCCTCTGCCCCGTTCAAACAGAATTGCTCTATATGCTTGTAAAGAACTGCTCAAATTTTATTTCCTTTTCTTCAGAAACCAAGGAAGTAATTTCTTTCCTAATAATACTGTTCTTCAGCAGCTCAAATAGGCCACTTATTTTAGACAGACACATAAATGATTAAGGAATCAGAGGGCATTATGGGACTAGCTACAGAAGGTGCACAATGGTCTTAAAACACTTACGTGACTATTATAGGACTCTGTCAGATGGGGCACAATAACTTCTGTGTGTCCTTTTGTTCCCATAGTTCCAGAGTCTATAAGAGGACGCAGGTTTGCTACACAACGACTGACATGGAAAGACACAGACTATGAGCACAGAGCATAATCACTACAGTCTTGTCTTGCAGGCGTTACCAGAGTGTAACCAGAGTTGTCTCTAGGCACTTTCAGAAAACTGGAAAGCTTACACCAAACTCGGGAAGAAATTAAATAGGAAGAGCTATTCAAGTTAGATCAGGATACCATAAATTTGAGCCGATGTGGATTATGAGCATTAGAAATTATTTTTAAATGTAAACATCCCTATTTTTAAATTTAAATACATATTTTTATGCATAAATAATTCAGCTTTCAGACTGTCACAGCATTCTTCCACTCATTAGAACTTAAAGCTATTCAGTTTCAAGAAGTCACTCCAAGGCTTTGTACTATGCGAACACTAGCAGCTGCACATCAGTGGAGTTGGTTTCCACCTTGAGTATAAACCTCTTCCTCCCCCCAGCCTGAATCCCTGTAAAGGAACAAGGTGAATTGGAGCAATTTGCTATCAGATCTTATAAGCAGTTTCAGGTCAGGAAGATTAAGAACAGAAAAGCAGAGCTCGCACAGAGCATGAAAAGCAGCCCTTGCTTCCTTTCCACAGCTTACCTATCAATGTATCTCCTTGCTTCAACATTGTCCAAAGCAGTTACAATCACATCTTGCTTGGTATAGAATTCATCGCTGTAAGTATTCTCAGTGGCTGGACAAACTTTATTAATATCTGAGTCAATCTTTACAGAAGGATTGATGTTCAGCGTCGCTTCTGCTGCAGTATAGCTCTTAGGTTTCTGAAAGTATAAATATATAGATATATATATATATAACTATGACACTGAGACTGAGATAAAGAACAATATTGAGATAAAGAATGGCTGAGACACAGAAATATTGACTTCATGTGCTGATCAAACAACAATTCACTCACAAAAATGTTAGTATGCTAAACATAGAATACAGGAAATTTTTTAATCATACACCTCCCTCACTGATATATATCTTATTAATATAGGTTTTTTTTAGTTCTAGTTTTATTTAAAGTGGTGTGTCAGAGACCACATGGTGAAAGTGCTTAAATGGTGCAGAAGTTTACTGAGTAACTAAAACTGATGCCACATGCTCTCATGCTCTCAAAATGCCCTAAGAAAGGAGCAGTTCATGACTGTCAGAGGATAAACCCATTAGTAACTGTGACCATGTCTATGCAGCATAGACATCAAACACCTGTGAATAATCACATTATTGCAAGGTATTCCATACAAAGCCAATTCCAGAAGCTAAACTGAAAGAGTTCTTAACCTACCTGACACTTCTAGCCATACTATATTCAGTTATCTAGGGATCAGCACTCAAGACAGTGTGGCTTCTGAAAGCTTGCAGAATTCACATTCCATTTATCTATCCATCCAAAGGGTAATCTGTTCCCAGATTTGCTACACATAAACAGGAGGCAGAAAATTCAGCTGCTGGGTTTTGGGCAGGGGAAACCTTTTTCCACATTGCTGTCAAGATCTGAGACACCTTTTTTATTTTGTGCTGTGTTTGCAAGCACCAGGATGTTCTTTCTGCTTCAAAGGAATTAACAGCTGTGTCATGAATGTACTTTTTTTTTTCCAAAGCTATTTATCAGCTTAATGGAGACTGAATGAAGGGAGAAGATAGCAACTTCGGTGAAGTTCCATCAGCAGTAGCACTACTGAGCTCTATTGAGAACAATTCTGTCAGCACTGCCTGGTTTTTTGTTGTTTTATTTTCTCTGAATTTCAATGGTATAGTAAAGTATTTCTGACATACTAACCCATGGCAACTTCTTAGGCAACACAATACTCCTGATTGTCAAGTTTGAGGGATGTCATTAGTCAAAGACACCAGTACACATTAAGATTAGATGATCCAATTTTGCTCAACTGATACTAGTGATAAACGGGATGCCATTGCCGTTCTAGGTATTGTTTTTTTAAAACCGTGGATTTCATTTACAGCCTTTAAGTCTTTTCTAGACAGAAGTACAGACACTCACAATTCAGCTCTTTGTGGGAACACAGGACAGGGAAACATGACAATAGTCCAGAAAATGTACTGAATAAGAAAGCCTACCTGTATGTGATGAGGTCGAAAAAGAAACTGCCTGTTCAGGTTGGATTTCTCTATCAAGTCTGGATCTGTAATTGTAACCTAAGTCAGAAGGGGCAAAAGCAACAGCTGAAGTTACAACTTAAATGTAGCACTGAGCAATGATACTGATGCAATCTCTACAGACACTTTTCAAAACAAAGCATTGCTGTTGGGAATGGCTCTGGCTAACAGCTCTGCCTATCCTGACTGGTTAAATTTTGTTTTAAAATCAAAATACAGCAAGACTGTATTTTGTGCGTTCTAATTGCATACTTCTTCCACTGTATGCTGAGGCTGTTCTACCCTCTGCACAGAGATCAACCTGAAATAAGACTCAGACTTTTAACATTTTTAATAATTATTTAATTATTCCTTACCACATTACTTTTTAATAAGAGAAGTGAGGTTAACAGGTGACTTACCAATCCTTTGTCTTGCCCAGTACCAACACCAAGAAGTGCAAAGTTTTTTAGCATTTCACAGCCTATTGCTCCACAGCCAACCTAAAGAAAATTACAATTTTAGTCAGAAGCGTAAATGAAAACCATGAAAACAAGTATAATAGAGAAGTCCCATTAAAATTTTGGACCATTTATTCCACAATGGCACACATCAGGACTGCCCTCATTATTTTGAAGACACTGGACATTGGCTGTATCAACAAGACATTTGCAAAAAGTGTAACGGTGTCAGTCCTACTCACCAAGAAAACATTCAAATCATGGAGCTTCTGGCACAGAGTGTCTCCAATACAGGCCCTCAAGGCATCATACCTATCTCCCCTGTGCAGGCACAGGAAACAAAAACAGGAGAATAGCAAGTTGCCATTTATCATGGTAATACCACTGATGCCAAACTGCACTTTGACATAACTAAAAAAGTCAGATGGAAGCTATCATTCCTGTTCCTCCCATGCTCAAATAGGACATACATTCTTAACCCCAAACCCATTCAGTGCTGCAAACAGCACTGAATTAAATTTAAAAGACATCTTCTGTGCCTGCTCGAGACTCAGATGTGTACATAAGCCAGTAGATTGTAGTTGTATTTACCGTGGGAGAAATTCTTCAGAGCCCACCTTCTCTAGAGGTGTTACAATGTCTAACACATCTATATATAGCTGTAAAAAAAAGAAAAAAAAACCCACAACAATAAAAACCTGTGAAAAATAGTAATGTTGTTTTAATTTAAGAAACTAACTATTTTCTATGACCAACAGAATCTAGAAATTTAGAAGCACTAAGTTTGTACTGTCAGTGGAAGGCTATACTATATCTGGTACCCTACAGTTTACTTCAGGAAAAAAGCAGGAAAAAGCAACTGGACACAGAGGGGAAAAAAACTCAAACAGGTGAGCTGCAAGGACAGGCATGTTGCCCCCCTCCAAAGGTAGCAGTGAAGACTGTGATGTTTTTTACTCTAACTGTACTCTGATATTTATCCTCAGAGTCTGAAAACACTACTCTTATGTACAGTAGCTTAAGCTGGTATCTGCCCTATATCACACCTTTGCAGCCATGCACTAACAAGCCAGTGTTCTCTTTGCTTGTGTGAAAAAATGTGCTGTGTTAACTCCAAATACAAAAAATTTAAATAAAACTGGCTGTACTTCTATTGCACACATAAAAACATTATGTTTTTTACTAAATTTAGTCTCCAGTCTTTTTTATTTCCGTGTTATAAAAGTTGTTCAGGTTATTCTGATCATAGAGCATTTACACACAACCATCCGTTCATAACATGTCAGAATAAACATCCAAAAATAGTCTTACCCACTGCTGCAATGGAGAAAATTTTCCTGTTACTGCTTTCAAGATTTCCTGGCTAGCAACACCACCCACTGCTGCAGCCAGAGGAGGTAGAAATCCCTGAGCAGTCCGAGACAGCCATTTTACCACATCACCATTCACCTGAGGCTGAGAAGTAAGACATAATAACAAATTTATCCCCTCAATGAGCAAAGTCAGTTCTTGACAGTTTCACAGACTATTATTCTTCAGAAAAAGACAAATTATTTCACTCTGACTAGCAAAAAAAGTTTCCAGCCAAGACAGATCCACCATGAACCCTGCATTTGTCATATGCATTTGTTTAAAAACTGGATTCACATAGGCACAGGATTCAGCCTTCAGGTCAGGTGAATGTTCAGTTGAACCCATGCTGAAACACCACTCTGTTCCCTCGCATGGCCTTCAGAAAGCCAGCTGATCCATTTAAAGCTGGATACAGAGACCAGAACAAGGATGGACAACTAAAGCATGACCTTTAGGCAAGTAAATAAGCACATAAAAAAATTACTTATAATGACAATGATTCCTTACTCACTTTGTTTTCCAGTGTTTCACTTATAGACATGGCTATTTTCAGCATTTCCTCAGCATCCTGAAGGCATCTAGACATCAGGTAGAAACAACAATTATGAGTCCTTCTAGAAACATGAACAAGGGAAGAAAAAAGCAATGGATACAGTAGGAAGAATCTGGAAATTTACATTGTCTTTAACAGTGAGCATTAAAGATGTACTTTTAAATGTTAGGGTTAGGTCAGGAAAAAGAGTCGCAGTGTGAAAGCCCATGCAGAGTGTTAAGATTTACACTTCGTAAGCAGTTTTGTCTCATTTAGCTCAAAATTATCCAAATCAAGAACTACAGCTGAATAAAAAAATACTGAAATTGAAAGCCAAATCCTTCAGATCCTTTTTTTTTTTTTTTTTTAAACCCATAATCTACAAGATAATTCTGGATCACCCGAACAACTCTTCCATATTAATCACACAAAGTGAAAAAACAAGAACAGAGAAGGCCTTCCTGCAGAAGCCGTTTCTGTCTACCTGGGCCCAGAAAGTGTCATTGCTACATTGGGAAGGCCCTGTTACACACCCAGACACAGGCAATAGGTAACATTTTTCATCTAGATTTCAACTTTTCATTTCTATGTGGTCTATTAAGTACCAGACAGACAAGGTACGCTGCTGCACATCAAACCAGTAACTACAATAAGAGGAGAGATCTGTCTGATTCAAGGCTTAGCAAAGACAAAACCGCTGCATTACCCAATGTTTGGTCCGCGACCAAAGTTCTCCTGGAAGTGGTTCAAGGCAAGCATGGCAACATGGATCTGCAAAGGAGTCTGTTAAGACAACAACAGTTGTTGATCAGAGAAAAATTAAAGAAACAAAAGCAACTATTTGAACTCTTCTGTTACTATTTCACTTCCTTGTCTCTTAACCACAATGCTCAAAAAAAGTTTTTAAATAGCATTAAAAAGTAAATTTGACATATCTTATACTAATGTTATTACAAAAAGTATTACTTGGTGGTAATGTAATACCCTTCATGCACATTCAGCAGCCATTTCAACTAAGTCCAACTAAAGAGTCCCCAAAACAATTTAGTGCTGAAAATGGAAAACAAAGTAATCTTCTTTTAACTAGACATTATGATGCATTGCATTTTGTCAAATGTCAATAACAAAGCCCATCATTAAGGGTGAAAAGTAGAAAATCTTAACGGGTAAATCAGACCATATATTATCAAACAAACAAAAAATCATTACATCAACATTGTTTAGTTTAAAATTTTAATAAGTCAGAGACTTACATGCCTTGCATGTCCATAATACTTATCTAAAAGCATGATAGAGACAAATACTGCTAGTGTCCTCTCACAGATTTTAAAAAGATCTCTGAATCATTTTTTTCAAAGAAATAAAAAAAGTATTCTTACACTATTAATTCCAGTTTCCCATCCACCTATGATCAGTTTTTTAGGATTATCCCAGATTTGATATCAGTGTGATTTTTATCAACTAAACATCATTAAATATAGGGAAAGAAAAAAACATTGTGTTGCTTGCAAAATTTCCACTCTCCTGAATTAAAGACTTATCAAAACCTGAGATTTTAAAAGGAAAGGTGGCTGAGCTGTGCATTTACAACATACTTCTTGAAAATCATGGACAACAACCCTCTATGGTGATCTAAACCACCATGTAAATTCTGTGTGACTACACAAACTGATACCTCACTCTTACTTCACACTTTAAAATGGTATTTAATTAATACAGAATAGTTAGGAAATTATATTATTCTAAACATAAAGTTACAGATGACAACACGTAGTTTGAATATTAGAGCACTTATGCCCATACCCCCCCACATTCTAATTACCTCAGGCTTGCTAAAATCTGCAACAAGGCATAATGGATTTGTTATCTGCTTCTCCAACCGTTCCTGGAAAAATAGAATTCATGACAACAACACACTACTTAAGAACACAACAGTCACTGCTACCTGACAAAACAATACTCTTTCTGTAGAGACTAAGAAACAAATCTTTTCTTACTAGACTGGTATTACTATTACTAATCCACAAAACATGCTTAAAATAATAATCTACTGCAAGTTCTGTCTATCAAAAAAGGTCAGAGAGAGGTTTCACATCCTAGTGGCAAGACTTATCTTTAAATGGGTGTGATTTTTGGGGTTGTCCTGTACAGAGCCATGAGTTGGGACTCCATGATGCTTGTGGGTCCCTTCCAACAAATGATTCTAGGAAACTGCCCTCGAGTCAGTTACCAGGGATTTTGTTGGCAATTGGCTGTTTGCTTGCAGAAACTTCCCCACTCAAGAGGAACAGGAAGCTACTGCTTCACATAGACAAGATACAGTGCTGTGCATTCTCACATCAGAAGCAGCTGGTCCTCACTCACAGCTTTTTAGAAGAATGTTTGAGGGCAGTCAGGATCTACTTTCTGCAGGCCCATAAAGGCACACAGCACCATGTGTATTGCTAGCTCTCTTACACAAATTCACCCAGCTGTTTCTTCTCAGAAGGCCACCAATAAACCAAAGATTTGCAGACCTTTCTGAAGTCTATCCCAGCAGTACAGGGCTAGGCTGCCCATAATTAGTTTTTTTCTCTACAGTGGTAGGCAACTTTGAAGTATTTCCTACTCTCTGTGGTTTAATAAATCAGTATCACTATTCTCATCCAATAAATTAGTGTAAACCCAAATAACTGGTAACAAAATCATGTATCTGCTGAACTCTGCTTCCAGTGCTCAGACCATTAATGCTCGAGAACTCAGCTATGTCAAGCACACACTTACAAAGTAAAACATCTTGGGAGTCTTCACTTGCACGGCTATGCCTCCATGTAAGTAAGGCTCCATTTCTGATGTATCACCAATGCTGAAGGAATAAGGTGACACCACTGAAAAGACAAGAGAATAAAGAGTGAGTGATAAATCAAAGAGTCATTGGATGCTACAGTTCTGTACAAAACTAAGTGGGGTTTTGCCAGTGCTTTTTGTGCTGTAATTTTGTAGTGTGCAACCTTGCTTTGAAAGCATAAAACACAGCTGATCCTCCTAACAGGATTGTCTCTCTGCCAGTTTCTGGGTTAAAGTATTAGTTTCACATGATCTGTTATGAAATGAGCTTTTTTAAGTGGCAGCAGGTTTAAAAATAATTCTGATGACCACAGCTCTGTAAGAAAAATGAAATCACACTCAGTTTTATTTAGACTGTGCACAGCAGTGTCTAGAATACTGCCCAGAGTAGGATTTTAGCCCTGTGATGAGAAAAACAGGCAATCAAAAAGGGCAGCTGGAGCATTTCGTCACATCTTCCCCCTCACACGTGTTTTTTTGCCTGAATGATGCTTCACAAAAAATGTTAATTCACTAACATCAACAAAACTGAAAGCAAAAGCTAGGCCATGATTAAGAAGAAGAAACTGGCCACAGCACCAGCACTAGCAAAAACACAAGGGTCCAAGAGAAAACAGATTCAATCACATGTTCCAAGGGTATTGTTTTTTTCCTCAGACCACAAAATCGTTAAAAACAAACAACAGACCCTCACCCACTTGTTCTCTCTTCTCCTCTGAACAAACAGGCATTGAGATCTGGGAACTGCAAAATTCCCCAGCATTCAAAAAGAACCAAGTAGTATGCCTTGAGACATGCATACTACAAGCAGAACAAATAACGAAAATCATTTCAAAAGCATGCTTAGAAAGAGAGCCATATCAACTCATTGCTGTACACTTAAACTGTCACTCAAAAAAAAAAAAACCCTACAAGGCAAACAGTGACACACAAAGTGGCATCCAAAACCATGACAGAAGCACAGGCATTATAGGACCCTCCAAAAACCAAGCCAGATTCATCAGCCAACTAATGATGATCAGCTCAGAAGCTGCCAAGTAGATTCCACTAGCTAAGCATTTCCACTGACTCCTTAAGTGGCAAGAGTTAACTCCTGAGAGTTTGGAAAGGCTTTACTAAATGGAAATGGAGTCAAGACAACACTAGGAAGAGCTTTGTACCAAAAAGCAATTTTTTTGTGCAAGCTCACTGAAGGTCTGCATAACCCAGCACTCTGGCTACAGTAACTAACACTACAGTGAGCTAAAACTAGGCCAAAAAATAAATACCTTGCAAATGAGTTAGCAAGCTTACCTGTTATTTGGTGTGTAGATCCATTTAAGCATGACATTCCATTAACTTCCCGAAAGGTTAAGAACTGTCCTGTTTCAAGCCTGTGTGGATGATTTTCAAGGCAAGTGACAATACCAGGATTTGACTGAAATCAAAAATGGCAAACTTAGCAAGGAGGAAAGCATCTTCTGCAAAGGGGTCATGTTTTATTGTAGGCACATAGATTTTTGACTACTGAAACTGCAGACTAATACTTTTTACCCCTCATTTCTGTCATAGCAAGAGTTACCTATGACAACATCTTCAGTTGTTTACTTTCAATTTAAGTGTTTCTATAACACAAACTTTCTCATTTTCACTGTTTACAGTTCTCAGCATGTTTGCAAACTCAATTTGTTATTTCTTACCGAATTCACTATTCTGTTCTGAAATAGTAGCAAATTTATATCTGTTTTCCAACTCAAAAATACACTACATGTACCAAGAAATTTTCACAGGCACTAAGAAATAAAGTCTTATGAATGGTCCTTATTACTCCATGCTTCCTTTCTGTCTGATCTCCTTAAAAGGGACATCCAAACTCATTCTTGAAAGTTAGGAAGCTTACAAAGGTGGACATCAGCATACAGGATACACAGCCTCAGCAGATCACAAAAGATTATATTTGCCACAGTTTCTTATAAAAAGAGCTATTTTCATGCCTATTTCAGGGCTTCCTTAGACGATTCACCCTACTCCCACACCTAAATTATGTCCACTTCTCTCTCCATCTCATTTCCTTCTCTCTCTCCAATTAAAAAATAAAGGATACAATACTGTGATGTTACATGATAAGTAACAACCAGGAGGCATCAGTACGCTCTACAATGTCAGCACGGTTGGTTTTGACTGAGACACAAGAACAAAGCAACTTTGTTTGCCTCTGATATACTGCCAATTTTGAACTGCTTTTTCAAATAGCCAATAATGAGACATTATTAAAGGAAAAGTAAAGCAGCACAACGACTTTCTTCCCTTACCTGTGTTATATTGGAAATGAAGATCTCCTTTGGCTCTTCTCCTGTTGTATCCAGCACTTCGAATTCATCACCAAAGTCACAAAACAAACGTGAACATACTCCATATACATCTGCACTGATAAACTACAAGAGAAAGTAAAAATCATGAATATCCCTAGAACAGCACAAGCCAAAGGAATGATGCCTCACACTGAACCTTGTTGAAGGCTAGCAGGTTTCACTTCTGTGGTGGAAACCTGTCATGTGTACTCAGGCCACTGACTGCATAGCACAGGATTCACAACAGACTTTGAACCTGCACACGCATTTCTGAGCCCATACACAAACGAGGAATCACACCAACACAGTGAAATACTGCCATTTCTACTACTGTTACATTCAATCTCAGCACATTCTTCAGTCTCAGCCCATTCTTTCAGAACAATTACGAGTTAACAGTGAAAACTATTTCTTCAACACGATTTCTTTTTTTTTTAATTAGGAACCAAGCTATGGTTATCTGTGCTGGTATCCAGATAATACCATACACATGTACAGAGCAGCAGCATCATATTCCCAAAACTTCTACTGCTCCATCAACACCCCATCTGCATAGGATATAAACCTCATATTTCTTCATTTTTGGAAAGAACATGCTGGAGGTTCAGAATGCTCACTGTACAGATTATTCATGCACTTCATATTTTCTATTACCTTAATAGGTGGCTGCTGATCATGACAGAAGTCATTAATCTTCTTCTGCAGCAACAGACTTACTTCAGTCAATATGACACACTGTGAACAAGAATAGAAACACTTCTAAGACACCGAAAGCGATCAATATCTTCAGGCTATGGAAAAAGTAGTACTAAGAGTAAGTTACTCAGGTGTCCTGACTCCTATCCCCCACACATAGCAGAGACAGCAGTCCTGAGGAAGTTCTCTCATTTGAACAGGTTGGTTACTGCTTCACAAGTTCTGGAAACAAAATGAGTAAGAGCAGGAACAGCAAATTCTGTTTTTTTGGTTTTTTGTTTTTACTGCAGCTGTGAAACTCAAAACCTAATTAGAATATTTACCAAAACAATTATGGTTAATCTCAGCAAAAATGAAGATCTTAATTTTAAGATTAAAGCTAACAAAACAGACACAAATGATACCCATCAGTGCACACCAAGAAGTCTACACAAACTTCAAGTACTGGTGTTCGTAGAATTGCAGACACACAATTTCTGCAAGCATTCTTTTAACATCTAGGATAGTACTGGGTTCCAGTTACACGCGGCTTATTGTAGCAGGGACATTCAGAAACTTGATGTGCTTTTGTATAAATGCCAGCCACACAGCGAAGGCTCCCCACTGCTCTCCTGCACTCAGGCAGGAGCTAACTGACTGACCAGCTGCAAACATCCTCACTCCACCACACAGGCGCTTGCGTTTCATTAGATACATACATACATAAATGATCTAATTATACAGCCTGAGTTTCTACTGCCTGGAATACAGCATACAGAATATATGTAGAGCATCTGTGCTATGTAGCTGCAAAAAAAGGTCACAGTTTCACCTTCAAACAAAAAAAATTGTATGGCAACCCCACTTAGCTATTTATTGTCATAGTAAATTCCAGAGTAAGTGTCATGAGAAAGTGCTAAGAACACAAAACCACTGCTCCTGCCTTGGAAAAAACAACACAACACTTTTACTGGTATAAATACAAGACCTACTTTTTTTCTTTACAATCACCTCAATACGTACTTTAAAGTCTCTCATTTTATTTACTTCCATAAAAAAAAACCCAAGTTGCTTGCTCTGAGCCAAATACACATACAGCTGCTTTAAGAGTGACATACCTGGTACTGCTTCAGAAAAGACAAATCTGTGGTTTCATCTAGTGGCACAGTCGATGCTGCTACATGGACATATGGATTGAGTTCTGCAATATGATGAAGTGTGGCCTCAGCCCTGAAAGAACAGCAATTTTCAAATTTTTTGCATAAACTGCAAAATATATTTTCAATACAGAATTTCATTCCACACATGCCCTACAAGAGTCCCTCGTGAAGTTCCCTTGCAACAGTCATCAACTCTTATTCACACTCAAATTCCTAGCAGGTATGAGAAAAACAGCTCTGTCCAATATACAGCAACTCCAGGCTAAGGGTTTAAAAGCTATTTGATATGTATTAGCAGCTCTTGGATAACTAAATGTTACTTTTGACATTGATGAAACTGTTACTCCTAGTCAAGTTCAGTCTCCCCTCACTCCAAAGACTTCACCAACCTGTTCCTTTGATTAGTAACATCATCTTCATGGATGAAGAAGTTGATCCCCAAATCCCATTTAGTGCAGTGCTTGGTGTCATGAACTGTAAGAGCCTAAGAAAGTTCAGCAAAAAGCATTTACTGGAAGAAGCATACATGGTAACAGCACCCAAAAAGATGGATTAAGCCCCACATAAAATGCTTGAGGACCAGCAGTACAAAAGATTTAGTTGTAGCATGTATATGAACAAGCTCTTCCAGCCTCTTTACCAACAAAACTCTTACTGTTTGAGAGACAGAAACACGTATTCAATATACACTTCACTAAGCATTTCCCTCACAGTTTGCTGTGATGGCAGCATTTAAATATCAAGGATGATTTTTGACAGACTGTGATACAGAGGCAATTGTGATCTGTAAATTAACAGACTCATAAGCTTTTTTTCTATTGGAAGAATTTTAAAAGGCTTCTCTAATAAAATTAATCCCAGCAGCACATGAACAGATGTTAGATTAAAACACTCAACCATTCTAACAACTACACAAAAGGATTCTGATGGATGACAAAATAGGATAACGTATTCTGAATAGCTTGGCTTTTGAGTTTATATCACACTATTTAGGAGAAGCCACTTTGTACAAAAGTATTGAATATCTCATCAGCAGACAGATAAAATATTCTGCAAGTTATTTCAGAGTGCAGGGGACATTAACGTGAGGAATCTGACCGCATCACTAGAACATCCAGATTATTGAAAGTTTCCACTCCCAGGTTCTCAACTGTTTTGCAATCCTTCTACTGAAAAACAGATTCAGAATCTTAACTAGCTAGTGTTGTGCCTTTTTCTCATGCTCACCCAAGAATATCCAACGACAGAACTGTTTTACGTACCTTTACCCCAGCCAGAATGATATTTTTGGCTGAAACAAAACAAAAACAGAGTTAGGGACTGTTGCAGGTTTCTTGCAAATCTGTAATTGAATAGTTATGTAGGTGGACAATAACAGTACGTCATTGTTAAGAACTTCATAGCTTAACTTTTTTTTCTCTTTTACATTTGTCTCAAGCATTCTACAGCACCACTGAAAGCAAAATAACATGCACAAGGTTAAAAAAAGCTCTCTACATTTGTCATTTGTCAGCTGTTCATCCCACAACTGTGTGATTACAGAGATACTAATGACAATAAACCGCAAAACCCCATGACTGTTCTGGCATCTGGTGCAGAGAACCATTACAGCCAAGTGAAGAGGTAACACCCCACGTACGAACCAGCCAAGACAAGTCTTGTTTGTAACAAGTAAGGGAAATTGTTAAGGAGTTTCTTGCACCAGAGCAGTATTTTCACCAAATTATACTGTCCTCCTACCTCCTACACTCCCATTTCCTATGTGGGGATAATTTGGGCTACAGCTGTTCTGTATTACATTCATTGATACTGATGCCTAAAGGAGTAACTTGGATTATGCATCATAAACCTTCACTCGAGACACAAGGTTTTGGGTAAAGCAATCTGGCCCATGGAAGCACATTTTAAAGTAAAATTTGAAATGTTGTTCTAGTAAAATGATAACTTAAGTCCAGGATCTTTCCTGCATCTGCTATGTTAGTCATATGCATCATGCACATATAAATTCACCCAGATACTTCAGACATGTTTATTATATTTAAAATTAAGGTTTACTAGTATTCTGCAATAGTCTGTTTATGTACACTTGTGTCTCCTTAAATAAATGCTATCTAACTTACCAATCTCCACACCAAGACCACCTATACCACTCAGGAATACATGGGACTGGGCCATCTTCTGCATTGCTGAGTCTCCAAGAACATACCTCTGACGGCTACAGCAAAGATAAATTCAGATCAAAACACGACAGAAACATAGTCAAGAGCACATTAAAGCAAGTTGAGAATTCCCAGTAATTTAAAAAAAAAAAAAGTTCAAATGTTTTCAGTTATTCTATTATCCTAGTAAGTCTCTCTAATCTGCAACAGCAATATCTGCAGGTGACTGTGCATCATTAGTGACACATGCACAGTTCTCTTTACCAGTCCTCTGTCCAACACACAACTGAGGACATAAAATGTGTATCTGAACTCTACAGTGCTTCAGAAAATAAATGCAGATCAAACATAATAATTGCACTCAGAATCCATGTAGTGAAATGCATTTAGAGCTTGTCAGTGCCAGGCTTTAGAGAATATAAATAACTTTTCATTTTAAATTAGTACAAAACTTCTTCAGGATAATAGTTTTCTGGAATTAACTACTGAAGACACAGGCAATCAAGCAAGTAAAAGAATTTGTTATCAGAAAACTTCAAACCAGAGAGTGCCACAGCTGAACTCTGAAACACTCCTAGCTTCCAATTATACAATTAAACCACTCGAAACACCACCTTTTTCACCAAGGAAAAGCATGACTTTCATGAGACTACTGCCAAAAAGTGAAGTGATACATTCACCACCAGAAGCACTGCACTGAATTAAAGAGAAGTCTCATTTGTTCAGCATACAATTTTTTTTTTAATTTTTTTAAATATAAAAAGAAGCTTTTCATCCCACCACAATTCCAGGGATACCATTTGTTCCAGTAGAGATTCTCTGAACTACTGCCATGCCAAGTATCTCAAGACAAGCATGGCAAACACTGAGGAATGAATGAAATTATGAAGGAGATAAACTTCATAAAGTAGAAAACGCAAAAAGAATGCAGTGAAAGAAGGTGGAGAACAAGAAAGAGAGGAATATATACTTTGTCAAAGAAGAAACTAGCTATAGGCAGAAAGAAATCCATATTATAAATAGGAGAAGTATTATTCCTGTTTTCCAAAAAGTATGTATCATTGGTACTACTGAAACTCTTCACAACTCCATAATATTTACCTATGCTTTTTACTGGTCAAATACTAATAATGGTCAGGAAACACCTGTTATCAGCCCAATTAAGGAACAATTTTAAGAAAGATAGAACGCATCTTCAATTCAACCAGTTCCCGCCACTTACTTAGCAAGAGGTGGGTTCTGTTTCACTGGCTGAACACTTAGGGGTTTTTGCGTTAGAAAAGGTGGGACACAGCAGCACAAGTGCCCACACCTTTAACTAACTGGTAGTAGAGGGTGTTTTCAAGCCTTCAGCATTACAGCATGTAAGCATAAAGTGTTGCTGAAAAGTCAGGAGCAATGCTTAAAAATCGAACATTCTTACCTGTACAAAGCATCATCAATTTCCATAGAGTCTGCTGCCATGATGCAATGTGATGCGTCTACACTAGAAGGGTTACAAAAAGAAATAAACTGGTTACATTGGATGAAATTTCACAGTTGGCACCCCCTCCCCTCCCCACTCAGTTGAAAGTGATGTTACATAGGAATGACTTTGAACATTAGGAAGCCTGTAGAACAACACAGCACCTAAGCAATGAAAACACACAGGAGTCAGAAGACAAGAACCCTAAATCTTTGATAAATGCTTTCAAAATACAAACAGATGTATTAATTTCACCACTGAGGAAACGCAAGACTTATTTCTTGTATTTGCTACAGTAAGATTTACTGGAAGTGCAACTTCACTTTACATTAACAGCTCCAAGCTGATTAACATGCATCTACCTGATCAGTGGGTTTTTATGAAGATAGGAGATTCCTGAATTATGAGAAACAGGTATTTATGCTGCATTATTTCTATGCTAATTGAAAATCCTTGGGAAACAAGTTACTGTTTTAGCTAACTGAAGAAATCTACACCTGAAGATCTTAATTAATGCAACATTTAACTAAGGCATGCAGATAAACAATTCAATACGAATTTAGGAAAAAAGAATCTGTCCTGTTGAGGCCTTCAGCCACTAGCCAGGACTTTTTCATTGCTAAATTGGTAATAAGTAAGCACCAAGATTAGGAATAAACTGCCCTGGGCAGTTTGTTTCTTAGTTATGCAGGCTGAGAATTGGTGCTTCTTGAATCTGGTAGGTGCCATCAAATGCAGGATGAGCAAAATAGACCCCGTATGTACCTTCAGACACAACTGAGGTTCCAGGTCACATACCGCCTTGGAAACCAGACAGAGCTGACAACCCTATCTCCTGAAAAGCACTGAAGTAGCACAGCAAGACAGTTACATTGGACACAGGCCACAAATCTCATCAGTTAAGCTCTTCCACAGTGTGGACAGTAACTCCTGCATGTAAGCTAGCACACAAGACAATCAACATGAGGCACCTCCATCACAGTCTATACCACCAGCCACTCCACAACAAGGAGCTAGTGCAGCTCCCGTGCCCCTACACAACAAGGTCTGAAGACAAGCAATGCCCTTGTTACTAGACCATCCTAGGACCCAGATCTCAAGACAGAGTGCAACACACCACATCTTACAGTCACAGGCTTCAGGTCCTGCTTAAACAACAGCCTTCATTTCAGTCACTGCCTGGGACACAAGACTGGAAGTTTCCCTCAAAGCAAGCCAATGTCATCTTGTAACAGAGCAGAACAATTCCAGAACTGTTATGCTACTCTACAATCCCCCTCCACAAACAGCACTGACACTCTGGGACTACCCAACATAAAATGAGTGTAGGGTGGGAAAGGTGATCCACCCCTGGGCAAAAACTCTCAGCTTCCTCAGCTGTGGTTGCTGACAGCCATCTGAATGCACGTGCCCTCCCAAACAGTCTTTTGTAAACAATTAGTCTGTGCAATCAACCAACAAGAGAATTTTCACCACCTATATCACACAGACTTGTCTGACAGTGGCTCTTCCCATGTATTCTCTATTCTCCTCCTGCATTCCCAATTACAGTACTGAGATGCTGCCAGTGTACCCATCAGGTACAGCAAAAAAGATCCTTTGACAAGGAGGACTTAATGATACTATTGTCAAATGACTCTAGGACAAACTTTGGTTAATGTATTCCCGCATCCAATTTGTATTTCTCATTTCAGTTTAACCAGCACTGAATCCGTTTCAAATAAATGCATGTAAAAAAGCCATTCTAACGTTATGTCCTAATTCTTACCAGAGGTTCGACCTTTCTAGACTTGTCTATTTCCTTTTAAAAGCCAACGCTATCAGTTTTAATGCCAGGCTTGTATTTAATTGCGTAATTAATTTTTTTAAGCCTCAGCTGCTTGTGTCACATAACCCAGGGACAAACTGAGAAGCTACATGTTACTAAGAAGGGCTAAGATGCTCTGAAGAGCAGCGAAGGCACAGGAGTGTAATGATGTGCTGGTTTCCAAGGGTTCCTTACCTCCAATTAGTGCAGGTTGAAGCAGTGTTAACTACTTGCTGTTCAGCACGCTGGGATGGCAGGGAGGCCTGGACTCATGCCCCCTACCCAGAGCTTCCAGCGGTCGATCCCAGCCGATGCAGGCTCCCTCTTGAGGCGGGGAGAGNGAGAGAGAGAGAGAGAGAGAGAGAGATAGAATGGACGCTCAGATTCACAGCTACTGCCCAGCCGGGCTAATGGGGGAACATCGACACCTCGGATCTGCAGCGGGAAACCCAGACAGAGTCCACCGGCTCTGCCGAGACCAACCCGACCCGGGTGCCAGCAGAGCCTGGAGGCTGCAGTCCCCCCTACTCGACGCCCCGGCTCTCAGGGCGCTCCTGCGGCGCTGGGCACCGCCCCCCGCCCCGCCGGACCACCCCGGACGCGCCACGGCCCCGGCGCCGNCGCGGCCGGCGGCGGCGGGCAAGGAGGCAGGAAGGGGGTGGGAAGCGGCGGCGCCGGTGCCGCGGCGCTTCCCCGCCTGCGCCGACATGAGGGGCGGGGCCGGGGCCGGGCCGCCCTGCCCGCCCCGAGGAGGCGGGGCCGGCGCCACACGGCCTCGGTCAGCGGCCGCTTGGGAAGCAGCCCAGCGGAGGCGCAGAAGCTGTTAAAAAAACGCACATTTTTCCCCGCAAGAAGTAACGTACCGTGTTGCTAATAAATAAATAAATCAATCAATCCCCTTTTGGTGCAAGCATGACCGCTTTATACCACAAAGATCGCTTCTGGGCCCTGCTCTTGAGGTACCTGCCTCGGCATCTTGCAGGAGAGCACCAGCATGGTGTCACCTAACACAAAAACGGGCAAAATTTCATTCAGAGGGGATCAGAAGCCAAGCCGGGAATTTCTGGGGAGTATCCAAGGCCACAGAGGAGGTTTGGCAAAGAGTGGTCAAACCCAAAGTACATGCCATACTAATGTGGTGTGAAGCCTTGTGGAAACATTTTCGCTTGTTTTTTTGGTAGCGATTAACCAGGAGATAGCAAGCTGCCACAGTCACCGTACTGCTGCCACCACCAACTCAACACCACTCTTATAAATCCAACATCACCTCCTGCAAATATTTTCTCTCCCAAACTCTTATTAAGATCCCAGCACTCCTCACCTTCCCATCTTGCAGTTTAATTTCCCTTCACCTTAAACCTTGACTTCCCTTTTGTCACCAAGGATAGTTGGGTAGGTGAGAGGAGTTTAAATTGTTCTTGATACTGTTAGCGCATCCTATCTAGAACAGGGATTCATTCATACACACCAAAAAAAAAAAAAAATCCAAAACAAAAAGAAAAACCCACAAGCTATTTCTTTATCTTTTTTCTTTAGCGTATCTAGGGGTTTTGGGAACTTCTCAGGGCAAGGAGACCCAAGCTGTGTTCTCTTTGTGAGCATCCAGTGCATTATTTTGACATGTACCTCACTCTAATAGAATTCCAGCAACCCTCAAGATTTACACCTCAGTCCAACAACGCATAAAGCTTTTGTACTCGATTGGTAACAAAGACTAAGAGCAGATGGACAACACAGTGCTCGTTCAGACTTGGGCTATGCTCTGGCAGGATCAGGGTGAAAATACTTGTCTGCTACACTACTCTTTTCACAAGCAGAAATAATTGGAGAAGATGTGGGCAAATTTCAAGGAACCTCTAGAGGCCACTAGAAGTCTGAAATGCCGAACTGAGAGACGGGATAAAGGGAGAAAGCTGTTCAGGATGTTGAATGCAATCCTTACCAGTAAAGGAATTGATACTAAGGCTGATATTTGCTTTGTAGCTTTTCCACGTAATACATAAAAAAAAAAAAAATCAGAAAATACAAGAATTAATACCATTATTTCAATATAGTAATTTCAAAGAGTGCATGTATGTAATGAACAGAATTATCGGGAATCCCTGTGCCCATGGTAGTGGGGGGCGGGGGGAGGAAATGAAGGAGAGTTTAAAGACAGCAAAAAAATGTCAGCTTCAGGGGTTTTTGTCACTTGGCTAATTTTTAGTCCTGTCAGTGATTTTTGCCTTCAATTTTTTGTTTTCTTTCCTAAAAGTGAACCTGTTAAATTTTTTTCTTTTAAGGTTAAACTAACCATTCTTATTTTCATGAACTTACCCATCAAATGTGTTCTGAAAAAAAAAATAATAACAAAAAATCTGCTACCTACCATCTTTCTGTCGAGGTCATTAGATTTTTTTAAGATAACAGTCTATTTCCATATAGTCATCTGACATGAAACAGATTTTGCATAGTCATAGCAAATACTGACAAGCCTTTTGCCTGAGTGGAGAAACAACAATATCCAGTTAATTCTCATCTAACTGTTTACCAGTAACAAAGCAAAGACTAACCATCAGTGCAACCATGAATATGGGCATTCTAAGATAAACTGCCAAATAAAACTGGAGAGATTCTGCTTAACCCAGAAGCCAAAGAAACTCATTCCGAAATGCCTCAATTAGATGGTGTACTCAGGAACCCTCTAGGTTGATGATACCAAATCAAAAAACATACAGGTTTTCCCCTGCTTTTCCAAGACTGCAAAATTTGAAACATCTGGAACCTTTTGACTTTTCTTTTTCTGCTTAGCCTTCTTTTTAAAAAAATACATACAGCATTAAAATCTCAGTAAATCTCACTAAATAAATTAATTTTAAAGGGAATGTCTACTCCATGTTTGTATCATGTTAAAATCAGCTATAGCTTTTGATACTGGCAGAAGGTAGGAAGCAGTGCTCTCAGTTTACTGACTTGCTGAAGCAATGAGCAGAATGTGGCTGTGGCCAGGGGAAATCTACCACCTCCAGACTCAAGCCTACTCATGTCCCAGATCTCTGTAGCTTCAATTTATGTGCACCACTGTAGATCCACTGTAGATTCTTTCTGCATGCAGGTATTGAATACATCTTTAGAGCCAGTATTTTCAAAAGGAGCTGAAGCTGAAATAGCTGTAAATCTCCTTTCCATCTGGTGGGAAAATCCAAGACACTGGTTTTGTTTTTAGTCTTTTAATTTCCTGACTTCCATGAGAGATGTCACATTCTTCATCTGGACCCCAAAGTGGGGATTTGGGGGTGAGTAGTTTGTGCATTTGTTTCCCTGATCCATATAGTTAATAAGCAAATTAGCAAACAAAACTCTTGTAATTTTTTTACCTAAAAATGTGTTATTTGAAAATACTAAGGCAAACACAATTCAGTTTAGCACACAGGCCAGTTCAGAAATTACCATAAAACTACATCAGCATCCTTCAATAGGTTTCCAAACATCCTGCCATAGGCTATGGCTTGCCTTGAAGGAGCTAGGTGCTGCCTGGCAAGGCTTCGTCTCCTCTTTTTGGCACAATGTGCAGTGTAGGAGTGTTTTGATGGCATATTTAAAAGGACTTCAGCTTCCCAATGGGGTGGGCCAAAGGATCTTGCCACTTAAAGCTGCTCTAGCAAGTGACACCTTCCTAGAAACCATGTTAATAATGTTGATAAATGCAGATAAACAAGGGCACCAATTACGTAAGCTGATTTCACATTGAGATGTGCTTGAATGTATTTCCAAAAGCAAGAGCCAGCTTTTCCATGCCTGTGCATCTCTAACACAGACTGAAAGTTGCCAGATAAACATTAATTGGGTTAAATAATGGCTTTTGGCTCTCAAATCTTCTAATTTGTCAACAGGAACAGCAGATACAGAACGGAAGTTTCTACAAGCTTTACTTACATAAGGCATCCTGATGACAGATTGATGTCATTCAACTAGACCTGCTCACATGATTAGGCCTTGTGCAATCAGCCTCTTCTTTCTTTCCTAATTCTGCTCCAAGCTGAAAATTAGCACTGAGGAAGCCTCAAACAACTCAATTTAAATAAGCAGAACCTTGGAACACATTTCTTGGTGCTTTAAATCTACCTGGGAAATCTCGAGAGAATTGGTACCAGCTGCATGGAGCTCCCCACAGTGAGTTTCCAGGAATGCAATTTTGCAGAGGTGAGGGGTTTTCCAAGGGCAGAAGCAAGGTGGTGAATTCTTGGATGAAGCTTCAGATCCTTTCTCAAATTTGCGTAGTGCTATCTTAACTGAAATTCGCCTCTGAGTATTTTAGAGAAGCAAATGTCCCACCTTGTCTTTGCTGAAACATCTGTGAAGCTCCAATCACTGTTAAAAACAAAACCATTCCTAGTACAGGAAATGAACAGAGAGCTGCAGTTTTAGAATAATTTTATATAAAACAAGGAAGATTAGTCTATTTTGTGTCATATTCAAATTTTAGTTTGATTATTATTAAGCAAAAACAAAAGGACAGAAAAGGATTGGTTGTTTTTAAATACATTTAATGCTATGAAACATTGCCTCTATATTGTCTAAATTCTTGATAAATCTAAACATCGACAATAAGAAAACTCTTTTCTTTAATCACACAATATTCTCTTTGTTTTATTGTAGGGCAGAAACAAACAGAGTCATCATAAATAAAACACTGACACTGAGTAAAAGACAAACCTAGGCCAGACAGTGTGCTAAAAAGTTTATGAAAGTGCATCTGGCTGGCTCAGGACCCTGAGTAAGGTAGACATTCTCCCACACACCTCTTGGCTATTTAGCCTCTCACGAGAAAATCTGAAATTAAGGCTGCCTTTCTCATTTTAAAGGTATTGCATATACATCACTTGCAGTGTGAGGTAGGAACCAGTTTCTCGGGGCTGTATCTCACCTATGCCTCACCTCCTTATTGTTGCCCCTCCACTTTCTATGCCAAAAGAGAGATTTAAGTGCAAAACAGAGCCCCAGCTATCGATAAAAATGAACTACTATATACTTTCTAACTCAATTCATGAGTTTATTGTAAGGAAGGGCACTTGTCATGATTTTCACTTTCAAAGCAATGAGAGGCACAAAAAACTAGATATAATTTTCTTTCCAAAGGTTGCTTTAAAAAAAGAGGGACTTGAACACTAGAAGAAAACAGTGTTTTCAGGTGACCTGATTCAAAACTCAATGAAGTTTCTATTTTGTAACTGAACCCAGCCTAGAGTAAATTCTTAGTCGAAAAATAGCAGCAACTCAAAAGTGCATAAATTATGAACTTCATCAATAAATTAAGGAAACGGATCTGCTTCATCTAACTATCCTCCTAACTGTCCCAAGATCCTTTTCATTTTATAATGACATGGAAAATCAGAATAAAGGTACTACTGTTTCAAAACCAAAACCAATTTAAAACCTTCGGTAGATTTCTTTCTGAGATAAGGCATCTTTTACCAAAATTCAGAAGATATACAGAAAGACTGGAAGGAGCTCAGCAATAAGATAACCTCCTACTCTACCATCAAGGCTTAAACATAAGCTTTTCCATCCGTATGTAGACTTGTAATTCCGGGTGTGAGTTTTCAAGAAATGCCAAGCACCTCATTCCCAAGGATGCTGATTATTGGAGAGCTTGCACAGTAGGAAGGATGAGGAGAAATCCAGTCCTGAACAGCAGGGGAGGCAGGATGATTCAGTGAAATTTTCAGCTGTAGTAGGTGCAGCTGTGGGACTTGCAGTTTCATTCGTATCTCATACAGACTCATGTGAATCCTGCATTCACAGCCTAAGCAGTCCAGTGGCCATTAAAAGACTGAAGGTGACGGTACTGGAGTGACATTTTGGTTCCTCATATCAAAGACCTGGGCTTTAGAGGACCCTCTTCCACCAACAATCCATGAGAGGTCGTGCACAGAGGTAGGAAAAGTGCTTAGTCAGCGTATAAGGATTGCATTTACTCTGAAATTCTTATCAAGACTCTTATTTAATATGAAATTACTCTTCATCCTCATAAGACATATTCATATTCAAGATCATATAAATTCATGGAAGAGCTGAATCCATCGGTGAAGCAAGACAGGATCACTAACTGCTTTCATTGCAGTGAGATGGTTTCCACTGGCTGGCATGCCCTTGGAAAAGCATGCTATTTCTTCAACAAAATGGTAGTTTCCTGTTTGTTTGTGGTGAATATTTATTTCTCTTTTAACACAAATTTAAATGCCGTGTTTCTTTCCAGTGAGATTGTTCATGGGGACACAGTTTTTACCAATTTGGATAGAGCTTGTGTTTCTGCATCTTAAGCAGATTGTATGTTGAACAGGGTAGATCTAGAAGACAACAGATACAGAGGTAGCAGCACAGCATTGTGATGAAGTACTTCCACAATAGTACCTTCTAGTAACTTGAACTTTACAGAATCCACATAAAAATTTCCTGTTAAAAATCTGCTGTGAAATAAGAACATTAAACTTTTCTCTTTTCCCTTCCTACCTACTGCAAGTACAGAAATCCTACTTTTCCTTAGCTAGGACATGCCCTCAGTCCTGCTGATCCACTGTTAGTTACCAAGGCCACCAAGCAGGGTGAGCATCCAAGGTCCCAACTGGAGTTGATGCAGATGATGGTCTCTAACAAGAGTAATAATCAAGTGTTCACTTTGCTAAAAACAGAGCTGTGACAGCATTTTCTTCAGGAGGAAGAAGGTTCAGCTGCAGACCTCAGCCATGGCTGAAGAAAAATTTCTTTTTGTTTTTTTCCCTTGGAAAATGTTTGCATTTATAAAGCAGGTAAGTTGGTATCGCTTAAATGTTAGTTTAATGATGTCAGTTCACACTGGTGAGTGAGGAAGTTTCACGGCTCAAAGATGAGGCAGACAATTTCATATGTTTAACATGAATTCAGAAGGGGATAGGATCTCTGACAGCAAAGATAGCGCTTGCTGCGGGCTAAGGTTGCTTCAACCAAAACTATATAGGAATATATATACTAAAAAACACTTTTCAGAATTACAGATAAATATGAGTTACACGTAGTCTATGTAGTTAAATCCATTTTTTACTTTTGAATTAGATGCCTGTTTTTGAGGTAATCCAGTCACGGAAATAAGTCACTCGTGTGTAAACTCCCGGTTTATTTGGTTTGGCACATTCGTCTCCCCAGCTCACTATTCCCACGAGGTACCACATCAATCTAGAGTCTGGAGTAACCAGTGGTCCCCCAGAGTCTCCCTGGAGAAAGAGGAGAGGGAAAAATATTTAATTAATCAGAAGAGAAAACACAATTCTCTCCATAGGCAGGAGGGTCTGTCCAATAAGAGAAGTAAGCAAGCAGTATTTCAAGAGCTGCTATTTGTGCAGAAGCCAGGCTGTTTCTGAAACGTGAGTCAGAAGTCTGTGGCATTTTTCTGTTTGCCGTGGGACCTCCTGACCTCTGTCTCCATAGTTTTACAGTTAAAAAAAAACCAAAAAAGCTTCTCTTCTGTTGTGTGAAACACTGCTTCCCACCTGCCTTGTCTTCTTCCTTGTAAAAAGTAGGAAAACACAAACATAGAGACCAATCTAAGGCAGCATGAACTTTTTTTTTTAACAGTAACTGCTATTCTTAAATTGTTTTAGTCACATGCAGCAATAGCATTTCAAAAAGGAGCTTGGAGCTCCTTTTTGCTTGGAGCTTTCATCAGGAGCTTGGTCTCCTTAAGATGTTAACCTCTTTCAAAGGCTGAATTCAGATACTGTTAATAGTGTGACACGGTAATAATAGATAAACTGGAAGCCTTACAGGCTGAAAGGCAATCCTTACACAACAGACCAAATCCCCAACTTCCATTAAAATGATTTACTGAAATAAATAGCAGGTGCACCCTTCTGCATTGGTGTCTTCAATGCTGAGCCAGACAGGAACAGAGGAATGAGCTTCCCAGACTTATGCTACAGGGGCCTTTCCTCTGGTCTGTAGGACTGGGATTCAGGAAAGGCCCTGTTTTGAACCAGCACTTAAGCGTACAACTTTGTAAATAACATATATAGATGTTTTTAAAAGTGATCATTATGGAAATATTTTTCTTTGAACATAAGGATTTCCTTGCAGCATTTGCAAACCTGCACCAGACTTCCTTCCCATTCTCTTACAACTAGCTTCCTTAGAGTTATCTTTGTTTCAGACAGCTTTCCTTGCGCTGAGCCAAATGTCTTACCAAAGATCCCATCATAACAGATCTATAATGACATGATCCAGTCTAGAATTTAATTTCAGTGAGAATTCCAGTTCAGAATTTAATTTCAGTCAATTAAGATTTGGTCAACCAGATACTGCAGTCAAGATTGAAATAGTTTTCCATTCTAATTTTCAGCTCCAATTACCTGACAAGCATCTACTCCTCCTTCCAAGTATCCTGCACACAACATCCTGGGTGTTATGTCCCCATCATACACTTCTTTCCTGTTGCAAGTGTTTGAGTCAATAAGTTTCACTGTTGCTTCTTGAAGAGCATTTGGAGTTGGACCTAAGAGAAAATATAGTTTGGGTATTTATCAACAGAATTACTTTGCAGTAGTTAAGGTACAGAAAGAGTGTTTAATGTTCTCTTATTGAAGACAAGCTTGGCTTGGTTTACTGTGGAGGTTTTGCTTGTTAATCTGTCTAGGTCAGGCCCTTAAGGAAAATGTACATAGAATCACTTGGGACCATACCATTAAGACAGAAGTAATGATTGCATGCCTTAAGTGTAAAGCCATATATTTTATACATATTTCATATAGTACCACGGAACACAAATTACCCAGCAATTTGGGCAGATGATACGAAGTGAAGACATTTTTCTTCCATTGCTAAATCTACTCTTCATGTGGCCTGGTAAGAGTGCAAGCCTGGGGAAGTCGCAGCTCAATCTGCACATTTACCCGAAAGACCACAGTTATCTGTAGCTTCCAGCTAGTGCTGGAAAAATATTTTTTAGGTTCTATGTAAACACGTGCATGGCTGGACTACCTGTCTTATGAATTTACAATATGAAATGGAAAGTCTGGGAAAACAGAACAGTCTTCTTCCTGTGTTCTGCCTCAATGGATTGTAGCTCTGTCTTTGTCCACTCTAGTTTTAGAACAAGGAACTGGTGCTTATGATTAAACAAACCTACTGCTTATAGAAAAAGCATTAGGCTTGCTGCCATGCAACATATGGCTACAGAAGTTTTATCAATTCAGTAGTAGATCACAGCCACTGTTTACATGCAGGTCACCTGGCAGACTCAGGACTCACCATCATTGGTAAGTGCTCCCCAGCCTGTGATGACAGCGTAAATATTGTAGGGAAAAGTCTGAGATGGCTCAGGCAGACAGACACGGTGTATGCTACTAGTAAACTCGACTCGTTTAGAGAGCTGCACAAGTGCAATGTCATAATCATGTTCTGGGTAGAGGTACTTTTCATGAATAATAATAGTCTTGACTGATCGCTTCAAGCTTGGTGGCTTCAATAGAGCTCCGAAAGTAGCAGTCCACTTCTGAGGGTGAGTCATGCTGAAAAGAGTAAGAGTGCTGTAAGTATTTTGCTGTAAGTATTTTGCTGTAAATATATGTGTTTGGGACTTTAAATTTGTTGGGCACCTTTACTGTAAAGCTCCTTCAAGCCAGCTCCCAACTAGATTCTGATCATAACAGTGTCTTGCACAAAACTGCAGGCTGTTGCAAGAAGAGGACAATCCTGTGTTCCCTCCCCAACCACAGTCTTGTGCTCCTCTCCTGCTCCTTGTCCCTGATCTAACCATTGTGTGGCCACAGGGTGTTCATCAAATCAAAAAGCTCTTCTACTAGAAAACTATTCCTCTCCATTACTGTTTTTGCACATTGATAACCTGTTCAATCAGCTGTTCCATCCTACAATGCCCTGCGGCTTCACGATTGCCACGCTTGAAACAAAGAAATGCTGGGCGTGCATGGCTGCATGGAGGGGTAGGAACATGGGATGGTAACTGCTGGTAGCAGCTTGCAGTGGCAGAAACCTCATTGTAACATGAAGGAGCACCTTTAAGAACTATGTAGTGCAACAGGAAACAAATACTCCACCATTTCAGTCACATTACCTTTTCTGCTCTTCGCTCAATATGCCAAGTGACTATTGATTTCCACCCACACAATTGCCAGTTCTGCTCCAAAGGGTCAGTCTTTAATTTCTCATTGAAACATTCAAGTGATGGGTCTGCTTAATCCTGACTTTTTTCCTTCAAAATTGTTCCCTTGGGAAAGAGTCAGGGGTGTGGTGCAAATCTGGAAAGCCACATAACTTGATACACAAGGGGCACATTCTGCTGCAGATTCTAAGATGGGAACTTACTCTCTGAAGCAGTGAGCTGCAGATACAAGCCATGTGTTGCTGATGAGTGTTGCACCACACCGATGGATGTTGTTGTACTGCAAACTAGCTTGCCATGGCCAGTCCCCAGTCTCTGCAGAAGACAAGCCACCAACTATTCGCAACGATGATGATTTTGCCATTGACTTGACTGATCTATTCTGCCGTAACCCACAGACTGTCAAAAAGGAGAAAGAGTGTATTAGCTGTTCTTCTGTTTAGTAAATACTCCTGCCGATTTCTGTGGAAAACATGTATAAAGTTACCTACCATCTAGGTTCTCTGACAGTATTGACATCAACAAGAAAACATAGTATCCGTGTTACCAGCAGCAGCTGGATCAGGCTAGTAGATAAGCAAGTGTCCTGGACATTACAGGGCTCAGTCCTCACTGGCTGGGTCCTGTGATCCTTTATGGCAGGGTTTACATTTAAGATGGCACCTTCCACCTTCCAGAGCAGCACTGCTGGAGGCAGAACCATGCCACAGGCACTTCTGCAGCAGGACTTGTGTTTCCTCTCTGCTCAACACTGGGAATTTCTATAGAGCCCTCAGCACTTGCTCTTTTCTCGTTGTTTGTTCTTTCCTCATAGAATTGCTGATATTCTTAACAGAAGAAACGTCTCACTGCAAAAAAAAAACTGAGCAAGAAACTCTGCAGTGGGTGTAGACTTTTTCTGTAAGGGATTTTTACCTCATCACCACTATTTTCAAGCCAGTCTTCCTCTTCCTAAGTATCCCAGAAGACACTAATAAAACAGGCTTTCTTATAAACTGAGCAGTTTTTCTAAACGCACAGTTCATCTGTGTGTACTACAAAGTCACATTCATTAGACAGGAGGATAAGAAAAGGCTTTTAAGGGCCAGGAAAAGTGCTCAGAGACTCGTAATGCTAATTTTAAAACTGGACATTTCTGATGCTTAAAAAAACCTTACTTACTGTCATTGAAGAGGGCTTCTGCTCTTTTTGGTTCCACATCTGAAATAAACAAACAGTCAGGGTAAGGCCAGACAAGGTTTCCTATCTGCATGGTTGTCCCACCTGGCAGCTATTTGAGCATAGGGCACCACAGGAGGCATGGCTGAAGGGGCTGCTAGAGAAACCAGTGAAGCTCATATGTGATCACATTCTCGTGCTAGCTGTTGCACTCCCTGCAGTGTTGCTGCTTGTTCTTCAGCCAGCAAGTATCCTCTGCGGAACAGGCACTCATCCTGCCCATCCTGCTGGACCCTGATGTTTCTGGAGGGGAGTACAGACAAGACAAGTCCTGTATTACTCAAGATCCACAATTTTCTTGGGGATAAATTTTTGCAGGGAATGTTTTAAAGCTCCATCTTTTGGTAAAAAAATCAGCTGGCTGTGCTTTACACCAGTGTGAAGGCCAGAGGAGATCTGGTGCTCTCACTCCCTGACCTTCACTGCGGCAATGCGAGCTTACAATCGCAGTGGCTCACTCTCCTTTCTCCTGTCTTATTGGTACACTATTAATACTAAGATAGTTGATAGCAATTTCTTACATGGCACTGCATGTTCTAGCAATACAGTCCCTTCTTTAATACGCAAGATGTATGTTTATTGACAATACAGTCTGCTCATGCTGACAATAAGAAGCATTGGCTCAAGGTCTAAAACTATCCCACTCCTTGCAGAATGCTGTTTTTTACTACAGCTACTGTTGTAGTTTCCAGCATTCAAAACTATTTTTAAAATAATACTATATTACTATATACTATATATACTAAAAAATAATTAATTTTAAAACCCCACAATTTCAATACATTTTTTTGAATTACATAGATTTTAATTATATTTAAATTATATAGATCCTTGTACAGCTTCAACAAGTTAATATTTTGTGGCTTTCTCAGCCGATCTCCGTCTTTCTCCACTAATTTCATATCTCTTTGCTGCTCTACAGAATAATATCCTAGTTTTGATCCAAATCCACAGGAAGTTAGGAGGAGTCTCTTTTGAATGCAAAGGGCTCTGGCTCATAGTTGTCGCCTGTTGGGTTTGTATCACATGTGTTTTGCTTGCAGGCTTGACACTCCTTCAGGTATGCAGGATGAATTGCCTGTTTGCAATCCACCAGTACTAGACGTGTACTCATTCATTTCTTAATGTAACCTTAAGCAGATTGTGATAGGAAAAGAAAACAAGCAGAACTCCAGTACATGCACAGATTGACTGCGAGGAATGTTACAGAGCAAAGGCAGTGCTAGGGCTCCCATATGTGCATGCAACCACTGCTTTATTTTGCAAGGATAGGAGATGAGGTAAAATTGGACATTTATATTGCAACACGGTCTTATTCACTATGGACAGGAACTGTTTACATAATAAAGATAACTAAGTTTTACTAGTGGGCAACCAACTACTTGCAAGGTCTCCTTTCAAGTAAAAGTAAAAATTCTCCTTTGTACTTTTGCAAGTCATGTGAAGGAAGGAGGAAAAGACTAAAAGGGCAAGTACTTTTGCATCTCAGGAATGCTAGTTGTATTCTGTGCATTTCCATGGATAATATGGCTGGCTGTCTCCAAGATCCCTTACATCAAAATGTAATGATACCAGAGAGCAAAAGCTAGGTCAGCAGCAGGATTCAGCAGTGGTATAAATACTACTGTTTGCTGAGCTATGCTAAGGATTTGGCTGCTTGACCTGTATGTTCGTATTGGCAAGAAGTGCTTTGAAAAATCTTTTCCTACTTTTTAATTTCAACTACGATGAGCATCCAGTGTTTTCCTAGAAATTCATACAACCTTCAGAACTAGCTCATCATTTCAGTCACTAATACATTCTAGATGAAAACTGTTAAGAAATCAACAAAAGTAATTCACAATGAAAGAGTACCTTTTGCCAGTAAGTGCAATATTGATAACAATGTTTTTTCGGCTTTTCTCAGGGTGGAGAGACATTTACCTCATAATGCCTAATTATAAAGCCTGCAGTCAATTATTAACACTTACATTATGTTGCAAAGCTCGTCGAGAAGACAAAAGGAGCAACCAGCTTGTTCAAGTGCAGTGCCGGAAGCAATTCAATTGGCATGTTCTCACTGCATGGAGTTTTGCTGTGAGTCACACAGGTGTTCTGCAAGGCACCTGTCTATATCTCTGTTTGCCTTTTTTATGAGGCGCCTAGAAAAAAATACGAACCTCACATGGGCAAAATTTTACCCATTGCTTCCAGTTGTAATTGGAGAAACATGCCTTACACACACACGCTGCAAGTCTGTACATCTTTGAATTTCAGCATATTTTATGATAAATCCCTACTATGCAACAGATGTACTATCCTATCCACCCACTGCTGAACAAAATAGGCCAGTGACACCTGTCAGTAAATTCAGTGCTCTATTCATTAGGGGACGGGCATTGCTTTGATTTAAAAATTTGCCATATGAAGCGCCCTGACACTTTATCTGACACTCAGAGCTGGAACACAAGTACTAATGAAAACACCACAGCAGTGGAGAAAGCCTCAAAGTAAACGGAATCTTTAAGTGGTGAAAGCAGGTCTGTCCAGCAGCAGACCTGAGAATGCATCATTCAGATCAGGACAGGTGAAATTAAGGGCACAATAGCCAGGACTCAACACCAAGGTGCCAAACCCAGAGCACACACATGTGTTTGGAAACCTGAATTAACTGACACTATTTTCATATAAGCCGAGCCCACAGTAGATCCCATCAAAAGCAGGGAGCACTTTGGGTTACACGATACAGCTGAAAATCAGGTTGCTTACTGGCTTACCTTGCTAGGGGCTTGCCTGCATTCGTTACTGGCATCACATTTTGGCCTGGGCAAGAGCACAGCTGTTCGCACTGTGCCAGCCAGCATGTTGCAAGCCCTGCCTTGAAGCAATCACTTGTAAGGCACGAGAGACAATTTCTCAGCCCTGCTCATTTACTGGTTGCCCTAGTTTGCACTACCAAGAAAAAGCATCAATTAGTAACAATTAAAGTGTCATTTCTGTCCCAACCACATATGCCTGTAAAAATAGTTGTTTATGCCACATTTAGGAAAACAGTGTTCAGGCTTCTACTGTAAATAAGAACAAGTTCCACTTGAACATGCATTGCCTACCTGTAAAATGGAACTTGCTATTGAATTCAAGCTTGCTTAACATAAAAGAGAAAACTAATGTTTAAATTAAAATCACAGCAATCTACTGAAATACAGTTTAGGGATTACATCTTTCAGAAGAGCGCTCTGTTCTCCAACTGGAGAAGGAATTTTGTTATTACAGTTATTTTGCGTATTTAGTAAACAGAATAACTCTAAAACACACTTAAACACACTTAAGTTTTTAATTTCTGACTAGTGAGAACAGTGACTTGCAGTTACTACTGAAGGTTAATAACCTTAAAAAAGTAAATAACTTTTTTACTCCTCAACATACGTGCTTGAGCAAACATGGAAGGAAAAGGGGAGTAAGCAAGAACAGGAAAGCATCTTTGTTTTGGTAACTGTTTGTATGCAATAACCAGTTAAGGCCCAAAGCCCGTGGATCTATTTGGCAACCATCTAAATGTTTGTATGTTCATAGCTACGTGCAGAGTGAATGTGACATTTTATCTCTGAAGGATTCAGAGATTCCTACAGGAAAATTTGCTCACTTTTCCATGTCTCTAAATAATATCAGTGTCACTGCATCAGAAGAATCAATCTTGTGTCTGCTGCCTCATTTCATTTTAGCCACAGCCTTCAGTGTTTATATTAAAAAGAAAATATCAGGGAGAACTCTGTGACATAAGCGAATCAGAAATTATATTGCATAGTGCAGGAAGGCAAGCAAATATATTAAAAGAGGATATTATTGATTTTCAGTGTAGAAAGGGCCAGAGATGGCTACAAAATTAAAGGTGATAAATTTGTTTTAAAAATCTGATACAGCTTTACACAATTACATAATTTTTTACAGATGTTGATTCCCAAAAGAAAGTTGATTTTCTATAAAGGTTTGCACATAATTTTCTGTGTGTGAAAACATAACTTCTAGTCTCAAAGGCAAACTGCAAATTTCATCATCTGTTACGTCAAGTTCCCACATCTTGCTTGTCTGAACTGTGTTTTCCCTCAGAGAAGGCAAGGTAAAGAGTATCTTAAAAGAGGAAGGAGAGGATTATAAACATAAATAAGAAAAAGTATGTGCTTAAATACTCATGACACATTCTTGGACATGCATTTGAAGCATAGCTTAATGAAATGCACCAGGGAGCAGAGGAAACATTTTCCTGCTGTCCTTTACCACATTTTAATAATGACTACCTTGAAAGGAAAGAGAATTACAAAATTCTCAGGTGCATCAGAAACAGAGGGCTCACCTAGTTCAGTGTTACGTAGGGTAACAACAGTGCATACAGGCAAAAAAAGGATCCCTGGCAAGTTTCAGTAGGTCACCAACCTGTGCAGCTGAGAGGAATGTCCCAGAGCACACCTGTCCTGCAGTGTAGACAGAGGTGGGGATAATAGCTCTACTCTAATGCTCTTTAATTACGTTAAAGGCTAGGAAGATCTGAAGTACTGGGGGGAAATGGGAATGAAACCAGGAAGCAGCAAGTTCAGTTATGTTCCATAAACTGTACCCAAAAGGAACTGCAGGAATTTCCTGAAAGATGGCAAAACGTGAGCTTTGGGATCAGCAGGAAAGTCGTGCTCCTGTGTGGTTACGTACTGCACACATCCTAAAATGTCTCCCCGCTAACCTTGCAATATTCTCACTGCCCTCTCGACAGAAATTACCTCCCCAGAGTTAGGTACCCTGGCAGAAGTAGCAAAATATAGCTTAGATACAGGTGACACAATTCTCATTCCTTCAGCAAGGTAGAGTAACCTGGTAGAGACAAGACAAATGCTTTGTGCCTCTAATTGTCCCTATCACCCAGCCGTTCCCTCCCTACTGATGTTCACTGGACCTGTCCTCACATATATGACTCCCCCACCACCTCGCATCAACCACATCTTAGTTCTGTCCATGTGGCAGCAGAGGTCCAACCTCACAGCATACTTACAACTCCATCCAGTTGTTCTACAGCCCAAGAAGGGATCTGCTATGTACCACTTGTGTGGCATGAATCCTAACTGATACAGTTTTAGCATTATTTTTTTTCCTCACCTACATTTCATGCCCCAGCTGCAGTCAAGGTCTCACTACATTAAGGGCAGCCCAAATCACTTGCAACCTCTGCAGGCACAGCAAAGAAAGGGAAAACTAAGATCTGAGTTAGAAAATCAATTAAATTAAACTATCTGGATCATCTGAGAAGTCAGGCCAGGATGACTTTCTGCTTAATTCCTTCGTCACAAGCATGTCCTTGCAAAATATTAATTTTAAAATACATTTCAGTCTCTCCCATTTCAATCATCTTCTCTAGGCTTTTACTGAAATGTACCACCTTGTGCCAAACTAAAGGTAACAAAGTGGAGGAATATCAGATCTCCTCTGCTTCTTAGCATACAGATGCATGTCCAGTTCCACTCCACCAAGGTGCTGTTGTGGCTTGTAAAATGCAAAAATCGAGACTGCTATACACATTATTTGACATGACACATTCCTCAACCCTGTCAGACACTCATCTGCATGTCTCCCACAGAAGAATCCGCAAAGAAGTAAGAATCTGTCTGCCGAGTTCTGTACTTTGTAGTTGTTAGGAGCTTTAGCAAGCCCCAGATTCCAGATAAATAGGAACAATAACAGTTGACCTGTTGATCAAAACCAATTCATGACTCACTGTTCATGATCAAAATCCTTGGCTGTGCAACAGGTGGGAATGCTTCCTACTCACTTTCGACAGTGCCAGTGATCTTGCAACCAGCTGTTTTCTGACGTCAGAAGTACATTCTCTAAAATACATTTTGGGATACTTCCAACCTGCTAGACAAAGGGAAATAGTCTGGCAAGCTGCTCTACACTTTGTTTCATAGGGATCCAGGCTGTCAGGTGACTTTACTTCTAACCAAGAAACCCTGGGGAAAATACATCAGCCTTGTAGGAGATCTCTTTGGTGCCAGAACAATACAGAGTGCAAACTGCAACACCTTCTCGCAGTGCTAGTGGAAGAGCAAGTCCTAACATGGGTGTTTCCAAGTCATCTGACACTTTGATATCTCAATTTGATGGCTCTTGTACTGCTGTTCAGAGAAGATAGGACTTAGTTTGCTTGATTCTTCATGAAAAATATTTGGGCTTTTATGGGGTTTGTACACAAGTGCAGAGAATTCTAGCAGTTCCTATTTTCTATCAAAGCCAGAGGGAATGACTGGACATACACTGTCCTTGACCAGGGGACTATGATGTCTAGCTAAATAAGAAAACAGGAACTTCAGTAGTAATACGTCTGAAGATGACCTGATAGAAATGTATTTTTGCAACTCTATGTAAAGAACATCTGTTTAGTGAGAGACAAACCAGAGACAATACTATGTTGTTTTTCAAGTTTTGCACATTTGCTATTTTTTTCACATATGTATGATCAAGCTCTCTTTTTGAAAAAAAAATGAACTCATAAAACATTGTCAGTTTAGATTTTTTCACCTCTTTATTCCCAGTCCTCGGAAATGGAGAGGCAAAGCAAGTTGTACCCCTGATCTGACAGACTACTTAATGTTGTAGTGGTATGCTGAACTGCAGCTGAAGGTCCTAAGTGTTGCATCCAATTTAGAGGAGTTTGTTGGAGCTGATTCTCAAAGCAAATACTTTTGAGTGAAGCACAGGTTGAGACATGGTGCTGAACAAGGTGATTTTTTGGGGGGAGGAAGTTTTAAGGAGGTTCCCTTTATCAGACTCCCCGTAGCATGCAATGTAAGTGTCTGACCTGGATTTGTTTACTAGTTAGCTATGCTTAGCTAAACTGAGCTATATCATAGCTTCTAAATCAGAATCTTTTGATAAGGTGATTACAATGAACAGGTTAATGATTTTTTTTATAAGTCATTATGAAAACGTTCTGGGATTGCCTCAAGATAAGCAAGGGTTACAGTTGGCAAAAAGGTACAATGAAGCAAGACTTAGAAAGGTGCCTGCAGAGCATGGGAAAAATCTAGGGCTTCTTGGATTTCCTTGATTTAAATGCTAATGGTGGACAGGATATTTCAGGAGGGAAGAAAAAAGTAGGAAATGCAAAACCTAGATTCTTCTCTGAACTTCTATGACCTGTTGAAAATTGTCACTTCTCCCTGGTGTGAGGAATAAGACAAGTTTTATAAATTGAGACCTGCATGTCCTCTAAAAGCACAGGAGTGTTTCATTCTATACTCTTCATTTAATTCAACTTGATTTTCTGAAAAGGCAACACCAACAGGAGCTTGCCAAAGTTTCATAGCACTGCTGAAAATGTGTTAGCAAAGAAAGATCAAAATTTTTTTTGGACAACCTTTTATTGTTGTCTCTTGGAAATGTCAAGGTATTATTTATGTTACTTTGTGTCACTTGTAACAGTTACACAATGTAGTGAGTAGCTGACCTATATAGTCAGTGTTTTATTGTTAGGCTGGGAAAAGCAATACGAAGTTTATCACACAGCTTTGATAAAGTAACACAGAGATGCCATCTCTTACTGAGGCTAAATATTTAATGAAAACTTTGTGATTCAATTATATCAGAAAATGTTTTGACTAGCTACTAGTTACTGTAACAGCCTTGATGCAGTTCAAGGTCAACTAAAACAGTTTTGAGTCACTTCCCACATTTACCAGACTGAATAAAAGCAGCTAATCAGATAACTCAAGAAGATCATAGTCCTTTTCTAACAAGCATTTTTGTACTCCTTCCAATTTTATCCTTTATGTAAGGCACCAAATTAAACTGAAGATTCAAAATTCAAGAACTCATTACCTGACTGTCTAAAAAATACCAAAACTCTCTGAATCTCTCTGATGCCCATGCGCTATTTCCATCTGCGAGAAATTACATGTGCACTCTGTTGAACAGGAACTACTGGCATGTAAACAACACTGCAAGGAAATGGTGATTCTTTGCCTGAAGGGATGTCACCTGTCATCCTAAGCCATTCCAATGAGGAAGACTGGTTGACCCATCAGGAAACAACAGGTGTATAACAACTCATATTTGAGTTTCATTGCATTACCACAATGCAGTGTGCCCAGTTCAAGCACCAAGAGGCAGAACAAGAAGTTGTTCCTGCTTATTTCTGAGTGGGAGGAAGTCTGGATCTATCCAGCATGTAATCTGACCCAGGTTTCTTGTTCTCTGAATACAGCCTCTGCATATCTCTGCTAAGTTAAGAAGTCTAGTGTGGAAAAGCAAGCAGCAAGTACCAACCCACGTACTGTACTGTCACCCCTGCACTTTGGAGTAAGCAGGTCTGTAAAAACAAATGGAGCAAGTATCTGACCCTTTCTGTCAACCAGCAACTCATTCTTGAAAAGCCTGACACCCAGAAAAATTGCTGACTGCATATAACTGAAGCCAAGGCAGAGACAAGTGTCTACACCTGCACAAAAATTCTGTAGCAGAACTGAAGTGGAGAAGATAGAGCAGTTAATTTTCAAGTCATGCAGATGCAGATCTGCTTTGCAAATTAGGGGATAGAATCCCCAGCCAAGAAGTCACGTAGATAAGAACATCTTCCCTTTCTTTCCCTTTACCCTGGGGAATTTGCAAGGGTTTTAATCCTCCCACCAAATATTATTTTTTCAGTGCATTGGCTTTTTCCCCACTATACTTCCTGTACTTTCAGGCTCCTCAGAGAAGCAAAAACCTAGCGAGCATGCTTATGTTGCTGTGTGCTGAAGCGCTGTGGTAAGGCTCCTACTCATTACCATGATAGTAGCATAAAGTTAGTACTGCAGTTTGGAGGAGGGCTGAGGCTGTACTGCAAAGTCACAGAACTGCTCCCATTTATCCATATTTAAGACATTTTTGAAAGACTTGGGGGGAGGGTTATACATTGCTGCTGGTTTTGTTCTAACTTAATTAGCAGGAAAGACTGTTATTGAGACTCAGTAACAGCTATCATCAAAAATCAAGTCCCACCAATCAGAAAATGACAAGAAATACCTTTAAGACAGATGTAATATACTTACTTGAGATGGTAGAAGATCTGACATTAATTCGCAAAGGCCCTGTGTATTTTTTCAGTCCCCTCCGTAAGATCCTTTGAACTCTTTGCCGCAAGGCTTCTCTAGAATCCGTGGCGGAGAACCAGAATGTGAGCAAAGCCTCTGCCATCACACCATCAGCATCTGGGCTACAAACCAATGAAACGGTCTGGTTACCTTCAGCCCATTTCTGCATTTCTTAGCTTTTATCTTAGCTCCTGTAGCAATGGCATTGTAACTTAAAGGATTAGATAAGTTTTCAAACATTTGTACATTTTTGAGAGAAGGAATCTCCAAAAGAAATCCAAGCAAATGCTGAACAGTCAAACACATCATAGGCTAGAAGAAGGTGTGATGCTTTCTGTGAACAAATGACCAGACCCATTTTATAATGGAGTCTAAAAAGCAGTCACTGACTACATGCTTGGGACACGAGCAGGAAGGAATGAACCAATTTGATTGCAATCAAAAGCTGGATACACAGCACTTCAGAAACATTGGTAGATGATTAATGGTATCTAGACCGACTTTTCCAGGGCCCTGTACATACACAGAATAAAAATTTCCAATCATCATCAAAAAGGTACTTGAGCAAAGCAGAAAGACCACACAACCTACTTCCACTACTGCAACCTCTTGGGAGAGTGTTCCTAATAACCTCATGTTGTGCAACAATAAATGAAACTCAGCAGCATACCCACAATCTACTTGTTACAGTCAAAGAGACAGATCACAGAAGGGGCCTTTAACACCTCACCGAAAAGTAAAAATGGCACGCACACTGAGACACGCAATTTCATAGTTTCTATGTAAGATAACAGGAAAGAAAAGGGAGGAAAATCTTTAACAGCTTGAATTCACCTAGTAGTAGTATTTCTTTTTTCTTAGAGCATCAGATACTATGACAGATGGAATGCTAGACTACAAACACCGAAGTGTCTAATCTGGGATAGTAAATCTTGCTCTGTGGTTGGAGGTGGCTTATCCCTGGTCATTACACAGAGAAGATAAGAGCTTGCACCGAGAACCTTCTCTTCTGTTCCTCCTCCCACCTGAGCCAAGAAACAATGACACAAGCCACAACAGGTGAAATCACAGTTACTTCATACAGGGGGAAAGCTACAAGCAGGTTGCTCTGCCTTTAGACAGGAAAGCAAAAGAGAAGATGTCCCAGTTATATCTCACTGTCTTGGAAATTTGTAATTATATAAAGGAAAAATACGTAAAAGTAGAAGACAGGTAGCTTATACACAAGTCATGCAATCAGGCTGTGATCTTTGAAACGAACACATACCAATATGAAACAGACATTCCCAATATTGCCAGTGAAGGGAAGTAAAAGGCCATGTGTTAATGAGCACACCAAAGCATGCCAAGTGTTTCGTAGCTGACCAGAAAGACACACTCCTTGCCTCAAGGATCTCATAACTGAGACTGAGTAGTCATACACGAACTTTCCAACAGACTGTTTTTTCCATTTGTGCCAACTTCAGCATGATTGCCACTCCATTTATTTTCCAGATATTATCTGATCCAACTGTGGGTGTTGCTCTGCATTATTGAGGTGTTCCCTCACCTCTCCCCCCACTCCTCTTCCTGTGCTATGCCACACTGGAATTACCGTATCAACTCTTGCAAGCACACCACGCCTCTCGAAACCCTCAGGTAAGTACAGCCCACCTTGAATCATTTATTATATAGCTAAGATCCAGAGTCAAAGGCACTTAGTCAAATTAGTATTGTCTTTCTCGGTGAGCAGTGGGCATTATTACTAATGCATTATTTGTACCGAGCCAAAAAAATACGCACAGTACTTTTCAAGTAAACTAACAACAATGACCCTGTTCAAAACACCTTGCAGTCTCAGCCATAGAAGAGGCATAAAGTTTGTATATAGGAGAAAGCAAACAAGCTTTGGCACATACAAGTCTTGCATCCAACACAGCAAACATCACAGCAAGTACCTCAGTCTGTCCCTGGGAACAAGAAGTAAAGAAAAATATTACTTATCCCTACAAACTGGCCTCTCAGATCCTTAAATCACCCTGCCTACACTTGCAACACTCCAGTATCAAAAAATACCCCTAAAGCTATATTTAAATAATGACTTACATGTAACTGGGGATTAAACTAAGGTAGAGGAAGAGGCAGGATGTCACAAACCATGTAAGAGCAAGGAGAAATACTTTCAACAAGAATTAGATCTTTAGATCTTATTTGATCTTAGTCCTGCAGCTTTAGTGTGTGATGGTTGAAGACATTCAAGTTTTACATGCAAAGTGATGGACACTGTCACTCAGAAACAAGACCTTAGTATTACAATAGACAGTTATATACAAAGGTCATTTTCAGCATTTAACAGGGGGAAAAACTCAAATTAAGCATTAGGCTTTTGGCAGTTGAACAGAGAATAAAAGAGGAAAAACAGCCCCACGTTGTTCAGTGATAATCGTAACCACAGGTGTGACCCCTTTATCTCAAAAAGCAGGAACAGGAGGCCTGAAAGAGATACAGAACAGGCAGCTCCTGCAAAGAATGGCTAAGTAGGATGGGACTTTCAGCTTAAAAAAAGAGTGGATCTTATGGGATACAGGAGAGAGAAGGGATATGATGGGAGTGTCCAGTATCACTAACTGCACGGAGAGGAGGGGTAGTGATCAACTTTTCATCACCTCTTCCAGCACAAGAACTAGGGACCATTGAATGATCCAAAGAATCATTGAATGATTCACAAGTAAGTCCTTACTAAAGGACTGAGGTGCATGGATTTAAAGAGTCCAGAAGACAGTGGGCAAGTCCTTGGAAAATAACTACACCAAGGGCTGCTAAACAAACCACAACCACTTCAAGAAATCCCGAGGGGTAAATATGTGGAAGCAGAGAGCATACCAAGGAGCAGTTGTTGCAATCAACACGTTTGTTGTGCTGCTGCTATTCCCCAGGCACCTACTTATGCCCCTTCTTAAAGCCACAATGAGAAGTGGGACCTTCTGAATCAGCACAGCCCAATTTTATTTGACAAGCCCAGCGAAACAGCAATGCTAGAAGTGGCATCATTAGAGTGAAGAGAATAGTTTTGAAAGTGCTTTTTATTTTTAGATAGCTTTAGTTATGTTTGCTTTATTAGCTAAAGCTTGCTTAAGATCAGAACACAAACTTGTATAGAATTTGGATTGACTGAAGTTTATCTTCTGCGTCAAGATCCAAAAGGAGGGCATGGTTCAAAACAAGATTATACTTAATTAGGGATTATGCTCTGATGTTACATACAATATACTTTACTGAATCAGATCCAGCTGGGCTTATTGTAAATTTCATTTTATCTCAGCTGCTTGCATTTATTATTTTCTCACATACCTCACTCTGATTAAGCGTGAACGGATGTATTTTTTCCTTAAAATGGAATTGTAAAATGTCTTGTCGATCTGTTGAAAAAAGAAAAATATAAGATAACAACAGAAGGAGGGAAACAGACATATTGCTGGATGGAGCATTCAGAAAACAGTATTCAGTTACAAACTCACAGCTTACAGAGGCAAGAAATGTAATCCAGCCCAGCCTCTATATAACATTTTTTACAGGCCTTTCCTAACCATGTCCCATTTGACCTAAGGCGCATTATAAAAAACAAGCTGATTTTTCTAAATGTCCTATGACTACATCAGTGTGCCACTATAGTGATGCCTCTTCCACTCCCAGGAATAATGAGAAGTATATAAATATCCTTGGGACACACCGCTGCAGTCTCCCAAAGCACACTCTCCTAAATATGGCCCACAGAAAGGATAGGGTATGCTGTGCTCTGCAGAGCCTCTTGTAGGGGTCCTTTCTGATACAACATTTATTCTTGGTTCTATAGAAATCTATAGCAAAGCTACCCGTGATCTTGAATTATGTCCCCCTCTCACCCTTGTGATTTTCCACATGCTAGAGAAATTGTCAAGCAATTCTCATAAGAAACTGGAAATCTAGGACTTGTAAGGAATCAATCTGCAAGACATCTTTACTGGTGCCTGCTTAACCACATCCTGCTTTAGGCTGAATGTCGTCTCGAGATTGCGTGATCAGACTGAGCACAGTGTGATATCACATGGTGTGAAATTCTGCCAGGAATGGCTCAGGATCACTGAAGGATTGAGAAATAGAAAAGTCACTAGTGAGTTATGCAGTAACTCCTCCTATCAGCAAGACACAGTAAATTGAACATATCCTGTAAACATCAAATGCATTACAGGAAAAACTACATAGAAATGCTTTACAACATCATGCAAGTAGTCTTTTTTGTAGTTTTTAGTCCATAAAGACAGTCTGATTTAGCCAAGTCTCGAGATACTCTGTCTTCCAAAGGAAAGAAAAAAATAATGATTCTCAAACTTCTAGTACGTTGAAATCTTTCAGATGTGGAAACAAGCACGTAAGCACGAAATCTGGGGTTGATTCCTCCCAAGGAACACAAAACACATCTTTTCCAGCCTTGGCTATCATAAGATGAAGCCTCATGTCATTACACATTGATATTGAAGCAATAATTTCAAGATGAAAACTGCACATTTTATTTTTTTTAAGGTTATTTTACGCATACATTAGTAAGGAAAAAAGAGAATTTCTTAATTGTCATACATTGAGCTGATATTTTATCTTAACATTACTGGCAGTTATCTGCAATTACTTTAGCATTTGGAACAGACAAAGTTCTATGGAAAAATATATCACTTTCAACAAACTACTGTATATATGCAGAATGTGCTTTATCCTGTTGCTTTGCAGATTGCCAGCTGCTACCACTGCACTTTACCAGGCATATAGTTAGAAATAAAGTGTTTTATTTCCTGTAACTCTGCAACCTGTTCCACCATGATCCCCCGTGGTTATTGGAAGTATTTGCCATTAGGCAAAAGGGGGTTTGTTTTGCTTTGTTGTTTTTAGTTATAACATTTGCTTATTGTTTCTGTCACGGTGTTAACTGCTTCACTGATGATTGTGTAAGCAGAAGCATGTAGCTGAGCAGCACTGCCAGCTTTGTGGCACGCAGTGGCATGTGCTATCTTTGTCTGGGCTGCCTCTGAGAACTTTTGAGATCTCTGGGACGGGGACTTCTTGCAGAGTGCTTTGCAATCAGAGAGCCCTGAGCTGGGCTGAGGTACACCTCGGGCTTCTACATTGCTCATAAGTAAAGTGAAAGCAGAGTGACTTTCAACTTGGGACTGAAGAGGGCAAGAATTTGCAATCCCTTGCAAGGGAGGGTTAAGTCGGTATGATATTCCCAAATTCTTTATCTCCTCCTGACAGCTGTGTTTTCAAGGTACCTGTGCTGTCTCAGATGGCAAGTGTTTTTCCTAAACTTTCCATCTGCATTTCTACAGCAGATACAGGGATCTTACTTCTGTCACTCATTCTCTTGTGTATCTTTGATACAGCCTAAGCAGCTCACGTGCCTGTGTTTTTTGTACTCCAAACATGTCCAGCTTTCTCCTTTTCTCCTCAGCCTGGACCACTTCCCAGATGTTCCAGACAGTCTAATCAGGAACACCTCGTGTTGCAGGAGACAAAGACTTTCAGTGACATCCAACAAAACAAGACTCCACACAGTGCTTTTTGCAAAAAGAATCTAGGAAGTCCGAATGCAACTGAACTATCTGCAACAGACACTGTTTTCAGAAAACTAAATCCAAATGGATGGTAGTTCTGTGGAGTGAACAGGAAGCATATGATTTAAAATGATATCAAAATTACTAGATTTGTTTACTTCCATTCTCTTTCATGCTTTCATATTTGATTGAGAAAGTAGACATTTTTCCCACTTGTCACTAGCTTTCCCATCCTTAAGAGTTGCCTTAGTACTACATCTCTGTGTTGTGAATGTCACATAGTATGTTATGTAGTCTGTCACACAGTCCATAAAGACTTTAGGAAGACATAGAGATTCATTTATTCACACTGTAAAATAATTACCTGCTGCTTATTCTACTAGAAAATGCCCTCTGTGTGTGACTACATCATCATCATCATCATCACAACATCTCAGCCTTGGCCATATTGATCACCATCACTGGTCTGCTCTGGCCTCCAATCGAGAGGCCTGGAGACACACTATCCACAACACTGCTGCTTCTTTTGAGAATACACGCAGGATCACTCTCAAGGAGAAAAGACAACGCAGAAAGAACGGTGTCCTGTCGGTACCACCTGGGGAGTCATTCTGCTGTGCCTTTTGCAACCGGACGTGTCTATCTCGCGTTGGCCTTTTTAGCCATCAGCGCGCTTGTAGCAAGCGTGGGTAGAGTCCTTCACAAATCTTCATTCGCAAAGCCTAGCCATGATGATGATGACATCACCAACAGACAAAGAAGTAATTGGAGAGTGGTTTTGTTTTCAGTGAGCCTTTCAGACCCTTTAACACCTTCAAACTTGACCAAGTGTTTTTCACTTTTGTGATCTGCTTTATCTTATCAGGAAAGAAAGTCTAGCCAAACCTCTGCACTGTGGCCCCTGTCTCTCACCTGCTGATGAATTTCTTGACAAATATGACCCAAATTTCTTCTTTCCTTCAATAATGATTTTGGTAACTGAATTATTAATAGTAATCTTTGTATCCATACAGAGTTTATACAAGAGGAGAAGATGTAGGAGTGTGACTTTGGATAGCAACTTTCAAAGATTAATGTTCTGTATCAGGTTTTTATTGTTCATCTTCTGATAAACATTTCTCTCCAACCTCCTTATAGCTTTCTTTTCAACTTGAGTCACAACTCTGGAAGCAAAAGCAACTAGAACTTTGTCCAGTAACTAGATGGGACCCGCTCCTGCTTGAGAGAAGCATGTACACTCATTTTAAAGATTTTGATTTGATTACAGCATTCAAAAGTGACACTATCATGACCAGATCCCTTGAATTCACCACTGATTAAGTGCATCTCATTGGTTTTCTTGGTCCTTGTCTAGCAACAGCTCAATGGTGGCAGCTGCTGCTGCTGCAGGCAAAGTCTGTGAGTATTCTTAACCAAGTGCCAAGCCCTGTTCCTTTCAAGTGAGCAGCATTTTCCTGACAGCTTTTATTTTAGCATTTGCCCAAACAAGATTTTCTTTAAGCTAAGGTTTGCTGGCTAGTTTAGCTTAATGACATCTGATATTTCCTCAGTTTAATTTCATATCCTCTATCCTTTTTACTAAACTTCTCTCTGTGCAGTATGATTTTCTAAGAAAAACTGTACTTCACGCCTGAATGCTGGCCCATCCAATACAGTAACTAATAATGGCTAGTACCAAAGATGCAGTAAGGGAAAAAATTCCCACCTGTACAAACCCAGCCACAAAGGAAATTCTTCCTTTTTCCTTGAAGTTGCTTTATATCTTGATGAAGAAGCCTTATTTTCCTATCGTGTCTTGAATAACTCCAGATCTTATCATTATGTACTTTTTCTTGTGTTGCACCATGCCTAACCCTCTGAGGTTTGTGAGTAACCTACTAAAATCTTTGTGATTTCAGTCACCCAATATGCCCTGCCTCCCTGGGACCCAAAAACCCTCTAAGCTCTGGAAGTAGGTCACATGACAGGGATCCCATCTCTCTGGTGTAGTATGGAACTGACATGAGCTGGGCTTGCCCAGATGTGTAGCTGGGTCTGGAAGGGACCCAGCAAGGTGGGCTGTGTCAGGCCCTTGCTTTCTCCCACCACACACTGCTCTGCCACCGCGTTCAGGGTAACAGGGTTTATCGAAGAGTTTTCTTAAACCTCGTTTGATAGAACTTTCCCCTGAAGTATTTGCTGAACCCACTGAGTTACTTGCATTGGATGTTCAAAAGCATTCAGTAGGTTTGGGAGCACAAAGCATCTTGTTGCTCAATAGTATTGCGTTTTTGCCTGCTGCCAGTTTAGTCCTTCAACAGCTATCCTCATACTGCATTCTTCCTCTTACTTCACTAGCTACTCAGGATGTAAAGCCTATTATTAGTGATTTTTAAAGCTCTTTGACTGTAAATATTAATTGGAATATACCACTTGCTTCAGTGACTCTCCCCAGTTTACAGCGCAACCTGCTGAGATCCCCAGAGCTGCCCATAATATAAATCCAGTAGCAGCTCCCTTGAGAACCTGACATTTTTCCTGCCTTGATTTCAACTAAGGGGTTGAGGGAGGACATGAGGAGAAAGAATGACAGGGACAGCAAAAAAAAAAAAAAAAAAGAACCTGGCACTGTCCCAAACCAGGATGTGGGCATCGCACTCTCCTTGGAAACAGAGATATCAGTTACTACACAACAGCTCTTCAGCCACAGTCCTCGCCCAAGGTGAAGAAAATGGACCTGAAGGAGAGCGAGTGTAATAGTTCCATGTGCCTCCAGCAAACCAGAAGATGAGAAACCTTCCTATCAGAAACGACACATTCACAAAGACAGCATGCGTCACAGCAGGCAAGAGCCGTGTGACCCCAGACATCTGCAAATGGTATCACAAACTCTTCACAGGGTTTAAGCTGACCAGGCTCCTGGAGCTGAGGATAGAGTAAGCACTGCCTGAATGCACTGAGATGCTCAGCTGGGTGGTTCCTGTAGGTGTTAGCTGCAAAAGAGGAATAATCATCCTTGTACAGTAGTTCCTAAAAAGATTGGTCTTTCGGATAAAAGAAATTAAGAGGACTAATACATGGCATTAACGTCAGGATTTAAAGTACCATGCTTATGCCTAGTGCAACCAATTTCAAAGGCATGTAATGACATGAGTGTTTCATTATAGCCATGTGTATTAGCGACAGCTGGAATTAAGGTGACCTAAGTATTCCCATTCCTTCTCCCTGCTTTCAATTATCCATAATTAGCTTCCTAAAACTTTCACACTGCTATTGAAATTTTGTCCACTTAGAGGAGATTTTTCCAACTTTTGGAGAGAAAATAAAGTTTGGAAGGAAAACAACCTGTGCCAATATCCAGAGAAGGGCTTTGTGTTTGATTCCCTCCCCCTCCCCCAAATAGTACACTTTTCCCAAGAAAATTACTTTGTGCCCTCTGGGTTTTTCTAAGCAATACTTAGAGGTAAGGAGCTGAAATACAAGAGTGAATGCCTCTTAGGAAAAGAATAATTTTATGAAATCTGAGGAAGATCATCAGTGGTGTATTCAGCTTGCAAGTGCACAGATACCATCAACCACACAACTTCAGTACTGAATTTGGATTCTCACTTTTGACAGCACCAGGTTCTAAGCAAGCACTCTCTTGACCAGCCGGATTTCGATCAGCAGTTCACATCTTTAATCACTTCATTGATATAATTACCTGCAAACAATGCAGTAATTCTGGACTGTGGATACATAATTAAGATAAGGTTCTACCCTTAATCACACACACTATCAATAGCTGCCTTTCACATCATTTTGAATTCCTTTTCCAGCTCAGGTTCAAATCCATTTTCCTTGTGCACATTTTTTAGATTTTCAAGACACACACTGGATCTGAATTAGAGTTACTTATTTATTGGCAGTGGGTTGTTTTATGACTTTCCTGGATTTGTATATGCTTATTAGAACTTCTGCTTTGATGAACCAAGAAAAAAAAATAGAAAAGAAAAATCAGTTAGCATGCTTATTATTTGAGAAAATTATATTTCATTAATAAGTCAAAGAATCAAATAAGTTGAAGGATCGCTGAATTTAAGTGGGAGGAAAAGTTGGATATTAGTCACATTTTTGATAACTAACCATTCATCCTGTAAATTCATGCAGTTTAGGTGGAGCACACCAACAGTTTGAGATATTACAGGTGGTGAAAAACACTAAGCTACTGCTTCATGCACTACACTGCATCAACTCACAGCACCATTTGAAAATGCTTCATATTTTTCTCAGTATTTTTTTCATTTTCTGTACTACTGTGACCCATGGATACAGGAAAAACTGGAAATGAAATTTAAAGCAAAAAAAAATCTCTATTATTAAATCAATGCAGTATATGCATGTGTCAGTGGTCTTTTTCTTCTTTTAATTTCAATAGGAATTTCTGAAAAAAGCATCACAAGTGAGTTGCAGGTGTTTTCTGTGAGTTATTTCCTCTCTCAGTGTACAGCACCTCACCTATCTCTTTAAGGCCACACCTGTATATATACATACTGACAGTCAAGTGTGCTGTCAACCTCTTAATTCCAAAGCTAAATAAACAAATCATCAGTTTGTCATCTTGGCCACTGATCCATTGCAATTTTTTCCCAGTTGGCTAAATTACCATGGAAAATCCTTTCTGTATTGTTTCTAGCCCAGGTCACCCATAGAGGGCACTCCGATTGTACCATGCTAGTCCAAAGACAAAGCTTCCTATTTGTGAGAACCATTGCCTTAAAATTAAGCTTATAAAGCACAAGTTGTCAAATGCACTGCATTTATTTTGGCATATTTTTTTCTCGAAATGTTCCTTAAATATATATATATATATTTTTACATAGATAAAAGGGGTTTTTTCCCATTTTACAATATTGTTTTTCAGACTAAGAAAAAACAGACACTATTATAAAAAAGTCTCTAAAAAGCTTCATTTAAAAAGCTTCATTATTCTGGCTTTTGTACTTTTTGTAAATAAAATTGCCTTTAGTGATGTACAAGAAAATCTTTCAATAAAAGTTCAGTTCTTTAAATCTCATATCAATACTAAGTAAGTACTTGAGGGAGCACATACAGAGCCTCAGAATGCTTGGGTTTAAATAAGGACTTAGGTTTTAGATTTTGGGATCCTTATCTGAAAACACTACCAAATCTCTTTTGAAATTTATTACAACCAGGAACATTCTTACTCACTTTGGTCTGGGTGCTGCAGGACAGAAAAGTCCTTGGAAAGACCTGGCTGCTGCAGATACCACCATTTCTGTGATCTGGCCGATTTATATTAAATTTTCTTTTGTTTCAGGGTCTGAGAGGGGAAAAATAAGTGTTTTTTGGGGGAATAGCACACACAGAAAATGAAGCTATATGATACCTGCAGATATACTTGTACTTTTCCACTTACTGTAAAAATGAGAGTCATAGAATCATAGAATCATAGAATCAGCCAGGTTGGAAAGGACCTCTGAGATCATCAAGTCCAACCCTTGATCCACTACCACCACAGTTACTAGACTATGGCACTAAGTGCCACATCCAGCCTCTTCTTAAATACCTCCAGGGACAGAGAATCCACCACTTCCCTGGGCAGTCCATTCCAATGTTAGATTCCCTTCAACTTCAGCATACTCCCCTTTCTTGGGGCATGTTTAGTTATCATCACTAAAATAGTCCTCACATCTGGTCTCCCAGAGCAAATAGTCTTTAGGAGTGTTTCAAAAACACTGCCTTGGGGATCTGCTCCAGCCCAAGGACCATAAAGCACTGAAAGAGCAAGGAACAGGCTTCTGAGCTTTACCTTAACACCCACATGGAAGGTGTGACAAACACACCTCACGCACAGTTTAAGCCAGATTTGCAGCTAGCTCTTGGCTCTGAAGGAATTTGTGTTTCACCTCCCTCTCTCTCCCAAATACACACACACTTCTGCTCCCCAGAAAAATTTGAGGCATGTCTGACCCGAAAAGGCCAAGTGCCATATAAGAACAGTCTCATCTGCTCACTCACTGGTGTTGTTGGCGTTTTCAGCTAGGCTTGCTTTGAGTTCAGCTCAGATGGAAATCCTAGACAGGACTTTGACTGACTCTCTAGCCCTGCAGATGTGACAGTAAGCTGTTCACAACTCACATGATACAAGATATTTCCTGACATTGCGATGACTGCAAGCTTATCCCTGGGTATAAAGCAGAGAGTCTTTCTGATACATGCATCCAGTTGAAGACTAACTCTTCCACCACACAAGGTTATCAGGTGCTAAATCTATACTTTCCATGGAAGCATAGGTGTCTACATGGGAGTTAAGAGAGAACAAACACAAAATAACTCAAGTACTGTGATGAGGGTAAATAAAATCCAAGTGTGCCAAAAAAACTAAGCAGGTCGTTTCCTGACTACCCATAGGCACTTGAAAAATTCTTTTTTATCTCTGGGGATTGCTTCCCAGATGCTGAAGTGGCTTTATGGATTCAGCCTTTCAACTGTCTCTCCGACTCTGTTCCCAGTCTGCACAGAGGAGATATCAGTGCCCAGGGGCTGGCGAACTGTTCTTTGGTTGTAACTGAATCGTGCTGAATCAGATGAGAATCTTCACTACTGAAGATGCAGAAGACAAGTGAGCTTCCATTGCTCCGCACTGGTGTCTTTTGAGGTGGTAGCCCAGAGGGCAGCTAAACAGAGGCACTGGATTCAGCTGACAAGCCCTCTTTGTGAACCACAAAGCAGCAGGGACAGTGCAGAGCTGCAGCAAATTGAGTACCAAATGCTGCACTTGACAGTCCTTGAGATCCTCACCCACATTGCAGCACAAAGAACAGGAGGGAGGTGTGGAGAGGGAGGTGCATGGCACCTGCCTGCTGCTCTGTTTCTTCTCCACCCCATCCATAGTGAGAGAACTGTGTTAGTAACCTCTAAAATCATCATCTGCCAAGGGAGAAAACTGCCTTCTTCCTCTCCAGTTCCAGTAGAGGGACTCGGCAGTAAGTCCTTCAACTGACCGAGAACAGGCAGAGTTATCAGGACTATTCTGCAGCATTTTCCTGTGGTATCACTAGTGTCTCTGCAATACCCAGTAGAGACATTATTTGTGAATTAAACCCACACTAATTCAGCTCTATTAGACAGGACAAATTTCAAGAGCTGTATTCATTAAAAACTTCCCCCCAACACCTGTACTTAAGGACACAGAAGATTCTCTTGTCACTTGATGTCAGTGAAGCAAGATGTCTGTTTCTAGAAGAGGTGTCCTGACACACAATACTGAGTCCTGAGGTGAGAATTACTTGATGAAATTCCATTAATTCAATAGAAATATTTGGATAGGCAGTATTTTCCCAGGGGAAGTATCCAGGTATTGTTTTAAGATAATCCCCAACCACTCTACCTAGATCCAGCCAGTTAGTTCTGTGTTGGTTTCAGATGGTTGAAGAAAAGGACAGCCCAGGTGCCCTGTGGATTATGAGACAACAGGGGAAATCCATGCCTGCCCATTTAATGGCTCAAGGCACTCAAGGAGGGAAAAGAAACCTCTCCCCCAGCCACCCAAATAGCCAAGGAGCGAGCCACGCTGTACTCATTCCCTGAGGAACATCCACCCGCCAGCTCCAGCCTTACCATCACATGGGAGCATGAGCAATAGGGGATAACAGATGGGACATAACCCGAAAAGCTGGAAAGGATAAAGTGTCTAACACAAGATTCAACAGAGACATGTGGAATAGGCAGGGAGAAGCAGCCTGACAGCAGGGCTCTGACCAGAGAAGGAGACAGGTAGATACTCGATGCCTGGGAAAGCAGAAAGGTTGCATAGACTGTCATCAAAGAGGGGAAAGCCCACAGCTTCCAGGAGAAAATATCAGAAAGTTATTTTAGTGGCAAAAGAAACCCAACAGATGCATTTACAAACCACTGGTGGGCAGAGTGAAGGCTGGTGTCTGATTCTGTTGAGCAATCAGAAATGCACTGATGGGGTCACATGCTGTGATTGCTTGGTATCCACCTCTCTCTCACAGCTAGAAACTTGCCAGCCTTTAGCTGACACAATTCCCATTAAGATGGGTTTTGGTGTTGTACTCATTTCAAGCTCTCCTGATTGCACCCCTCCTTCCCTTGGAGTCAAAGATGACTTTCCACACTGGACACAATGCCCCTTCACCCTTCTTCCTGCACACAGGGCAGTCACTGCAGCTGCCCAGAGCAGGAGATTGGGATTATCCCAGTTACCCAGGTCTACCTGGCTGTCTCAGCTCCCTCCACACTTTGGCATGCCAGAGAGGCTGAAGAAGCAAAGCTTGAAGCAGGGCCTTGAAAATCTCCCCCCAGGATGTTCTTTGCAAGAGAGTAGTTAGGGTCTCCAAGGCATTCTTGGGAAATCCAAAAGAATTAATACATTTTGTGGGAAAACAAAAAAAATCCAAGTCCAGTGCAGGAACTGGAGAAAACTAGTGGATAAAAGTTGTGCAGATCAACTACACAATAAGTGAGCCCATATAAAATAGAGGCTCCTTGGCCACAGTCGTAAGGCTGTGACTGTACCTTTTTTAACTAGTGTAAGAGGGGACAGTCTGGCACAGGTCACTTCAGCTTGGCAAGGGAAGAAGGACTGGTCCAACTAGAAAAACAAGGAGGCTCTGGTGCACTGGAACATCTCTTTCCCCAGTGGCATTCAGTCAGATCTGCTTTTTCAGGAGAGCACAAAGAGAACTCTCACAGCCACTTGCAGGAAGCCACTCAAGGAGCAAAGACCTTTCATCATCTGTTCCTCAGTCCCCCCAGCTCCACCCCAGAAGACATTTTCCAGACTTTCCAGTCAGCCCTGAGATGTTGACTGGTGCACCAGCTTCATCAGCTCTCTGGCATGATCTGGCTGCATTCCCTCCCACCTTCAATGAGATAAGAGTCAGGAATGTTGTTCACACAATGGGTGTTACTATTCAAATCTGGAAACCAAAGCAAACACCAAGACCTTTCCTGCCAATCCCAAGGAAGGCATGGTAGACTTCCCTATGGAAGCAAACACATTTTTCCTGGTGAAATATCAACTCTGAAAAGAGCTCCTTTCAGGGTTGTTCTGGAGACAAATGAAGGAGGCTTCATCAGGGAAGGGATCAGAGAAGGCAGCACTTGTCAGGGAGTTGCACTAACTCAGGTAATTTGAATGCTTCTGATTATCAGAGATGATTCACTTCTGTTCACTTTGCACCAAGTGTTGAGAAAGACATTGCATTTATCTTCATTGACTCACTGTTTCACAACATGAGTTTAAGGTATCCTTAATACTATGACAATGGAAAGGCTTGGACATCCATACCCTGACATCAGCCAGGGAAGGACTGCAAAGGATTTTAGTAAATCCAGACAATGTGATAAAGAACTCAACTGTCTCCTCCTCTATTAAAGAGATGGCATGAAAATCTGGAAAATAAAAATGCAGATGTTCTGAGACAAGAAATCAAGAGGATATGTGCGTGTCTGGAAAGATTGCTTTCATTTTTATCACCACAAGGTGAGTTTTGCTATTATAAAATCAGACTTACAAGGAACATACTGTTTCCTTACAATATGGAGTTGCTTTCAGTAAGCTTATGGACAATTGTCAATCTCACAAATCCTTGTTAGATGGAACACCTGAGGCTAAAGCCACAAAAAGTCAAATATTATGCCAGGGACCATTTATATAAGCTGACCTAAAATTAGAGCAAAGAATTCATAAAATTTGAGAGAGGAAGGTAGAATTTAATGGCTGAATTAAAGGCAGCTCCTAAGAAAAGTCACAGGAATGAAGGGAAGGCAACACAGTTCTGTGTAGGTTTGTTATGGTGTTACTTATCAGGTACAATTAACATGCTCTGAAATAATGGTTCTCACTGCTCAACCAGCATTGGTATTTACTGTTACTACTGTCAGAACTGCTCAACACCCAGAGAGGAGACAGGGTTTCTAGAGCACTGGCTTCCATTCAAGCATCTAAATTGATAGTCACGTTCAGAGGAAATCTGACTGCATTGGACACTGTCTGAAAGAACTTCTTAGCTAAAATATGTGTTTCTTTGCCAAAGAAGCCATGTGTTTTAAAAAACGATGAGGGAATGGGGTGGGAGAAAGGGATACAACTGTACTCAATGAAGCATTATTCCTCAGACTTCTTCCCAATCCTTGCCTTCCTTCCACCTCAGCAATACACAATGTCTTCTTGGTCAGGGAGAACATTCCCTCTCCAAGGTCCTATATCACAAGGTTAAAAGCCTGCAATTATTAGGTAATAGTTGCAAAGCAGTAGCACCTAGGTGAAGACAGCTTGTGTAAGACTTTATACATGCAAATATGCACCAGAAGCTCATCTTGGGAAATATGGTACGGTCCCCAGTGGGCAAAGAGGGCAGAAAGAAAACAAATGCTTACAGAGAAGAGGATAACAGATCTCTGAGGCCCTCAGCAGTGGATCTGTGAAGAGATGCTAGCACTACCAGATCCCTACACAGCACCCTACTTTTGCAGAGCAATGAACACCACAGCTCACATTTTGTTGTGGAGAGGTGACATGGCCCTAAATTAAATGACAGTGGGCAGCAAAGCATAGATTGTCCTGTGAACTGGGTATCTGTGCACGGTTGCCAAACGGGAGGTAAAAGATATGCCTTGGATTCTGATGAGTGAAACACAAAAAGATACAAGCACAGTCACATGCTTATTGTTGTATAGAGATGAACTCTGTAATTAGCATCTATGGGGTAGTGTTTCAAAGAGAAAACAAGAAAGGAAATTGCAATGCGTCTATTTATTTCCATAGCTACTGTATGACTGAGAGCCACTCAGCAGCCTCTGCTATTTGTGGGAGGGTTTCCCAACAAAACATACCAAAGGCGCAGGAAAAGGGCTTGTGTGTTGTTTTCTCAACATACAGTCACAGCCCAACAGGTAGAGTTCCCCACCCTGTAAAGGAGAGGGTGTAAAAGAATGCTTTCCTTAGAGACAATGGGATATAAATCACAAAGTCAGGCTCAGGGCAGGGAAAGAGAACACACAGAAATGATCAGTGGTATAGCAGGAAACTTCCATTATTGTCACTATCTACTTCACCACTGCAGGGATAGAGAGAGCTAACGCACTAGAACACGCAGAGGGGGAAGTGACTGGTCTGCCAGGTGTGATCATGACTCTCATGCTATCCATTCTGCTCACCGTGGGGGCCACGGGTACACCAGACACCCGTAGTCTAAGAGTTCTTATTAATGAGTCTTGTACTATCACACAGTCCTTTATGGAAAGGCACAACGGTCCAAACTTACCAATCTCTCAACCCTCTCGCTCAGGTCTCTAAACCTTCCTGAGGACTGTCTGGAAAATTCAGTATTGTACCGGATGTTGGTGAGTTTTACACTGGCACTGTAATAGAACAGCTTCTGATCTGTAAGGGAGAGAAGAGGAACAGGCAGTACTCAAAGCGCCAAGATGAATAAACTTTAGAAAAACACCTGGGGCTGACTGATGTCCAGACATCTAGTGAGTGGATGAGCCTTCACCTGTACCCAGCCCATTCAAATACAGCTTCCAAATAAATAGGAGCCCAGGAGCAAGCGCTCAATTGAGTTAGGTGATCAAAGCCCAGTTTCCCCAACAGTTACACTTGTGGCCAACCAACAGCACTTCGGGGCTCACACAGGATCACAAGCTGCATCTTACTGCTCAGTTACCTTCCTTCCTGGCCTGCCAACTCAGCACCAAGCCCTGGCAGGCAGCTGCTGGTGATCAGGGACAGAGGACAGCAAAACACTACAGACAGACATGCAGAAGGCTCTGTTTGTCCCTCATGTAAGGGAGACCAGAAGACTTACGTGTTGACTTCATCACAGAAGTAGATCATGAGAAAAATGTGAAACAAGTGAAAGCAAGTGAAAGCCAACAGAAACCACAGCCCTAAACCACCCTGCACAACAGGAAATGTTCCTAAGTGATCTGCAAAGACACTAAACGACGAAGGAAAGAGAGCTCTGGAGAAGCCAGTGTTTTTTCCGCAAGTGAGCTTTAGACAGACTGGTGAAAACTTGCAGTACAACAAGCACGAAGGAAATGCACTAAGCGTAGGAACAGTGATAGATTATGTAAAACTTACCGTATGCCAGAAAATAAACTAGGAGACCAATGGCGATAGCTGCTGCAACTGCTGTTCCAATAACAATTAGAGCAATTTTCCGGGGCTCAAGATGCCTTATTTTAATAGCTGACTGATGAATTCTGGGGAAAATTAGGAACAACAAAGAGAGAAGATTAAAAAAATATTCTTTTCTGTTTACCCCCCCCCCCCCCAAAAAAAAGATGCTAAACTTTTCTCCCTTGATGAGTCAACATCAGTTGATTCTTCCTAGCAATATTAATTGACTTCTCACACAACACCCTTGAAAATGAAACCGTGACTCAAGACTATTTTGAAATAGATGTTGGGATGTGCTAGAAGTCAAAGAACACAGACAGGTTTGAAGGTTTGTGTTTTTTATTATTAGAGCCAAATTGAATAGGAGCCCCACTAAGATTCTTATGTGACTCCTGACTATAAATCTGCAAGAATAAAATCTATTTTTCAGCTAGGTGAACTTTCATGCAGCAATTGGTTAAAAGCACCTTGTGATTTGTATAGTACATATCTATACATTATTCAAGCTGCTCAATCCATCTCAGCCTTCAAAGCAGAGCTGAACAAAAAAGAGAAAGAGATTTCAGAGGGCCAGCCTGTGCTTCCTGTTTCACTTAGATTGAATCTAAAAGCAAAAAGAAAGCACTGCTTTAAGCAGTGTTTGCTGAAGTGATGGAATGACAGGGAAGGGCAAGGACATGTGAGCAGACATAGGTAGGAAACCTCACCAGATACTTCTCTCTGCTGTGCTCTTAATTACAACTGCTAATCCGAATTAACTCAAGGAAAGTCAATGGACAGTCAGTATCATAGCTGAACAAAAACTACCTGAAAAAAAAATTAGTTACAGCAAATTCTGCCTTTGTCTAAACTCAAAGACACCTGAATATCCTTAAAGCCGTATATCTACTTTATTATCAGCCATTACAAAACACACAGAACAGAAAGCAACAATTTTTGGTAAAGAGTTCTTCGTGCTAGAGTCAGATACCTCACTCATGCAGACATACCCACCTTCAGGTTAAAGTATAGCCTACCATAGGAAAGCAGGCTGCAGGGATCCTCTCCTGAGGCTGCAAGACGCCTCAGTGAGTTCCCACATACAAAGTGCACATAGCTCACTCCCAGAACATACATCTCATGAGCCATAAGTTTAAATACATTAAAATAAGTTGAAATAATTGCAAGCAACCACTGTAACTACATGCAGGAAAGAGGCAGCAAGCACAGTGTGCACAGCATATAAATACCAAAGCAGGTCCTGATATTTCATTCTAATTCCATTGCAATTCCTTATAATTACAGCCTTATTGCTTTGGCCCGGAAAACAACTGGCTTAGGCCAAATATCATGATATTTGATTGAATGAAAATGGGAATAACAATTTGCCACTCAGATCTGTTGAGTCTTGTCCTGCTTCTCCTATCTAGTGTTTCCTTCCCTCCTGCTACCCTGTAAAACACCTATTAACCTCTCATCGAGTTTATTCAAAATGCATTTGTGAATCCACAGCAGAACAAAAACAACAGAAAAAAGCAAATTAAATAGTCCTGTTAAGAGTCCAGAGAAGAGCAGCTCCAAAGTTATTTCGCAGACTACTGTATGGAAGTTGCCTTAAAACTTCAACTAGAGAAATTAAAAATAAGCAAGTATAAGTAGTCAGGATTTATCTCATTAATATGAATATTTCTAAGTAGTAGCTTTTAGGTGAAACCATAAAGTCAGTGGTGAATTCAGCTTTAATTTTTCATGTGCGTTTGTTTTATGGTTTGTTGGTTTTTTTCCCCCCACCACTACAGCTAATAGTCTTTTGCATGGCTTATATGCTTTGCAAATGTGTCTACTATGTTTGAAGTGAGACTAAGTTACAGGAAAAGCCAACAAAACAACCAAAAAAACTACATTTAACTTAAGACAACCTACTCTCATATTCTTGTAGATACTGTCATTTAAAAGGCAGTTGTTTTGATTAAGCTGCACAAAAGGAAAACACTCAGAAGGTCTTTCAGCTATAATGACTCTGGCATAGCCCCAAACCAAAATGCTGGGTTGGAGAAGCCCATTTGAAAGGCTGAATGCCACCTCTGCACCGCAGTAGGTGAGCCTGAAAAAATTACTGCCTATCATATCAGTGAAACAGCAGTTTCAGGCCACAGGAAACTTGACTGGGACACAGTTAAATAGAGCACTATAAATTTGAAACCTTTTCAGCATTCTTTTGTACATAGTATAACATTTTTTTATAGCTCTTCTTCTTTATCTCCTCTTTCAAGTTCCATGTTATCATTTGTCAAAGAGAAACCTCAGTCCACAACAGTTACTCACGTGTGTAATTTTACCCACACATGTGACTTTCACTTAATTCATGAAACCTGTTTGAGAGCATCATTTCAAAGAGGTGCAGAGGGGTCTCAGCACCAGCTTCTAAACTGAATTTCCTCAAACAAGAAGCTGTTTGATAAATACACCTTAGAAAGTCACTTAATGGGGAGGGGACGTTACTGTTGGGGACTTGGATGTCTTTTTTCTTTTTGTTTTGTCTGAATAAACTTTCCCTCTTCCTTTTACATATAAACATGAATCACCTGTTAAATTTTGTTCTCCACTCCTAATTTCTTTTAAAAACAAAAATTGGTTTTAAAAACAAAAGGTATTTTTGAGCAAAATATCCTTGATTAGGCTGTACCGTCTGGATGCTTCTCCATTTGAATAGACATGCTGCAGACAAGGAGGATTTCAAATCAAGGTTTTCAAAGATATTCGTGAGACAAACCCATAAAGATGATTGAATTGATACTTTTCCATTCTCATTAACTCTGAGCATTATTGCTGCTTTGCTGCATCTCCTGAGGTTCATTCCTCAAACATTAATTATTGTATCTGACAACATGTCCCACTGAGTAAAACTGAACAGTACTTACAGGGGTTCAGTACACATGAGAGAAGTAACCATGCCAAAACTGAAACAGCTTCAATCCATGTGATGGCCTGTCAGGGCTTGAATACTCTGCAGAGAGCTGATAAAGTTCAACAGTGGGAATTTATTTTCTCAGATCAAGAGTCTAGCAATCCTTGTTAACTCCTTTGGAACTGTGCCTCCAAGAGAGGGAACAGGAAGTGTAGCCTAGAAATGCACAGTAGGATGAAAAACACACCATCTGGGGAGGTCACTGAAGTCCTCCAGAGTAGAAATGAAAATTAAAATTTTAAGTCTGAACCAAATACCTGAAGCTGAAAGCTTCCCCCTGTCTTCAGAGGGCTTTCTGACAGGGCTTTTCTGCCTGCAGGTTAAATAATCCTTCCCTCTTCCCCAGAAACTCTGCTCTTTCGCAGACGACCATGCCTGTGCAGTAATCTTAAACACACTGAAATCATAGACTGGATTTCATCTCTTGTCAGAAGACTGCCAAGTCCCATATTAAGATTTATTTTATGAGGAAGAGGAGCGAAATATTTGCTGACAGAAAGAAACAACAAAAACTGATAAAAAATTGCTCACACTGACGTAACAATTTTACTTGTTTGTCCTCTCTTTGTTTCCTAATAATTCCAAACACTGTCTTGGTTTTTCAACTGACTCATTTTCATAGAAATACCCACTGAGACCTTTCCTGAACAGTGGTAGGTGATCTGGAGCCCTGCATTCCATACTTGTGTTCTTTCCCATCACACACAAAGAAGACCTCCAGAAACCTTTTCCTCAACAAGGAGTTCACACCAATAAATACAGAGCCAGAGGGATCCCTCCTGTTATGCATTTTACGAGGCAGACATAAGAAGGACACAGTTAATTATGTCTTTCAACATTTAGTAACAGAGGAGTATCAGGAGAAAAAAGTCAGCCTCAAAGAAAAATTAAAAATCTTACCTAATATCCTAAGATGGTACCATTCAATAAACATGCGATAAAAATTTCATTAAATAAATCATGCATGTACTTGCCTCACTCCAGTCTGAAACTGTTTACAAAATAATGTCTTTCACCCATTGGAATTTATATTCACTTCTTGCTAAGAAGCAGAATTATAATTTTGCCTTCTATGAGTCAAAATGCCTGCTTCAGAGGAAAAGCCTCAAAGGTCTTCCTCACAGGGGCTGAAAGCAACTTGGACACCAGTGGAACCCCTCCATTACCTGCAGTGAGTTTCATATCAGAGACTGTGTCTAGCTAAGTCAGCATGAACCGGGAAAGACAGCACAGGCTCTGCTTTGGCATGCACGCTCTGACGGTGTCTGCTCAAGAAAGGTGCTGACAGGACAGACAGCTGAAAAGCCAAACCCAAAACAGTCACCTAGACATGATCTCTTGTGAGCTATTATATGCCCTTTGGTTTTAGTCCTATAAGAGAGGCATGCTTAGGTTGACAAATCTTCTCCGCTGTTTTAGAATACATGTAGTGCCTCTCTGTTAAGGTTCTTTGAGAAAAAAAAAAAACATTGATAAAAACCACTATCAGCCTTTAGCAATAATTGTAGTATACAAATACACAAATAATAGGATAGTAATGTGTTTTAATTTGTTTACTTAAATCTGTTTACTGGTATATGAAAACTATACTGAACATCACTGTGAAGTTCTGCAAGTCTGATACCACAGACCAGCCCTTCTGTGGTCATCATAGTTTGTGTGCAGCTGTGACAGCTTATCTACTCAGAATATGACCCAAAGTATCCAACTTCCCCTGTAGTTTAGAAGATTACATTTCTGGATAAGAACACATTTTTCTGTATTTTATACTTTATGTCCTAATTTCAACTGGGATACAGCTAATTTTCTTCACAGTAGGTGGTGCAGTGCTATGTTTTAGGCTTAGTGTGAGAATAATGTTGATAACACACTGATGATTTCATTGTTGCTCAGTAGTGCTTATTGTAAGTCAAGGACTTTTCAGTTTGCCATGCTCTGGCAGTGAGCAGGTGCAAAAGGAGCTGAGAAGGAGCATGGCCAGAACGGTTGACCTGAACTGGCCAAAAGAATATTCCATACCATAGAGCATCGTGCTCAGTACTGTTTTTTCCCTGAATCTCCTCCCCATCCCACTGGGATGGGGCGTGGTGTATGTGGGGTGTGAGTGGCTGCATGGTACTTAGTTTCTGGTTGGGGTTAAACCAGGATATATAACAAACAATTGCTAGGCTGGGTAGATGAACAGTGAGATGCTGTAATTTTGCAACATATTTTCACAAATTTCTTCATGGGAAAAATGCTGTTGAAATTAGAGAAAAATCCTTAGACAAGGGGTTCGGCTGATACTGAAACCCCAGGCAATTGTCCAGCGGCAGAGAAATTGGAAAATTTCCATGTTCTGTTCTGTATAAAATCTGTCCCCATCATCACCAAGTTTGTCCACAGACAACATGAAGCTTTCAGATTGTCTTGCATTGGAAGCATGTCAAACTAAGCCATCCCAAGCTTTGTGTTCGGCTTCATTTAAAATGAAGATCTATATGTAATCAGAAACACAAACATGGAAGAAGTATGTGGTGGAAGCAGAATGCCTTGGTTTTAAAATCTTACGCTGACCCATAATGCTCAATCATAAAACTGCCTGTGAAAAAATCAAAATGAAGCACTTCTGAAACACTCTCTAAGAGGAATAGCAGGTGCCAGAAAAGGGCATCTTACACTGGGGCTTGCTCAGTGAGTGAATATGACTAGATTTTAAGGCTCAGGAGAAGGTTTGGTCTCATTCTAGTTTTCCTGTCTAAAATGGCCAGGAACTGAGTGCATGTGGCAACAAAACACAAATGGAAGCAATTCTCTATGACTCAAATCAGGTGTGGAGTGTACCAGAATCAGAAGTATTTCACTAGGGTTTCCAAAACGCAGGATATGCTCTGGGACAAACTGACAGAATAGGTTTCTGTTTGGCACCAGACAGGAACCACATCTGCCTCCTACAATAATCAAGGTTAACTCCCACTAATGCCAGTGGCACATGAGTGTCCTTGCACCAGGGCTGGTATCTATTTCCTGCTACACCTCAGCAGTCTGTAATTTGCATTCATATTGCCCACCTACTGCATGACAAATTGGTGCAAGTGGCACTGCATTTCCACATGCATATTCACTTTTAGACTACCATATACAACACCAGCTACTCTGTACCTCACCCTGCCAGGGCACAAGATCTTCACAAGGAAGTTGCAGATAGGACACTGCACTTGCGTTCCAGACTGCAGGACACAGCACAACAGAGGGACGAGACCAGAAAGGCTGTCTACTCCACCCAATTTTCCATAGCAGCTTTGCTTCCTGAAGGATTTTAGGGAGCACACGTTCCAACTTAGCTTGAAATGTTCTGAAAAGAGGCATCTTGGAACTGGATAGAGCTAATACTGAGACAACCCTCTTATAAGGGACTAAGGCAGAGAAAGATGAGCTCAAACAGCAAGGCTTAGAGCTCCACACTCAGATCCACATCCCTGCCCAGCAAAAAACTCTGGGCACTAACAGACTACAAAGGGGCTTTGATTAAGACCAGGCAGTTTCCACCCCTTCTCGAACATGAAAATATCCAACACAGATTTTTCGCTAATGTACTTTAGATTTTATAATAATCTAAACAACCATTTAAACAATTCAATTCTTTCCTAACTAGGAGGTAAAGAAACTGTACTCAGATGTTGTTTAACTACCCTCTAGCACACTGTTATTAAAATTATTTACACCACTGTATATATCAACAAGATTTGGCAACTAAGTTTATATCTAACTAGAAAACAACATGGCTTTTCAATTCTGTTAGGTGCAGAACTCTCACTTAGTTTTCCCTCTTTATTTAGCACACACAAACTGGTATTCACAACTGACGGGGATTTCTTCATCACCTGACAGTTAGAGAGGCATAACTTTTAATTTGTGGATATTGAACAGGGCAGAAGATCTTGAGGTATTGAGCAGGGTACTACTAGGGAGCACAGAACGAAAAGCTGAAATCCGTCTTCTCCTGGCAATGTCAACACTGTATTGACTAAAATGATGTTGTTTCCACAAAATGAGAAAAAAACACTAAAGTGTGCATCAATAATAATTTTTGTCCATCCAGAAACAATGTTTCTATTTCAGCATGCCCAGAAATTATTTAGAAAACCCAATTTTTAAAAATACTGAGGATGGAAAAAATAAGTTGTACCTTGCAATCATCCACAGCCATTTTCCCAAAGCAATGCCAGAGAGGAGAGTAATATTTTAGTCTTTAACAATCCACACAAAAATTCAGCCATCCAGCCAAATCATTAGGATGTTAAAAAAATATTTCAAATTCTTTTGGATTTTGTTTCTGAGGTCAAACTTTTAAGCTTCATCAACTCCTGAGGCAACAACAAGAAAAAAACTCATGGGAGACTGAGTCTCCCCGATTGCCATGTGAATCCAGGACCCAGTGTGTTGAACAGAAGTAAATTCCAAAAGGTTTGCTGTACACTTGCAACACAATCTCTGCTCTGACCCAACAGAGCATAGTAGAGTGTTGCAGCTGGAAGACTTAGTTTTGTAAAAATACTCTGAACTTTTCAGCGCTGCCTTAATTATTTTTACAGTAAAACAAAACTAAGGATATCCAGCATCTCTGACTGCACAGAATACTTTCAGAAACAAAACACCTTGTCATTCATTACTCCCTAGAAATATAGCTTCTTCCTTAAAATAAATGGGTCAAAACTAGAATGACAAAACCCTATAATGTTCCCCTCATGTGGTTTTGCTGTTATCACAGATTTGACTGGGATTTTTTGCAGGATTTGGGGGAAATATTATTGCAACTAGACCTGACCAAAACCCAGCTTCCAAAAATCATGTTACTGCATTTGATTTTGACACAAAAGAGCTTCCTGGGTTCTGCACTGCTGCAATAAAAGCCTGCTGGAGGCAGGATGAGATGATCACAGGGAGGAAAGGTAAATGTCAACCTGAGCCATCACATCATCTTTCTAAACGGACATCAAATGGTTGCACTCCTGGCCATGGTAGAGAAGGATTTCCCTTGGCATTTCTCACTTCAGCCATGTTACTCTTTTCATCCAGTCCACAGTCTCCAAAACCTCCCATTCAGCCTGCAATTTACTGATTAGCTTTCCCCCTATTGCCCCTTTTCAGGCTGAACATTTTAGACAGATCCCTGATGTACCCTAGGTCTAAGAAGAAGAAAAAGGCAGCAACAGAGCAATGAGCTCCAAAATCAGGCAAGAGGACAGATTTCTCTTCCGTATCTATATCCTCGAAATCCTAAAGCTTTCCCATAGACAGTATCCTTTACCACCATTACACCTTCAAGTTAGACTAGCTGACTTAAAACATGCCACCTACTTTTGAAGATCCCATGGCAGGTCCCGGTAGGTCTGGTAGCCTTTCTGACCGCCAGCGAAGGCTTTACTGAAGTCTGGTCTGCGCAGCGAATGGTGCTGGAAAATGCAGGAGTCGCATTGACTGGTGTGACGGGAAGGGAAAGGTGTTGAATGAAGATCCTTCATTGAGGCACGGCTGGCGCAACACCCAGCACCCTGTGGGTTATTGCAAAATGAGGGAATGAACTTCAGAATAAAAACAAACAGAGGTAAGCATGGAGTTGATAAGGAGACTGCAACCTTCGGATCAGCTCTGCATCAAAGAGCTCCCCAGGCAGGCAGAGATGGACTGAGCAGATAAACCGGCCCAAGCAAGAAGACTTGTTCTTCACTACAGCGAACAGGAAGTGCGTGAGATCACCCTTGTCCAGCACTCCCTTTCTGTCCAGCTTTTATCCCTACAGCATGCCTTCTCCTGAGCAGCAGCACTTTCTACCATACAGTCACTGTAAAACCCACAGGGGAGAGGCACCACACTGACCGCAACGATAAGTCACTTGTCTTCTGAGATAGCCAACACAAAAACAAATATGGACGTAAATGGCTTGGTCAGCCAAGCCTGATCTACCTCGATGCTCACTCATCCACAGCTGTTCTGGACTCCCTTGGCATCAGGGACAAGACTACTATAAGTATCCAGCCTCCTAATTACATGTTAGTCATTTAATGGTTGGCATAACCCCGCCTGTGGAAAATGCTTACTCTGTGAAAAGGGCCACCAATCTCCTTGGAATTCCCTTCTCCCAGCACAAATGTGTTTCTTCAGAGCCAGCTGGAAAGGGAAAAAGTAGAGATTCACTAGTAAGAAAATCTGCACTTTCATCTAAAATCCCAAAACAGAAAGTAAAATTTCCAGAAACCAAACCTCTTGTTTCTGGTTTTTGATGCACTTGCATTTGTGCCTAAAAGTTTGAAGCATTTGGTTTTCCAATGAAATCTCAAGATTTCAGTCATTTCTATGGGAACACTTACTATCTTCCAGAAACAACTTCATCATAAAGGGAGGGAATAGGGAAAAAAAAGGCAAGAGGAAAATTTTACCTGATCATACCAAGTTCTTTTCCATCTTTCCCCCAAGATGCCCATACACAGGCATTTCAATGCAATTTTATAAGCACCTGGGCAGACCATTTTGAGGACAATGAGAAAAGCTGATCACTGCTGCACAGCATCTGCTATTTCTCTAACATTGCTTTCTTCCTTTGCTTTGATCAAATTAATAGGGTTTTTTGGCTTCTCCTCACTCCCTGTAGAAAGGGCATTGTTGCAGTTACCTACCTCACCTGGGGCTTTACTGACTGAATACACAGGTACCTGTCAAGTACTAATATCCTTCCTGGGCCTATCCCTCGCCCTGTTATTTTCTTTTTCAAAATTAGTAAAACTCAAACCTGTGCACAAAGGATTTCGTTCTCCACCCAGAAACACACACACCCCCACATAAACTCCAGAACTTGATGGAGTGTTGAAGATTGATTGCAAACCACTTCAATGTAGGAGTCAAGAAAATACCTTAGAAATCTTTGGAGGTGTTTGTTTTTTTTTTTTACACTGGGAAACACTGGGAAAAGGTGGCCTTTGAAGTGTTTACCCTCTGAGATGTGGAGAATTGTCCCTGGTGTGTGCAGAAGTTCAATGGCCAACTCTAACCACCTGGGTCATCTAAAAAACATATTACAGGAGAAGTAGGTTTTACCAAACATCTAGATTTTGGGACAACAGTTACCTGAAATCTTGAGCCCTGAAAGAAGAATGAAAAGCCTTCATTAGAATTGGAAAGGATCTCTGGAAGAAGTGCTAGAGGAAAGATCTTGGACAAGAGAATGAACTGGTAACTTTCAGAGCACACTAGGACAGACTTTCCTGTTACTGCTCCAGGATATGAGTAACTAAGATATTGCAAAGAAATTATTCCATTTTCTTACAGTCAAGAATTTTTTGCAGTCTGCCTAATAAAACTTTAAGTAGGTTGCTTTTGTTTTCAAATTAATTAACCAGTAAAATGAGCTGTCCTGCAAAGCAGTGTGAAACAAGGAAATACACTTGCCTGGGTCAGTGTTTTTCATCAGTATGCAAAATTAATTTACACATAGCTGCCCCCCTAGGAACAATGGTACAGACAGGTCAAGAAAAGACAATAATTAAGGAATAATTTTCCTAACAATAAATTATCAAGTTGCAAAGTGCTTGGTATTAGGGTGTTATTCAGTAAGCTAGGCAATTACTAATCTTTTTGGTTAATACTAGGGAAGTAGCACGGAAACTAGCTATCAAAGTGTAGGGTGGAAATCTGAGAATGTGGGTGCACAGGATTTTGTGAATGAAAGTGTAAAAAGATGTAATGACCATTCTCTCAGTTTAACCCTGCAAAGTCAGCCCAGCCGGTCAGGCAGACTGCTTGCCTAAGAATGGTAATAATAGACTACCTTGGTTTATATTTGCATACTTACACAGGCTCATAGGCTGTAAAGATGAAGAACACCTTTAGAAAAGACCATTGGCCAGCCCTGTAGCAATAACATCTTCGGAATTTACGAGCAAAGATGTTTTACATAACTGTCTACCAGTTATTCAAGCCAGGCCACGAATTTTAGACCAAAGACAACAGTCAGTCACTACTTTTACACTGAGAAGTAATTGTTCTTGCCAGTGATGTTTTACAGAACTGATAGAAGAGCTGTTAAACAGCACGGCCTTAAACAACCTGAATTAATTAGAGCTGCTTTGAGCAGGGGGTTTGACAAGGTGACCTCTGTACACCCCTGCCAATCTAAATTACTTTGTGATTCTGTGAGCATCTGATAAGACGAAACTGGTACACTGCAATGAAATCCTTCCCTCATTTTTCCATCAGCACACCTTGACAGCTCAGTTATGGCTTCAGGCCTCCCTCTCATGAAAAATATAAACATGTCTTGCATTTCGCCTTCAAAATTCAGGGGAAGATCTGAATGAGCTACATTTCTTCATACTTTTTAACTTCAGCTGTGGAAATGCTGCACAACTTTACTGTTTTGACAGAAAAAGTTCACCAGTTTATTATCCCATGCCTTCCTTTACTACATGAAATACCTAGCCAAAGTGCTTAATAACTGATGGCAGTTAATAACTGTTAAGTAGAAAACCAAAACCAGAATATCCACTAAAAGGATAGAATGATTCTCCAGAGCCAATGTAAGGGCTGGGAGAGAAGACAAGTCCTTATCTTGAGCCTTGAAAAGTCACTTGGGGCCATATTTTATTACATGCCCATGCAGCTTTGAGATACTGAAGGCGTGGAGGCTCTCAGATGCTATAGAAATGACCTCAAGCTCTGAAGTATGCTAGATCCTGTCCTGGTTGCTTTCCAATTAGTCCCTCTTTCTGGGGCCCCAGAAACTGCTACACCCGTCTGAGTTGCAGCCAGGGATGCCAGCCCAAAATACTGGCAACACCCTTAGACAGTAGAAGTCCCCCACTACTAGAGTCATTAAAAAAGAATTCACAGCCTGTCACCTCATTTGAGTCAAAAAGGTGGCACACGTGTGCCTGTCCCCTGCACCTGCCCAGCCAGAGCTGCTGCTTGGTACAGTGAAACAGGCCAGCCTCGTTTCCTTCCATCAGGCTAACTAGCCAGTCTCTACATCCACTGCACGAATCCTCTGCTCCCTGTCAAGGCACACAGCATCTCCAAAGAGACAGTGTCTGAGATATTCACATGACTTAGACTAGGCTACAAAGAACAAGGCCCATGAAAATAAAAATAAATCCTTTACAAGCACAGATCAAATTAAACAAAAGAAGAGCAGCATTGTTTCACACATCTGAAGTGCTAGAGGGGCTGACTGGGGGCGCTTAGACAGATCTCTGTGGAAAGCAGCATACACAAAACAAGGCTTTTCTTACATCTCTACATCCCCAGAAGAGAGGTAGCTTGGAATTGAATTCTTATTATTTGTTAGCAGCTAAGTTGCCTGGTGGAAGCGAAATGGAGTCTGGCTCTTTGAGATACTTTCTGCCAGAGCTATTACGTGTTCGAGTTCACTCTGCAGCAGCATACAAGATCCTATAAGTGATTCTTGTCAGTGGTCTCATGATTTATCATACACTGCATTACCCTCCAAGACTTCATAGACTAAATTAGGCATAGGAAAAACACGTTCAAGACCTCCATCCTGCAGCTGGTTTGACTCTGTCCTTTCAGACACAGTTCAGGAGATTAGTCACTGAAAAATGCAGCATGCATCAGGCAGGACTGCACAGTACCAAATGAGGGTCCCACTTGGTTTGCTGCCTCCCTGTGAGACCTCTTGGCTGAGCTCACTCTCAGGTAATCTGTTTTCTGCCTAGGTGGCACAGAATGAATTGTTTTCCCTTCCATGCCCTGCTGTTTCCATTGATTACGCAAAGGCAACAGTGTCAGGCAAGTTTGGAATAACAGAACTGGGTAAAGCATCTAAGGGTCAAGCATGAAGATGACCTGATGTCAGGGTTCTTTGGGTTGTCTGCTCTAGCTCAGGGTATCATACAGTTCGTACCAAGATTCCCAACCTGACAGGAAAGGAACAAGAAGAAATCTGATCAGTGTCTTCGATCCACAAGAATCATCAGGAACTCTCAAAATGGGAGTTCAAAGCAAGCAGCAGCTGCATGCCACTGCAAACCTCCCGTTCTATCAAATTCTCAAAATTACTGCTGCTCTTTGCTATCCAGTTTGCAAGAAGGCTGACGAGCTCAGAAAACAGACCCATGATACCAACAATACCTGACAATTTACCTTTCCAGTCTGCTTTTCCACAGGACAAAGTTCTGGCTTTGGTGTTGCAGGTAAGCTGACGAAACCTGCTCAGCCCCTTGCTCTCACAGCCATAGCCCACTGTACTTAGCGTACTTAAAGGAGAGCATCTGATGCCAGCTTCCTGATGGGAGAAAAGGCTGAAACTCACCCCGTGCTGCAGATGCCTATGTTCAGAACTGAATGGCTGTAGCCCTCCCAGAGTTTGCAAGAATATTGTATGGCATCTCTGCGTCTTCAAGGCAGCAGGACACAGTGCCTTGCCCTCCTGCTCCTCTCTACTCCACTGAGACAGTGCACCACCAGCAGCCAAGAGCTTAAGGCTCTTGTACAATACGATTCACCCTCTAGTGGATGACATGGGACCTATTTACCTGCACATAAATTTGGGTAACCTCTGGGCAAGTGGGTAAATTCTGTCCAAGTCTGGATGACATTTTGCTCTTCTGATAGGTATGTTCTTCTCCCTGTTACACTCTTCTAACATGTCAATAAAGCCAGATGATTAAGACTACATAAAACCCAGCACATAAGTCCATGGTGTAGGATCATAGTAACACATTCTAAAACAGAGGAGTCTCCAACTTGCAGTAGCTTGCTGTGATGTAGGAAATTAGCAAGTGCATGAAACAGAAGGTAAATTTGACAGGTTTTATTAAATTTACATATAAATTGCATTCCTGTGCATCATGCATGATTGTATAGTTAGATATATCCCATTCTGCCTTGAGTGAAAATGTTCATTCCTCACAAATATGTGAGAATGCAGCTTAAAAGATATACAAATCTGCTAGACCACCTAAATCAGATAAGAAGTTTGGGCTTCAGGTTTCCATAATTTCCCGGAGGAAAAGCCAGACAAGGATGACATCAGCGTATTTTTGTCACAAGTAAATGTCCATGCACACCAACATTCCCAGTGGATGAGGGATGTTCTTTTAAGTGCTTTTCTTGATAGTCACCATTTATACTGCTTCGCATCACCAAGAGGCCTCAGAGCATGTAAACGACATATCTTCCAGAGGAAACTGGATTGGAATTTTCCAGCTGCTACAAGGAAAAACTCCACAAGGCAGTCCAAAATAAAGGCTCCGAAAACATACACATGTAGATGCTGGGTTCTCTTCATCCCCATCCTCCTGGCTGTGCTGTGCTGTCACTCAGCGTTAAGGCAGATCAGGTACTGTATCTCTCCGAGTAGATGCTCAGAACTGGCAGCTCCTTAAGCAAATGACAAGTTCACTTTTTCAGCCTTGTGTGCACCCATTTGGAGAAGGAGATTTACTGCAGCACTTGATACAGTGCAAAATGCTTAAGGCTGTTGGATATTGTACCCAGAATAAGCACAATCGTAAAGTTTGCAGATGCAAAATTAATTTTTTGGAAATCTACTTACCTGTTTTGGGGAACTAGTGAGAAAGTTGGTATTTTCAGGACTAAAAACCCTAAGTGTCCAAGTTCCAATGAAATTCAGCAGCAAGGAGAAACTGCTATGCACTTTGAAAACCCAAGCCTAGAGTACTCTGAAAACTGGAAATCCATGGTTTCTTGTAATGATGTTTTTCTTCATAAAGATCAAATTTCATTCACCATCCTGGTAAGATAATTGCTATCACCAAGAAAAAAAAAAGTCATATATACTTGTCATACATCATTTTTAAGCTTCCTTTACAAGCAATATACTTCAAAGTCATGTTCTGCTGGAGGGACTAAAATGAGATTTGTTGGGTTCAGACCTATGGATCCGGTCTGACAGTTTTTATTCCCTATGTAGAAATTAAGCCACCAAGTTTTGCTTCTGAAGCTCACAACATTCCCTGAGAAAAGTTCCCTGAGAAAAACAAAATTAAATGCCAGGTATACACAACTATAGAACACACAACAGCTGCAGACCTTCTCCAGGCATCCAAATATTCCAGTACCTCCAGTGAGGCTCTAGAAGAGTATGGATCTCTGTACTGGCAAATAGTCAGATCACAGGATGTGTAATCAAAATAATTCTGTTAACTGGATGGATTGTTGCTGTTTGGCAGCATTTGCAGTGAGCTGCACAGTCAGAGGGGGTCCCTGAACTGCCATTGACTATGTCAACTGACTTGTGTTCAACTTGGACAACACTCTGATGCTAAGACTGTAACCACTGAGGGCCTTTACCCCATTCCTTTTAAGTAAGAGCACGCCAAAAGCCTGTTGTTAGCCTTTTCTGGTGTAAGAGTCTTCCTTGTTTAGTACGCTGGTCCAGCTCCAAGTACTGGCAGTGCGGCCAGTGCCTCCTCTGCTGAGTTCTTTCTCTTCTGACCACAAAGGGAGAAGAGAGCAGTTGAGCGGCTCATTATCTAGCAATTAAGTCCACAGCACATAAAGTGTTGGAGAACCGGCAGACACGCCAAGGAAAGCATCCTCACCAGGAATAGGCACGTATTGCTGCTGAGTTGTAGAAAACATTTGAGACCTACCTGGCAGACAGAAACATGGGCTCCTGAAAACATCAAGTCAGAGAGAACATGAGGTTTGTGTGGTTGAGAGCAAATGAGTTAGCTATAGTCTGGCAATGCAATACAGGCAATTCCTACTTTCTGTCAGAAGAGAGAGATCTTTACATAAGATTAATGGGTCAGTTTTGCCCTGCTCTGAAGGAGATGGGCATTTGCACTGTAATACAAAATCTTTTTTTTTTTTACAGGATGCTGCTGAAGATGCACATATTCAATTATAAAGATTTGAGAACAGCATTCACTAGAATAAGCAGTTTGGGACAGTTTTTTTGACAACGGTCATACTGATATTGTTACAATCGTCCATCCTGCACAAAAAGCAAAGGACTTTTATTCAGAAAAATACAATCTGGATAGTTAAAAATGGAAATTAATTCAGCCAACTACTCTGATATCACAATAGACTGGTATGAACATAAAGTGGTTTTCAATCCTAAGTCCAGCAGACACTCTCATGGCAAATGCTGTCATAGAGGCTATTTATATAAGCGATGAGTGGGCATGCACACACTTGGTCAAAGAAGGTGGACACAAGCTGGTGTTTTCCACAAATTCCTTTTTCAGGACAACACAGCAAGGAAAAATTCTATATTCACTTAAGTAACAGTCCGACATGATATTAGAAACCAGGACTTCTCTAAGCCATCTTCTATTCTTCATTATAGTACACGCCCTGGAACGATGCAGGAAGAAAATCAAGAATTCAGAAGCCTTGGAGTCAGGAGCTGGATTGTAGCTTTTCTATGGATAGATAGGGCCTTGTGAGCACATAGCAAATGGGTGGGCCACATTTCAGTTATGACTTGTCTTGGATGCTGGTAGATGATTGTTTGGGCTCAAACGCTTTGCCTGGGTATCAGAGCTGGGGCCAAGACATTTGACCACGGAGAAAAAAGGGTCAGGATATTGCATATAGATGAAGGTAGTTGTCCCTCTGACAGACTACTTCCTGAGCAAACAACTGTCACATGTATCAAGTCCATTCCTGTCTGGCTGTAAGCCAAACCAATTTTGAGTCCTAAACTACTCCAAGCTTGGATACACGACCACAAGCTAAGCCAGCAGCTCTTTAGATGGTGACCACAGAGCAGAATGTGTCAGAGGAATAGCTGTACACAGCCCACAAAACTTAACCTGCTCCAGGTTTCAGATGCCTGTTTTGGAGTGGATCCAGTTTCGATAGTAAGTCACTCGTGTGTACACTCCTGGTTTATTTCGCTTTCCACATTCATCTCCCCAGCTCACTATTCCCACAAGATACCAGATTCCTCTGGAGTTTGCATGCACCAGTGGCCCACCAGAGTCACCCTAAGGAGAAAAATGTCAACAGGTAGGAACAAAGTAAACAGTGTTCACCTCACAAATCCAAGTCTTAAACTGTTGTTACAACTGACAGGTGTTTTTCTCTAGACCTCAGCTATAATTCAAGATTCACACAGTTTACTGGCAAGACAGAGGCTGACAGCGTATGTCTAATTCAGTCTCTCCCAGTCCACTCCCTTACATCTGTATTCTCTCATATGTGTGTTATATATAAACCCCAAGCACTGAAGTTCAGACTTCAGCCTATGAGCCATGAAACTCTTCATTTGCATCTGTCAAAATACTGAAACCCATAAACTTTAGACTCCCTAAAGCCTATTTTATTTTTAGAAAATGTCACTTTCCACTCCACCTAGTTTCTTTTTACTATTATCTATAAACAAACTTACCTGGCAAGCATCCACCTGCCCCTCCAAGTATCCAGCACACAGCATCCCAGGTGTTATAGCTCCACCATATACTTGTCTACTATTACAGATCTTAGTACTTATAATTTTCACTTCTGCTTGTCGAAGCTGATTAACACTATAGCCTAGAAGGAGAAGCAGCATAACAATTTGCAGACAGAGTATGCAATGTAAAACATGCAAAGATTATGAGTAGACAGATTTTCCTACAGCTTTTCTGCCATCACAGGCAATTAAGGGAGCTACCTAGACTATGTCTCAGAAATAAAAAGTTCCCCCTTCTACCAAAATCCTTTAATTGTTCCCAAACACAACGCTTCTCTATCTTTCATCATCACCAGATACTCTTTAGCATAGTGCACAAAGGGATTTTTGTACATATTTCAGTATTAAATTCAACTGTAGGCTACAAGATACATCCTTGATATCATTGGAAAGACAAAGGCACAGGAAGGCAAGAGACACTCACCATCATTTTGCAAAGCTCCCCAACCTGTGACAAAACAGGAAGTGTTGTCTGGGAAAATGTGAGATGCTTCAGGAAGACACACACTGTGCACATCACTTGTGAACTCAATAGGAGAGGCAAGTTCCACAACAGCCACATCATGTTCATGATCAAGGACAACGTTACCATATCTTTCATGAACAATAATTCTTCGGACACGTTTCTTCTGTTTTGGAGGTCTCAGCAGAATCCCAAAGCTGGCAGTCCACCTCCGAGGATCAGTTCCTCTGTAAGATATTTCAGGTTATGTCACGGCCACACAAAACAAGATCCCCAAAGGAGCTTAGCTCTCTGTTTAAGCATCAAAAAGCAATGTGACCAGGTTTGCCTAAGGGAAGGACAAGAGTCAAACTTCATTATCTTTCAGCAGATACAGACAGAGGGGTACAAAAGGTCAGAGCACCCAAGAGTTGTAAGGCCTGTAGGATCAGAAAGGCGCTGATGACTTACCCTCTAAAGCAGTGGGCTGCGGTCACTAGCCAAGTATTGCTGATGATTGATGCACCGCAGCGGTGGGACCCATCGAGCTGAATACTGGCCTGCCATGGCCATTCTCCATCCCGCGCACGCTGCCCACCAGTTATTCTCTCCACTCCTGTGAAGGAGAATGCCTCTCTTCGTATTCCACAGCCTGTCAAAGAAACAACAGCTCTGCTTTAGCTGACTGAAGGCCCCCATGGCTGCACACACACATATAACAGGACAGGGTGTCTGTCAAGAGGTGGCCTTCACCTAAAGCAGGGAAGCCAAGTGGCATGGTCACAAGTGTCTCAGGATAGATGCAAGGTAAACAAGGAAGTTTGGTAGAAAACCCAGTACTCTTTCATTAAACCAGTTTCCACACACACCAGCCTATATGTACTCCCATGGGAACTGAAGGCTGTGTATCTGAGACACTGAAAGAAAGAATTTTGTCAGGTCGCCTCCAGATTAGCCTTGACACCACCAACAAAAAAAGTAGTGTCCTCTTCCTCCAACAATTTATTTACAGCCACTGTGCCAACAGCACAATCATGTGTTACTCATCTGAAAAAAGTTAGATCCAATTCTCAGAGTCCATCTGAAGGCGGAAAACTAACATGCAAACTCTTTGAGACCATGCAGGGGACTGATGCAGTCCTCTGGGAGGGTACTTATGCTGTTTCCCTTTTTCCAGAGGAGCTTTAAGACCTCAAGGGGGAGCACAGACCAAGAGAAGGACTGAGAACCTGCCAATCTCCAGGGCTGAGCCACTACCTTGCTCTCACTGTGATCAGCTCTTCTCCCTCTCCCCACCCTCTGCCCTTTCAGCTCAAGACATCTATTGTCAAACATTTCTGCATGGAGGATGGGGCAGGAGGGAAAATGTTTCTTGAAGGATTCCAGCAAGAATCTTGGCCCACAGAAACTGTAGTCCTTGTGCAAACTTGCTAACAGCAGCTTATCTACATGCCCAGCTTATTATAACCAACATTAAAGCAAGTGCTTCCCACCACCAAGTCAGAACACTTTACAAACAGCACAGAGCCAGCAAGATTACAAGAAAATGAGCTCAAGTCTTCCATGTCTCATGCACTCTCTCCTGCCTCAGTATCTGGAATAAATTCTTTTTGCAATTTTTATTATAAAAACATAAGGACTTTGTAAACACAGACCCTCTAGAACTATGTCCTTGAACCTTTAATATAAAGCATTTGTACTTACAGTTGTTTAAAAGGTTATCTCCCTTTTCCTTATTCAACTCTGAAATGAAGAGCAAACACCACAGTGAGTATATCTCATATGCTCCACGATCTAGCACAGACTCCCTCCCTGTACCCAGCAAACACAAATTAAATGGCTTGCACTGCTGCATGGAGTGAATTACAGTAAAAGGAGTAATTTGCTGCGTTGGAGAAGTTCAGTGAAGCCTCTGTTCGTCACTGAAAGTGTCAGGCCACAGGATATATCTTTCTTGCCTTAGCCCAAAGCTAAACAGAGCAGCATACGTCAGCAAGTAGGTCCAACTTACATCTACATGTATAACACGCACAGTCACCAGCTAACATCTACAGGCAACTTTTCAGCTTTAGTGTGGCAAGGTGGTCCAAACGGTCTTCATAAATCCTCAGTGCTGAGATTGACTGCAGCTAAACTGCAATGTTTCTAATTTCCTTCCTACAAAAACCTCTCTGCCAGATTCTGATGGTAACCAGCGACAGATTCATGGGAGAGGATTACTGCCCAGGGAACCTCATCTTTTGTTATAAACACAGCAATCTGTCAAATAAGCAAAGGAAATGGCAGAGGGTGGAGAAGGAAGCCATCTCAGTCTTACATTTTTTAATAGCTGGAGGACTCTGCATTTCAGTGCCTGGTGATACAGGTTCTTGTTCAATTTACTGTGTGCCTCAAAGTAGTTTGTGAACCCATGGTCACAAAGTTGGGTTTTTTTATGAATTGAGGGTATCTGTGTCATTCAACACAACTCGGTCATACAGAGAAAGCCTCTGATGCACAGAGGAGAGCTCACACTCAGAAATCAGTGCCTGTGTGTTTTAGTGCTTTGCATGCTACTTCTTCCAAGTTCCCAGGCTGTCAGCCTAACATACAGAGAAGGCAAAAAAAAGAAAACAAGAATAGCCCGTATTTGTATACTAAAATGAAACTCATTACACTATGAACAGCAAAGTATGAGGAACAAATTCCTAGCTGAAAACACAAACCTAAGGCACTTGCCTGTCAGTCTAATTGTAGACTGGTCAACATCCAAGTCCATTGAGGTTGTTTTCAGCCTTCTGCGTAACACACGGTTGACGTGACCCCAGGTCGTTGCTTCACTGTCAGCAGAGGCAAATTTAAATACCAGAACAACAGATGCAAGCACTCCACCAGGATCTGGGCTACAAACCAACACAAACAGAGTGGTGTTGTCCTCTTTGCCCAATTATGCTCTTGGTTGTGCTTTGTACTGTCTGCCTGTTTATATGAGAACAGGTCTGGTTTGCACAGACATCTAGAACAAATAGCATAGCTGTGCACAAGTAAAGGAAGATGATGACGTGTCAGCAGGCAGCAAAAGGTTCTCACTATGACAATGATCAGAGGGAATTTTCTGGAAATTTTTATAAGCAGTAGAGCTGAGAAGCAGAGAAGGGATTGCTCCCTTTGGCCTCCACACAGATCCTAGTCAGTAGGACATAAATGCCAGTGGTAACAACACAGCAAGTTAAAATCCTTTAAGAGACATCTGACATGCCATTCCTAACAGCCATTGAAAAGATCCAGTTTAGAGCCACAGAAGTTAAAAAGATCTTTTGGCATTTCTTTCCATTTAAGTCACTTGTCCATTTATTGGCCAGTTTGATCCATTGTATTTAGGTATGACATGTTCAATAGGTTTGAGATCACTTACTATCACTATAAAATAATGAGCCCAATATTTTAAAGCAACAGTCTAAAGGAAAACCAACCAAAGCCTTGAGGCAAAGACAGCAGAGATGCAGCTAAGCTGCTCCCATGCCTAGTTGCCCAAAGTATCTGTAGTGAAAACAAGTGTGGAAGAGATACATTGTTAGATCAACTTAAAAGGTGTAAAGAGGTCACTTGGAGTCTAACTCCCAAATTCTGCAATTTCAGTTGATGTACACTATGTGAGGCTTTTGGAAGAAAACAGCATCAGAAAACAATTTAAAACATTTTAAGCAAACTACTCATTCCATCTACAGACAGGTAAGGCAAGAAAGCACAGAAGTGCTGTGAAGAAGGACATTTGTGGGAAGTTTGGCATTCTTTGCTCTCTAAGGAAAAATATTCCACAGCAGATTTAAGCCTTACAGAAATACAACTCCAAAATAAAGTAACATGGTAGAGAGGAAAGGAATGGCTCTTACCACTGAGAGTGATGCATAATTACTGCGGAGGAAAGACTTAAAAGCTCTCACAAAGGACCTTTATACCTGTATGTCGCACTTGCCTCCTTCTCTCTACTGTATCTATGCCTGTGTTCCCTTGTCTATATCCATGTATCTCACAGTGGACTCATTTGTTCCTTCAGACCTTTCCAGAAAGGGAGGAGAATAGTCATCTCCTACTGTATACTGCAGAGTGGTAAACACCAGCCCAAGCTTTCATGGGAAGCAATAAGTGTGATAAAGGGCTTACTCAGCATCTCTCAAGCTGTTAACTAGTAGTGAGACAAGGATCACCCAATAATCCAGTCACTGCATCACAGCCACAAACAACTGGTGTTCAGGTAATCAACCTGCAGAAGTATAAGGCCAAATTTCTCTTCCTTGCTGACCTCTGAAGGTAACTGAGCCCTCAGTGTTGTGAGCGCTGGAGGAGAGTGACAACCAGACGAGGCTTAGTCATCCTGCCAGTATAACCCAAGCATAAACAACTAGCCATCACATTACTTACCTTAGACTGACAACGTGGGACCTGATGTACCTTTTACTTAGAAAGGACTCCTTGAATACTTCAGACATCTGTTTAAAGAAAAGAGTGTATTAAAATACAAGCGTAATAAGTACATGTTTTCATGATGTAACAGTCTAATGAGCCTCTGAAGCATAAGAAAATGCTTTCAGATCTCCACTCTACACCAAAGCTACCATTAAATTTCCCTCAGAGGATGCAGATCCAAAATAAACAGCTGAGTTGGCCAATTTCACTGTCCATTCTGCTCTGTGGTTGCCTGTTTCACCACAGGGCTGCTGGAACAGACAGCACCTGTGCTTACCATCTGCTTGTGCACAGTCAGCAACACATCTTTAACCCACTACAGCAAGATTTTGGCAGGTAAGGCCAGACACTTTAAGGATGAGGTAAAATCGCCTCTGACTATTTCCAATTACAAGACTCCTCACCATAGCTCAGGCATGAACAGAGAAACATTTTACTTTACCATGGTTTCAATCTCTTCACTTAGGTTCCTGAACTCATCTGTGGTTTGCCTTTCATATTGAGGATCGTAGTTGACATTGGTGATTAGGAAAGACACATTGTAATATCTGTCTTGATCTACAGAGGAGAAAAAAAAGAAAGGTAGCTGATCTCCTTTGATACAATTCAAAGATGAACAGTACCTCATAGAACATGGCACAAATAAGGGTTCGAGGCTCTGGCTGTGATCCTATCAGCTGTGGAATTATAGCTTTAGCAGCACTTTGGGAAAAGGGAGGTCTGGACCGTGCTGATGCTCCATGAACCAGCTATGGGCTCATTTCTTCTTTGAGGACCATCCAAAGTAGCTGTAAATTACACCCACTACAACATTTCTCTGGTGTCCGTCTTCTTGTTGGCCTGAGGTGAGCACAGCACGAGACAAACCAGCCCACATATGTCCCTTCTGACTCAGTAGACACACTCACTCCTCCCTAGCTGCACTCTGACATGTCCCTGCCCCTCTGAAAGGCAGGTGACACAGAGCTGTTTGCAACCATTCAGCAGCTGGGTTACGTTTAAAATCTGGTTCTCCGGTGAATGGCAGAGGGGCCCCATAACATAGGGTTGGGGAAAAGCAAAGCTAAGATGTAGCTCTGCCACTGCTTCTTCTAGTGTCCTAATGCAAGCCACAACCTCATCAACTCCTAGTGAGCTGAGATGACAACATGATTAATTCCATTCCAGCAGGAAGGCATTTCAAAACCACTCACACTTGTATCTCAGAGACTGGGAATGGAATGACTTGGCTTCATTCATGAGCCAAGTGACTGGGAATGGAATGACTTGGCTTCATTCATGAGCCAAGTGACTGGGAATGGAATGACTTGGCTTCAAGTCATGAGCCAAGATGGTTGGATTTGGTAATCTTCAAGTTCTTTTCCAATCTTCATGATTCTGTGATCTGCTACTGAAACTGAGCCCTTGGCAACCTGGACTCACTCCTGGGGTCCGAAAAGCCCAGGAGCTCTGCCCTCTCTCTTTCTGTGATATTCTCATCTAGAGGTGCCAGGTTAAGTTTCTGCAAAAACCCTGTTCAATACTAAGCTTACAATGCCTGAGTACTAGACACACCTCTGGCTTATACAGAAGATTGCTGTCCTTTGGATCACCTTGGATACCAGTCGAGGCACCAGGGCAAAACAAGAAAAAAATAGAGGGTTAAAACTCAAATCCCTGATTCAAGTAAAGGGTACTTCAAGTATTCTTGCAGGTTTTCAAATCAGTTCAGATCGTTAATACTGTTTAGAAAGCTTTCTCATGTGGGTTCTATACCAGGGATGAATTGTATACCTAAATGATCAAACAACAGTAGCAGGTGAAACACAACAGATTCCTGAAGAGTTGTGACGGCAAAAAGAGTGGTGCACTTACCGTTACACAAAAAAAATGTAATCAAGCCAATGATGAGGGCTAAGCCTACTATCACCGACACAACAATGACTGCTATCTTCCATGGCTCTAGACGCCTCGTTGCTCTGTCCATCTGGATCACTATCTGTATTGAAGAAAACAACACAGAAAAATTCAGCTCTAGTACAAAACAATAGTACACCTTGAGAACATAGCTTAGCTCAGCTGAAAAACCTCACAAAATGAGGTAGGTTGCCTTGGACCCCCTGTTTAAACTGGGTCCCTCTAGAGCAGTTTGCTCCAGACCTTGTCCAGTCAAGGTTTTAGTGTCTCCAAGGACAAAGATATCCCAGTCTCTCAGGATCCCTGGTCCAGTCTCTGCCCACCCTCATGGCAAAAGCTTTTTCTTTATATTTAGTGGGAATTTCCTGTGTTCTAACTTGCCTCAGTTGCCTCACATACACCCTGAGAAAGAGTTTCACAGGTATTGCTTTTAGAGACAATTTCCCCTCAAGAAATATTATACAGATTTCAAGTGCAGCAGATTGCCCACACAGGTGCTTAAACTGAACATAAATGTAATAATTCACAACTGATGAAATATGTTCTGTACCAAGGATGCTCTAGGCTACCAGAGATGCCATATAGCATACAGCTTTGGTTATTTTTGGTTGGTATGAGTAGTAATATTCACTGATTCCCTACAGGGTTTGGGGTTTATTGCACCAGACACACATACATTATAAGAGACCACATCCTGTCTCCTGCCAGAGAGTCTGTGAGAGAAAGAGCTCCTCATGTGTAAATGTGACATGGCAACAAGACCCAGACTTAGGGACTTGCTGAAAGCCAACAGCAGATGTGTAAAGGAGTTGAGAATTTGACTCACACATGGACAAAGGCACATAAGCCCTTCTCCTCCACTTATGTCCTCCAGTGCAGCATTAAGCAAGAGAATATTAGGAAAACTGCATTTTTGCACATGTCCTCAGTAACTTTGTAGAAGGATGATGCAAAATTATTTAAGATCCCTGGTAATTCCACAGCACACTATGTAGCAATTGTCATGTCACACACTGAGTCTCCACATCATGGTCTGCATTAGTACAAGGTAACAGAAAAACACGTGAGATAATCTCTCAGACATACCTGGAGTGACAAATGGCAGCAGCCAGCCCTGGGGAGGAGGACTGAGCTGGCTAGTCACCAGGCTGTTTTACACCCATTGATCCACGTTTGTATAGCTGTGGACCAGACATGCTAAGTGCTGTTTTCCCCTTTTCAGGCCTATGGCACAGCCATTTCTGAGCAACAGCTGAAAAGTTTGGGGCAGGAAGAGGCAGAAAGGCAGGCAGAGAAAATAAGTCTTTGCAGGTTTTCTGACTACAAGGTGTCAAAGTCACAGTAAAAACAGAGCAGGATACCAGCAGAGGTTCTGTGTTAGGAAATGATCTGAAGGGGCAGATGAGCAGTGAAGGCAAGAGTATGGTGCACAAATCCAAAACAGCAAAAGACAGTAAAGTGGTGGGAGAGCAGAACGGTGTTAAACACTCTGCTCTGATGGCAAGAAAGCCAAGTAAAGCCACAAGCAAGACATGGAAAGCAAAGCAAACAAACTCAAAAACAAAACAAAAACAAACACAAAAACAAAAACTGACAAGAGCAACAAAAAACCCCAACAACAAAGCAGCACTACAGAGGAAGCAGCTAAGAGGTCTGCAGACAATCAGGGTGTTCTCAGCAAGCGACACGGGAGTTGAAAGCAACTAGAAGTTTAATGTCCTTAAAAAAACCTTGGTTTTGCCTAGTCAGAGTGCTGTCATGTATCCCAGATCAGTCCGTTACTTTAGAAGGAAAGAAGGCTAATTTTTACCTGCTGAAAGAGGTGGCATACTGGGGAAAAAAAGTTAAATAGGATAGCTTCAGGAAGCATCACAACTGCAGGTAGTCACAATCAGCAGCTTAGTGTTACCAAAATACACAGGACAGGTGACCAGGAAAAAGTCTTCTGCTTCAGAGTCACATACTACAGAGAAGCCCAGTACCTCTCCTCCTGTTGTTCCTACTTTACAGGGCAAAGTTCTATTCTGGCAATGCACAACATTTTCTCCCCACTAGAGTGGCTCAGTTCCCTGATGGCAAGGCTCTGCAGAATTGACTGTAGGGCAGGTGATAGGAGCCTGAAATCCCAGGCTGGGCAAGGTTACTTTCTTTGCAAACTCCAAGTTGCAATAAAAGCACATAAATAACACACACTGGAACTCAACTGGTTCCAGTGAGGCCCTGACTTCTCAACATCTAGACCTTCATTGTGTAAACTATCCATTAACCCTCAGGGTTGAACTGATGGAGAGATTCAGATAAAAACACAAGACCAGTGGGACTGTTCTGCTTGTTTCCTTAATACACTGCAGGCTCTCATGAAACACTCCCATACTCATCTTACACCTCACAGTCTTTCACAGTCCCATCTTATGGAATTGCAGCATACTTCATGGGCAGTGAATTATTACCCTCAAGGGCAAGCCTCTTGACTCATCAGAACAGCCCACTTCAGCAACATGCTCCTCCGTAGCCAGCCACCTCTCCTGCTTGAAAGGTGCTGATTTAGCATCTGATTTTGCTCTCCTCACTGGAGAGTTTTTGCTTCCAGCCTGAGCCCCTACCATCCATCTCAATCAGACTGGTTCTCTGTGCAGTAACTGTCCACACCCCAGTGTGCTTCCACCTGAATGGCAATTGGAGCACCATCCCTTCATTGCTCTTGGCACAGAGAAAGGACAGCACAGCCCTGGCAGCATGTGGCTGACTCTGCAGATATTGAGGCAACAGTACTCTGGTATTGTAACTGCTGCGTTTCTTGAAATGTGTTCAGATTTCCTCAAGACATGGCTTTATGCCTCAGATACAAAGGCTTAAGATTCAGAAAACCAGGCATCTCACTGCCTGTGGGACTCATGGTCTCACAGGTAGCACTGTCCTTCCAACAGTCTGTCTCTATTTCTTTTTCGTGCAAATACAAGCTACAGCAACAAACACTGGCAGCACAGACCTGCTTCTGCTCCAACGTTTCAGAACTGCTTGTTCTCTACAGGCCACATGGACTTGCAAGGGGAAACAGATACCTCAGGAACTGCCGCAGTGCCAGGGGAAATGAAAACATGGGAGATGAGGGATAAAAGCCTACTCCACTTCTGATACTGATTTCAGTTTGAATTTTTTTCGCAAAACAGTTTAAAGGAAGCACTTTCATATATTTCTGCTTTCACATCACAGAATCGCAGAATGGTTTAGGTTGGAAGGGACCCTAAAAATCATCCAGTTCCAACCCCCCTACCATGGACAGGGACGCCTTCCATTAGACCTGGTTGCTCAAAGCCCCGTCCAATCTGGCCTTGAGCACTTCCAGGGATGGGGCATCCACAGATTCTCTGGGCAACATGTTCCAGTGCCTCACCACTTTCAAAGTGAAGAGTTTCCTCCTAATATCTAACCTCAATCCCTCTGTCAGTTTAAAGCCATTCCCCTTGTCTTATCCCTACATACTCTTGTAAAAAGTCCCTCCTGGGGCACCTTTTAGGTACTGGAAGGTGCTATAAGGAGCCTTCTCATCTCCAGGCTGAACAACCCCAACTCTCTCAGTCTGTCTTCATAGGAGAGGTATTCCAGACATCTGATCATATTCATGGCCCTGCTCCAGACTCAGTCCAACAGGTCCATGTCCTTCTTATGCTGGGAACCCCATAACTGGATGCAGTACTCCAGTACTCTGCAAGAGCAGAGTAGAGGGGCAGAATCACCTCCCTGGAGCCATTGGCTACACTTCTTTTGATGCAGCCCAAGACATGGCTGGCTTTCTGGGCTGCAAGTGTACCTTGCCTGCTCATGTTGAACTTCTCATCAATCAACACCCCCAGGGTGTCAACCAACATCCCCATATAGGTAAATAATTTGTATGTAGGGTATATATTTGTATATAGGATATGCAAGTTAAAGTGGAAACATCTTTTCAAAACCAAAAAAGTTTCCTCCCTTTATCAGGATGTTTTCGACTTCCATCTTGCTAAGATAAGTAAAAGAACAGGAAAAAAAATTTCTTTTGCAAAGGAAGCACCAAGTCTTACCAACTCCTACAGTGTACAATTACTAGTATCCTTCAACTGTACTGTCTGTGTGCAGAACCCAGCTCAGCAGTCCCCATATTTTGAGGTTTCTTTGACTATTTTATCTCACAACTAGGTTTGCCTAGCTCTGCTGAGACAGAGGCTAGGATGGTTAGTGAAAGCCAGTTCTTGTTCAGGTTATATCCACTCAACACATTCATTATTCGTACTCATTACACCTCCAGCTAGCTCTTTGCTCCCACAGCCTTTTTGCTGTTGTGCCATGGAGGGCAAGCTTGTCATGTTCTACTAGAATAACCACCTGACAGGGATTCCTGTGCTTGGGACATACAGCTCCACAGTTAAATAGTTTAGTGGCAGGTGGGACCCTCTGATTCCTAAACAGGGACATGGTCTTCTCTGCACTCTAGTAATGAAGTAAATTCTGCTCCATCAACACTCACTGGCCAGAAAAGCACTGATCCTCTGCAGTGCTGATGAAAGCAGAAGCAGAAATTATTTCATCACCTTCAACCATGGATGCATGATTTCTTTCTTCTTGTGGCAAAGAGGCAGTGCTTAATAGACAGGCATTTTCCTCAGAAGACCCCCCAATACCACATCTGTCTGTGTAGATGCCTTCCAGAGTCAGGTGTTTTTTACAGCCCCACATGTCTTGCTTCCTTATATCACAGGCTTTGACTTTTTTCATTGCCCAAACTCCAGTAAGCAAACTAACTCTTAGTGGGGCAGACAGATGAATTCAGGTAACACCAATCCATTCACCCTCTAGCATGAATGAGATAACTCTCATAGTGAAGGAGCAAACCTTACCAAGAGATCAGCATCTCAGCTCCACTGGGACACCTGGAAAGCCAAATCCTCTCTGCTCTGAAAGCCACTTCCTCAAAGCCTATGTCTGGCAGCTCTCAGCCTGCAGTGAATTCGTGAGAAGTTTCAAACTCAAGATCTTGTAGTTCAGTACAAAACTTCTTATCTTGGCAATACTATCAGTGAACAATCCCTGTTCTCACTGAAAACATGCGCCATTCCCAAAGGACCCAAGATAATCCATGGAGACAGCAGCATCTCCCCATTTCATATCAGAGTTAATTTGAGTCCAGAAAAGCAAACTATTAAGTCTCATAGTTTACACACCTCGGCTCGGAGCCAAACATTGTAGTTTGATCACCAAAATGTTATTGTGTACTGAAAAAAAAATCCAAAAGAATTATTATGAAAATAGGTATGTTTTTATAGAATTAAGTATTTAAAATACACTACAGTGATGTTTAGATAGAGATATATTAAATCAAACCTCAATACAGGATACTTTAACGAGTGAAATACAGCAAGAAATAAAGCTACATGGATAGTTATTGGCACTTTAGGAAGAAGAGTTGTACTGAAATTTGACGGAGCTGAAATCGTCTAGTCTTCCTTGTGAAACCAGCTAGAAAACACATAGGATTTCAAGTTGGACTCCTGATAAGCACTAAATGAATTCTTTACCTTTCAATTTGGAACATTTACCCAAAAGCAAAAGACAAGCACAATACATAGGTGACTATTTTTCCTCTCTCGTCATGTACCAAACTCCCTAAAAGGTTATTATATTCATTCACAATGCAGGTAATGAATGTTCAGCTCCCACCTCTACCTGACAGGATTTGATTCACTGTATTGAGCTTATCCATCTCTTCTGGTGGAGTTACTGTGAGTAATCAAAAGCCTCAGCAAGAGATACCAGCAAACTGATTAGAAAATGTCTGCTCGGACAAGAAAAGGAAGTATAACTTCATCATGTGTCCCTAGTCACTGAGCTGCTGGATAAGCTGGGAACAGCTACCCTGTTCTGTTTTACAGATCTGCCCTCGACATTTTTTTTTACTTCTTAAGATAAGCCCGCATAGCTCCCCAAACTAGATTTGCCTTTAGATTAATGTTTTCTGGTACCAGCTGTTTACCGAAGTGTTTTGCAACACTCTGCATAGATGAAAACATGCTACCTCTTCTATGTGATCTGCTGCTGCCTTCCTATAATGAATTTATTATTGTACTTTTTATTATTATACACCTGCTAACTGATAATCCAATACTCTCAGAAGAGCCAGTGGCAGAGGTTGGATGGCACATCTGCTGAGGAGGATCTCTCCACATTTATGGCCAGGTCCAGTTTTTCCAGTCAATATTGGATTCAGGCAAATGCCTACCATCACTCTTACTAGGCACTCTTCACAGGACGACTGAACAGATTACTCTGCTGGACTGGTGGGTGAGATTGGAAAATTCAAACTAGGTCCCTGAAGGTATCTGCCTTGGCAGGGTGGTTGGGAATGGCAGCAACCGAAACACATCTGGCTTAGTGCAGGAGGCCTGTAGCAAAAACACAGGGCCACAAAGCAAGATATGCTGATTTCACTCCCATTTTTACCACAAGCAACCACACCAACCTAACACATCTCCTACGCTCTTTTGTGGCATACTCAGGACACACACACTTAAAAGAATGGGACAACAACCTCTACTACTTTGAGAACTGAAGCCAGTGCCTGCCAAAGTACTGCGAGACCTTTGTTTGGATGAGGTCAGTTACCTACCAATCTCAATTACTCAATGTTTAATTTCTCCTAAAGCAATTCTGATACAGTGGAAGACTTCCAAACATTGAAGGGATCTGCTGAGAGAAACGAAATATATGTTCTTCTATGCGTCACACTGAATCAGCTTGATCTCCCCACACCCTTGAACATCCCACAAAAACAGTAGGTGCTGCATGCCACCCCTCTGCAGTCAGATAAGACATCGGTAATGTATTTGCCACTTACTAATTGAGCTCCTCCCCTTAACCCTCCAATTTTAGCAAGGTCTTGCTGGTTCCCAAGAGCACACTTCAGCTGCGTAAAGGCAACAGCTCCAAATACTGTTCTTGTTACTTGCATCAAGATTCAAGGGCAGAATTTAGGTCTCTGGGATGTCTTACCAGCAACTATATCCATGATGGCAAAATGGTGCTTATACCGGCTTCCCTGATTATTGGATCACCTTTGCAATCAGCACAAAAGGTTTGTTGTTTCTTACTCTCTCATTCGTTTTGAATACAACTGCTTGGAAGTTAGGAGCTGTTTAATTGTTGGAATAGAGCTAGGCTCCCGTACCACTTCAATGGTCTGTGGGACATAACTGTAATACCAACAACTGAAATATCCTTGATCAATAATACGTCTTTCTACAGTTGACTGCCACAGCCAACATCTTGAGAAAGACTCCCATATGCTGAAATAAGCTTTAATAGAAGTAGGAGGGCTACTCACTGCATAAGGACTTTACAATCTGCATCAACATGTCAGAGGCCATATCAGTGTAAAGAAAATATTAAGTATAAGCCACTGATTAAAGTTGGTGTAAGATAAGGTTCTGTAACTTCTACATCATCTTTACTGCTCTGATTTCCACTTCCAACTGTGTTGATCATAGAAAAGTATCTTGTTCTGCTAGTTTGGCAGTCACAGATTATGGCAGTAGATCTATGCTTTTCAGCCTTCAAAAATAGCTCTGCCTGCCTCCCTTTGTCCTTCTTTGACTGGTTGAAATCCACTCCAAAAATGAGGCACCACACTAGCAGTTGCAGTCTTTGCCGGTTTTCAGTTTGATTTTCATTCCAAGAGAGGGTGGGTGAAAAGGTCAGGTGCTGGATTTGGTGTGTTTCCAAGCTGATTCTGCACAGATTAACACTTCACTGGCTGCATACAAAGTCCATGAATATAAACAAGAGCACAAGAAGCTACTTCTACGAACTGTACTCCACTCATCCTCTAGTCCAGCAGTTGAGACTACAATACATTCTAACTGCATCAGCATAGACTTTAGATCAGAGTCAGGGTACAGTGAGATGACTCTCACCTGCTCTCCACATAGGTCACCTCAGTTTGTCACACCATGCTGCAGAGGAGCTGGGGAATTCTCAGAAAACAAATGCATTTTATTTGAGGAGAAAGGCTGAAATATCAGAAGGATTACTGATGCATGAAAGGCAGATCAAATCAGAAGCAAGCTCAGAACTGATGCCATTCTCCCCACACTCTCAGTCAAAGCTCAGACTGCCCTATAAATCTACACACAATGTAGCCATGCTGCCCAAACTACCAAGAAGCAAGACAGAAGCCTGTGGCACTCACCTCTGGGTACCACTGAGAGGCTGGCAAGAAGCTCTTCTGCCCGGGAGATGCACTGTCCTGAACGCCACAACACACTGTGCAGCATCTCAGCATAGACTTGAGGCTTTATCTCCTGAATTAAGAAAGAAAGGAGTCATAGGCAAGTCAGAACAAACAAGTCCAGCAAGTCTCAGTGACAGAGGCTTACCCAGTAGCATGATTCCTCCCCTAAAACAATAACAATACACTTCTTTCATCACACCCTTCATCCAGGAATCCCGAAGCCTTTTCAGAGCATTAGCTACACCCTGCAACACCCCAAATCAGAAGAGCCATGAAAATTTTGCAAGGACGCGGAGTGTATTTCCTTCTTTGGTATAATTAAGAACAAATCAGAAATTATGGGCAGGACCAATGCAGAAAATTTGCATGTGCAAAAGAGACAATGTTCAGTCCTAGGCCAGGTACAGAGCTGACATAAGCAGATGGAGAATCAGTGGCATGTACCTGTTAACTCCCTTGAACTTCCTTGAAATTGGTCATTTGGCCAGACAAGAATTTGCCCCCATAGCAACAGCTAAATTCAAATTTTTCATTCTTCTTTAATTCCTTAGGTGCTAATTTTAATTGTGGTCACCTAGCCACACACACATTTCTGTCCTGGAAAAATTCTTCTATGTCATAAACATTTCTGATATAAATATTTGGAGGTTGTCTGAAAAAGAACTTCTGTTAGTAACAATAAGTTAGCTGAGATTAATGCATGCACAAAGTCTAACCTAAAGTTAACCTAAAGTAACATTTCTCAATATTTTCTTGGGAACCTTTTTTTCAATTTTCAGTTTTCTCAGTACCACCAAACTTACCAGAAGATATATGTGATCACATAGCCCTACACACAGATTTGTTTCAGAAGGCAAGTAAAGAAGACAGAACATCACAAGATACATGTGGCACATTTCTTTGCTCTGCTGCAATAAACTTTTTAACCTCTAGGGACTCTTTTCCTCCACTTAATGACCTTCCTTTGACCCCTCTACAGCTCAGGGATCACCAGCTTAGTAACACGGTGATGCAAATACACCTTACGTGTCTGGAGCTCTTCCTTTCACCTTATATTAAGTCCATACCCAAGTAACAGGAAGACCGACTTTTAGAGAAGGCCAGCTTCTTCTGAATGAAACATAGGCTAAAGATAAGCCTCATCTTCTCATAATTTAAATTCAGACAATGTCTCAGCATAAGTTATTACAAAACAGGATGAATATGGCTGTTAATGACACATATAATGTAATTGCTTCTCAATTCTTTATCTGGAAGTTGCACTGCCATCCCATATAGGAACACCTGAGTCAGTCCAGATGTGCAAGAGAAATGCAGTCAGAAGCCTAGCTAGAGGGTGACAATTCCAAGGTAAAGGATCAAGTCTCACATGATTACCTGACCCTTGCGCAGGTGGTGCAAAGGCATATTCATTCCAGGCACCCCACCATCCTCAGACATAAAGCCCTTTCTTGTGTCCTGACTGTGCCATAGGTGGAAGAATGCACAACACAGAGCCATCATGGCAATCTCTGAACAGTCTCACCAGCAGGCAAAAACCGTATTGCTGCTTAAGGAAAGAGGTAAAACTGAGGAGGCTTTTTTAGGACATTTAAAAAGCTTTTCCAGCCCTAGTTTCACGGCAGGAAGGCACTAAAATGAGAAAGGATGTAATATTCCTGGTCAGTGGTCACCATTTCTGCACAAGGTGTCTGAGTATCTTCTTGTACTGACAAGACTTCTCTGCAGCAGAAACCCCAGCTGAGAAAAAGGGACAGGAAATAGCTATATCTGGTTCAGTTGCCAGGTGCCAAACAGATTTAGTTCCTGATTCCAGAGAGAATGTGCTGATGTGCCCTCTGGTTCTACACTCCCAAACTTCAAAAAGAGTCTGGACAAGCTGGGAAATGCTGGGAAGGAGCCAGGTGTTGTAGTCTAACTGGGCACCACATAAAAGAAAGCAAAGAGATTCTGGAAGCAGGACATAAGATGTAAAAGTCAAGGACCCCCACAATAACCCAGCTGGTGAGGAGGCAAAGTCTCAATGCACAACTAAAGCAATGTAGTAAGGCAGTGAGGCTCAGGGACTGGGAACTTTCGAGAGTAGATTAGGCCCACTAAAGGATGACCAAATTTCCACCTGAAGTGAGAGGGAAACAGGATCTGTACTCCACATCAGGAAGACCATACAGAAATTTCAAATTGACAAGTAGGAGAAAGCAGACTGGTGCACACTGTTTTGAATCCTATGGTAGATATTACAATCTCAAGTAAAGAATGGGATAGAAGTTGAGAAAAGTAAAAGAGTAAACAAAAGAAGTTTAAAAAGTCTGATATGAACAGGATACAGTGGCAGAACGCCAAAACAATGCTTTCTGTGTTGCACAGAATTCTCTAAGACATTGATGGCTCAGACCCAGAATGCTTACCTTAAACAAGGACTTGGACACTGCAAGTATAAAGGAAACATGGGAGCAAGAAGACAATGAAATGTGGAAATCCCAGGGAACTACTATTCCAATTATTTTAGTTACTCTGAAGTAAAATGTGAAACCTTTTACAATAATCACTCAGATAATACTGGATTTCTAGATGCTGTGAATAACTGTTTCAGGCACAGGCATGTAGGAAATCCACAAAATGGGAAGCAGATCTTGATTCAGTCCTGACCAGTACAAGCACTTTGCTTATATTTTTCTGCCTGAACTATATCAGCATCAGATTCACCATTTCTACAGATACCCAAAGGTAGAAGATCAAGTACTACCATGCAGAATTTCAAAGACAGGAATCACATAAAATTATAAAAATCCTCTAAAAGGTAAACCTTGAAGTAAATGTTTTCTGGCAACAGAGAGACTATTTCAAGACATCATGTTGGTCTCAGAGCAAACTACTTACCAAGAGAACAGAAAAGCAAAAGGAAACAATGTTATATCACAATATTAATCCAATTACACCTGCATCCTGAATATTTCATTAAATTCTGGTCCATTTGCCCATCTCTGATACAGAGGAACAGTAAAAGGTCCCAAAAGAAGCAGTACAGCTGATCAAAGCAACAAAGCAGATTCTACGTATGAGATGCCCAAATGGACCAGCATTGTGCAACCTGACAAAGGCGTAGAGGAAGGGATAGGCGTCTAGAGAGTAACATGTGGAGTAGTGAAAGTGAAGAGGAAAACACTGTTCACTGTTTCTTCTCAAACAATAACTCTGGGACTTCAAACAAGAGCAGCAGATTTTAAAAAAAAGAAAATACTGTCATATAATATCAGGTCAGGTACATGACTCCTTGATGCATACAAGGTATGTAAAATGTCAAATATTTTACACATTCAAAGGGAATAATCTTTCAGGGAAGAAAAGGCCATATAGAGCTCTTAAATATGATTATTTCACCTTTGTGATCCAAGAATTCCCTGACTCAAAGCACCAGAAATTTTAAAATATGCTCTCAGGAAGCACTATAACCTGACTGCTGTGTCTCATATTCCCTAGGTGTCCTCCATTGATTACTCCACAAGGATCTAGTTCATTCAATTCCCAGGCATTCCTTCATGACAACAATAAAGTACTATTGGTTCTGTGATAGAACAACTGCCAGCTTGGAATCGATGTTTTCCCCATCTGTCTTCTGAGCCAAATGTGGTCTGACCTGCCTAGCTAGGTCAGTAGCCACAGGAAGGATGTATTGGTGTCTTTGCTCTTAGTCAGCTAAGGAACCATGGCACACTCTCATCAGAGCAGTTCAACAGTATAAGGATCATCTAGTACAACTGCCAAGAAACTACAGGCACCGTGCTTCTCAGCACTCAACAGTGCATTAGGCTCAGGTACAGAGGAAGCTTGTGCTCTGCAGCAACAGCTCCTGGCTACGGAAAACCCTCTCTGTGTAGTGTCTGTATCTGATGACACGTCAGACTCCAGAAAGGGTCTGTGGCCCCTCAGGTAAGCTGGATGGCATTTTTCTGATCTGAAAGAGCCTAAAGTAACAGCACCTCATATCTTGCACATGACCGAAATTTACCACTGCCTTTTTTGAAATTCATTTCAGACATGCTCTGTAATTTTCCTAGATTCTCCCAAAATTTGGCAAGTGAGGTATGGTGTACAATAGGCACTTACCTGAAATCAAGGCAGAAAGTTACTTTTTCTTTCAGATGTGGACACTGGGATTACATTAGTGCATCAATGATTGATGAGCCAAGCATGTTTGTCATATTTTCTCCTCCAAAGCTGCCCAGTTACCAAGGCACCTGCCAAGGAAACAAAACCCACTTTATTCATAACAATCCTAAATTAACACTGGAATAGAAATCTTCTGGGAGAATATTTGCATTTACAGAGGGTCCTGCCAGACAAATTGCTCTTCCTTGAAGGAAAAGTCAATACAAGTAGAGCTCTTGAGGCGGGGACCTCACCACGCCTTTGTAGCCACAAGTTTAAGGGAGTTCAGTCCCCAGTGCAGGACCCTGCAGCTGTGTGGCAGTTGTAATCTGCAGTCAATTCGGGAAAGAAAGGCTGCCTACAGGCTGTGCAAATTGGAATGGAAAAGGTTAGGCCTGTATAATTAAAGTCACAGGAAAGTTTGCAGCACAGCTCTGTTGCTACCCACTGCCGCAAATGAGAGTCCAAATTCCATAGGGTATGCTTTTCCTCATGGTTGCGCAAGTTTCTTAGTGGCACACTAATATATTAACAATATTTTAAATATTAAACACAAAATATTTTAAATAATTCTAAGTATTCAGGAAAGGTATATTCAAACTTTTATATGAGGAAAAGAAACACTGTATACACCCAACATACCTTATAACTTGGCTTGTCCCTAAGTTTGAGTGTCCTTTCCCAGAAGAGAACATCCTTTATCAGGCCCACAGAAACAATATCTACTAAACCTTTCCTTTCTTTTCTGATTTTATTGAGGGAGTATCTTTCATTATGAATCTTTGGGAGACAAGTTTTCAATATGCAAGGACCTTCATCCATGTTTGCTTTTTCAGTTGGTAGTGCTCCTTTAGCTGAGACTGTCATAGGGCTGTGATCGATTACCACTTCCAGAGGATTTACTGCCAGGTTTATTTTATTAATCCTCTGTTTAATTCAAGTCAAAATATGCTTGGAACTTGAAGCCTTCAATCCAAACTGGGACTCTGCTCTAGTTTGAGGCTTGGCCTACCAGGTATGTCCAAACCAGATAATCTTATTGAGGTCAGGTCCCCCTGAACACGATAATCAAAGTAAAACTCAGGCACAGTAACTTCAGGAACTGAAGCTGGAAAAAAATTAATACATAGCTAGACTTTTTAAATTTTTTTTTAATAGTGTCTGAGCAGAAATGCGCTATGGTAGCAAGGCATGTGTGTCACTTAATTAACCATGATTCTGTTGTTAAAGAGAAAGAAGAAAATCCATGAAGGAGTAGATATGTGACTGATTCCCAGAGCAGGCCCACATCTTCATCTTAAGCCCCAAAGTTTCCTATGTAGCTTACAGAGAGATTGGAGTTTCCCCACAAAATGCTCACCATCCCACCTGGTCCATAAATGCTCTGGTACATTTAGTGTCACCTAAATAGTCCCACATCCTATGACTTCATTCTCATTCCTTGCATAAAGGATACACTAAGCAAGCCATAAGCAAACAAAGGTAAGTGCTGTTTCAGCCGTTGAAAAGGCATTTGGTAACTTCCTCCTTTTAGAACACTGCTTTGACTTGCCCCTAACAAAACACTAACAGGGTAAGTTGCTTTGCTAGAACTGTATCAGCACAAGCTACAGAATACCCAAGATTCTGTTCAGCAGCAGGCAGTCCAAATAGCTTGTGTGCAAGTTGGAAGTTACAGCAGAGCTTACTGCACAAGCAAACTTCAATCTTCAGCTGTCCTTTTTCGTTGCTGTGCTACCAACTTAATTGAACTCATGCATATTGCAAACAGATGGAGAGGGATCCAAAGCCAGTGGATACAGCAGTAATTTTTTAATGTCTGTTATTCTTCATTTTTATTTTTTTTTCATCTTGTTTTGCTTCCTGCACCCTTAAGAGCAAACTGTATAGTTTCATCTAAGGCTTGAGTCAAGCAGCATTTACCCAGTCTCTCGCTTGGGCTAATCCTAAAAAAACCCTCCTCCTTATTAAATTACTGTGAAGAAATTTTTTTGTTTGGAGCCTCCTGCTACCTTGTCAATCTCTTCCCTAATTGAGAAATGTACAGTATCCAGAACTGCCCTGACTTGCAGAATGCTGAAGAATTGTCTTAAACACTAATCCGTTAACAAGATCCTGCTCTAGTAGTGTGTCACCAGAATTGCTTCAGCAACCTTTGTGACTCCTCCTCATCATGTTTGCCATGACAGCTCTCATTTTCTTCCGTAAATGCTATTGAGACATAGCCTTGCCCACAGTACATACTATCACCACAGTATTTAACCTCTCCTTGGGCAGTTCTTCTTGAAACACAGAGAAGCCAGAACAACTGGCTGCTGCTGTAATGAATTGCCTGGGTAGGATGTAGTGCAAGAACAGAAACTGATAGGCTGGTGCAGGTCTACTGATGACTCAAATAATCTTCACTGGGTTACCCAGCACTGAGCTGTGCTAATACCCACTAGCTGAAGATTTCTTCACATCACTTCAGGGGTGACTATTCAGGTACAGGCAACAACACATGTGCTTGGAGACTAAGCTACAAGTCTTTTTAAAGGCAAAGCAGAAAAGAGGAAAAGGAACAGAGAGATTAAGAAAAAAATATCCCTCCTTATATTTAGGTGTAGATTTACATACATCTCCAGGGAATGAAAGACCACTCCAAAAAGAAAAGCAATTCGGTATTTGTGTTTTCTTTTTAACACAATTGTTTCACAAAGCTAGTCTTAAGATGAAGAGATATTTAATTAACTTATTCCTATTGCTAAAGATGAAATTAACAACATGTCCATGAGAAGACAAGAATAATTCCAGGTTATCAATAGTCTGTAACAAAGAAGGAGACTCAAGGAAATAGAAATGGACATGATCTCAAGCACAGCTATGGTTTCTAAATCAGGAAAGGGAAAGTGGTGGTGAGGAACAATAAGATGAGAATCAAAAATACTGGAAATTAAACCTTGGAGCACTTGCCCATGTAGGCTGAAGCTGCTACAAATGACAAGAAACTAAGAAGAAAAAAAATGAAAATTTTTATTATTCTCATGCCTCCAGAAAGGAGCAAGGAAAATTTGAGTCTATAGAAACAAATAAAGGAATACCAATGTTTGAACTGCTGGGTAGCAAAGAGGAACAGCTCTTCAACACAAGCCCAGTGGACCCTGCGGTCTCACGGACTCAGAAACCTTCTTGTCACACTAAAGGCCGTGTCACAGCCACACTACAGAGATACCAGATTCAGGGAATATGGAGCAAAGACGCCATGCAAGTAGCCACCAACATGTGAGGGACACAGCCCACAACCTGTTGCATTTCATTGCTTGTTTCCATGCTGTGCAGAGCTGCACTAGACCATCACCAGCAAAGAACAGTGTTGCCCTGGCTGTGTACAACTACCTGCACTTCCCAGCTTCAGGACTCGGAGAGGACTTACTCTGACAGACTGATCCAAATCCCCTCCTGAACTCAAAGTGTCCCAGCAATAAAGATTAGCAGCAATCACAGATGACTTGCCTAGTAAGCCTGGAGCTTCATTACCTGCAGGAAAAAAAGAAAAGTGCAGACCATGCTTTGGTTACCCTGTAACACTCAGTACCAAAAAGAGTGCATAAGGTGGGACACAATCTTTCTATAAAGAGCAACCTTCCACTGCAAACATTGACAGTCCGACAATCCAGCTAGATTTTTACTAGCTGGAACACAGCATTTTTCTTTTGTTTTGGATATAAGAGGACTACCCTCACCCCAGTACTTGTACATATTTACACTAAAGCAGGAGACATACATATGGAATACTTAGCTATAACAGGGCTTCAATAACAACACAGCAATATCTTTGTGCTGAGCATACAGAACGGCTCCATGCAGTCAGGCAGCGTTCTCAGGATGTTTCACCCTTCCTGCCTGCTGAAACTGGGTGGGCCGGGCCCTGGTTTGGGTTGCTAAAAAGAGAGAACGCTAGTGCAGGGAGTCGGGCTCACAAAGCATTTGGGTGTGGACATGGAATCAAACAGGGCTGGTGACAGCTGTGTTTCTCAGGTTGTGTCTGCATACTACAAACATACTGGGTACCTCCCTTACTTGGGGAGAGATGAGGCTCTTGGACTTAAGCAGTAGAAGCCTCCATCTCTCTCAGTCATCTCTGCTACACACAGACACTGCTAGGCACCATGTGTTCAGGGAGCCAGGCCAGCATACTCCAGCATGCAGCAACTACAAGGGGACAAGTTTTGGCAGTGGCAAGCCAGCTCACTTGTTGTGCCTGTGCAGGGATGAGTCAGTAAGAAAAGTTCTGAGACCATCTAGGTAATGTTGGAGACCTTGGTGACATAGCTCTCTGACATTTGCAAGGGATGCAAGGACAGCACCTCAGAGCCAAATGGGCAGAAGTCGTTCCTCGCTCTCAGTTGGCAGGGGAGCAGAGCTGGACTGAGTGGACAGTCAAGGACCTGCTGCAGGGCCTGGTGCTGCTGTGGTCAGTGATCCCTACACTCCACTGACAGTGAGAAAGATAGTGTGCACAGTGTGAGACACACTGCACCCACACTCCCTTCTGAAGGCCCAGCCCCCAGTTATCTGCTTGTAAGAGAGCATCCTAAAGAGCTTAGAGAGTTGATACACCTAACAGCATGGTCTCATCAAAATAGTTACTACAAGTAAGGACAAAGGAGAAAAAGTTCAGCTCTGAAAGCTCCCAGGCTAATATGAGAGTACACGGAGGCTGAAATGGATCCTAGGGATTTGGAAACAAATCAGGATTTAATTCAAAAGCAAATCTAGTAGTAAATACAATAGTACGCAATAGGGTGAAGCGCAAGATCAACACTTGTAGGCTAAACAATAACTCAAATTCTGAAAGATCACTCACAGAAAAGGGGAAAATACTTGACCATGCTGTAGGCAATCCAGAAATGGCTTGGAGCCAGGATTATGATCCAGCCATCAAAAAGGAGAACACAAGTCTAGTCAGTACTGGAGATGAGCTACTCAGAAACAGAAGTAGTATGCTATGCATGGCAACACAAACTACCCCTGGAGCATCATGTACAATTTTACTGCCACAGATGAACTATACCTAGAGCAGATGTGAAAAGGGCTGTCGAGAATGAAAGCGATGGAGACCCATTCTTACAAGAGGATGTTAAGTACTCAAGAAGACAGAGCTCGAAGTCTAGTTTAACAAGACACAGAAGACAAGAACTAGACAATCAAAGTCTGAGTGGGCTGTTACTTCATTTTGAGACTTGGGTGGAGTTAGAAAAAGCTGCAGTACTGTGATCACCAAGCCATGCAGTGGAATAGGAGCCTCAAACTACATGGCAAGCCATGCATTTTTTCTGAAAATAGCCATACTTTGACACTGAATGGCCTGAAGTTGTGTCAGCAGAGGTTTAGGTTAGATATTAGAAAAAGGTTCTTTGCCTAGGGTGTGATTGAGCACTGCAACAGGCTCCCCAGGGAAGTGGTCCCAGTACCAAGCCTGACAGAGTTCAAGAAGCATTTTGATGATACTCTCAGGCACATGGTGTGACTCTTGGGGATGCTCCTGTGCAGGGCTAAGGGTTGGACTCAATGATTCTTGTGGCTCCTTTCTAACTTGACATATTCTGTGATTCTGTGATTGCAGCTGATGCATTCATTTTGTTTATGACCTTTTAAGTGCTTTTTGCATGGCATTACTCACATTCACAAAGACAAAAATCTTCAATGGCAGGGGCAAAACACTCGGCTGGCTGCACGAGATTAGAGGGAGGAGAGTATCTGATTGGTACTCCTGCATGGTAGCTCATCCTTGAGTAGTTAGCTCTGTCTTGACTAGTCTTTTTTTCACTAGAATCTCTGGGCTTGAGTGAAGGAAGCAGAGCAAAAGAACCATTTTGAAGGGAACAAAAATGGATACATGATGTTTATAGGAAACTGACTGCATGGTTTCTAATTATGTAAACTATCTTTTACCTCACAGCTGATAGCATGAAGCCACAGGGCAGGAAGAGATCCGTACATATAAACATGTCTCAGCTCACTCAGCACATTTCATTGCTAAGCCATAGAGAGAAGTGTTCTGAGCTTTATTAGACTAACTACAGTGCTGTTCAGGAGAGGAAAACATGCACAAAGGGTGACTTTTCACTCTTCTTCTGTTCACTGCCTTTCTAAAAGGGGCTTCCCTTTAGGATGGCACACAGAACAAGGCAATTTTGCTGCAAGGGGAGCTCAGTCCAGCACATGGTCTCTCAGTCAGCTGATCAACAGCAACATCTGTGAAGCTCTCTCAGTTTTTACACACTCAAGACTCTAAAGGTGAACATAAGGGATTTTTCAGGACCAGTGCATAATATCAATTAAAAATTGGTCTTGCACGCATTCTAGAAGAATTGCTTTGTATGAACAAGTGCTGCAATGCACGTTCTAGCCAAGAGCATTCATGACCATATGACTTAGTTGCTAATAAATAACAGGAAATCTCTTTCTCTCCACACTGTAAAGACAACCAGTATTGTTACAACTTGAAGCTGTGTAAAAAAACCCTCTGTGCTTGATCCAAAACACATCCAACACAGCTGTTAGCACTAGCAGAATACAAATTTTGCATTATTTTTAAGTCAGGAAGGCAATAATACTCGCTCACACTGATGTAGTCCACAAAGCAAATCCTTTGCAATGATGGGGGTGACTATAAGAGTTTGGCAGTTGACATTGCACAATACTAGTGCTCATCCACTGTAAACAGTGTTTTAGTTCAAATACTCCAGAAATTCCTCAGGCCGAACCCTTAGAAAGTGCTTGCCAACTCTAAATCTTATGCTGGAGATAATGAGTATGTATTCAAGATGTTCAGCCATACATGACATTCCCACATGAGTCAGTAAGACCTGGGTTTTTGAGAAAGAAAAGACTTCAACAAAAAAATTACAACTTTTCAAAGATATCTTAACTGAAGTTGTCTCTGCCACCAGCAAGACCAGAATGAGTGCTAATCCATTTGAAAAGGCCGAAATTTCCAACACCTCCAGCTGCAGAGAGAAGGGAGAAGCTCTCTTACTACTAGCTGTGCTTCAAACTTTGACATAGTTGTGGTAAAACCACTAGTAGCTGACATTCACTAGCATCAGCTCACCTACCCCCTTAAGCAGTCAGGTGCTGCTGGACTGGCTCTTCTTCCTCTTCAAGATCGAAGGAGCGAACAGCAGGCAGCTCTACGCCTGCACTGGTGTCTGCATCACACACAGGCTCCAGCTGCTGCTCAGGAAGGGTGAGGATCTGATCAAATCCTATATGCCAGACCCAAGAGGACATTGCAGATACCCCAAGGTGTCTCAGAAAGTGTTAGAAGCCAATATGATAACTGAATCAAACCCAAGGGGACACTGCTCTTTCCAATGAAGGACAGAAATTTCCATTACAGTGGCAGCATAATGCACTTCAGATATTCTCCCTGCAAGTTCAACGCTGATGGGGGAAAATTAATTCCCAGACATGACCAGGAAAGAAAAGTGCTGTTTATACCATAAATGATTCAGGATGCTTACATTCAGAACAACCTGTGGGAGACACTGCTGAAGTCATGCAGAGTTGATTTTGCATTAAAAACAAAAGCTTTCAGCTGGTAGGTGATTAAGCAGACATTTCTACACAAATAGCTCCAAGGATTTTTCAAAGAAACAGCAAGCTCTACTCCTAGCACCTTTGAGAGTCCTGTGTTTGAACACACAAGCTTGCCTTCCAAAGCCACCTCTCTTTAACCCTGTATGCTGGCAGTTAGGATCACAAGGCACAAGTGTTGTGAGGTGGTCTTGTAAGGACCTGAGGCTGAGGAGAGATGCCTGCTATCAGCTGAGTCACCATACATTAGCTAGTGACCAATTATCTGCTAAACTGTAGTTTCTAAACTGCAGGGTAACCTGAACTTACTTCCATCTGATTTATAACAACAGGTTAAGCTCATATAATCTTGCTTTGGGCTGTGATGGGATAGAAACAACCATGCACTCAGCATGACTCAGCTGAGCTGTACCATGTTGAACAAAAGCAATCCGAAGGTCACCTCTGTTTCCGGCGTCCCCAACCATCCTTCCTGTAACACTGGGGTGCGGCACCTTTGCAGCATTATTAGTAGTTAACTATGAATTCCTTCCGCTAACCTGAAGAAAAATATATTAGAAAAAAATATTAGAAGAGAACGTGAGAAACCTGTTAGCCACGAACCTTTTCTTCCTTCCATCTCCCCTGCACGTCCTGTACCATTGTGGTCATTCTCAGGAATAGCCCCAGGACTAGTTTACTTAATTTATATGTAACCTCTCTTAATTAATGCTGAAAAGAGGTGGAGCTGCTGTTGTAACAGCAAGAGGCAGTCTGTCACTAGCCACAAGATGCAAGATAAAAACCTAACAAGAAAAATTCTCCCACACACTCTACCAAAGCCAGACAAAAATCTAAATACAATCAGTTTGAGAAAATCTAAGCTGATGTTACTCTACTCCAAGTGTAATGTTTGCCAGTAACATGGAAAACTTAATTGTGTGAGGAGTGAAGACTCATTTGGATCATTTAATCTACTAGGACTTCATTAGACATTCCTAACTGTTAAGTAAAGCAGCCTGCTTTATTCTAACCATTATCCATGACTGGAATACCATATGCTGCACTGCTTTATATTTCAGATGACGATCTCCATCTTTCTGGCTGTAAAACCAGTCTTCCTTGACTTCCTCCTACCTCCACTTCTGGTGACAACTGCACTATGTTCCTCTGTAGACTGCATGTTTTAAAATGACAGCTTGATTACAAGCTACATTCAGTTGCACCTCCACGATGGAGAGGACTAGCTGCTACTGTCAGAACAAACATCAAAGACAGGGGTTAAGAAAAAGTCTGCTGAAAATGGAGTATCAAAATATGCTTTGTTTGAAAGATGCTTCACTAGGACCTAGATTCTGACCAACTAAAACTTCTACACCAAAAGGAAAAACAGAATCAGTTTGCTGCTTGCAATGGCATGTTACTAATGTATGATTGTAATATATAATATCTATACATATTCAATAACAAAGAGTGGTTTATTTCTCTTCAGTTCTTCATTCTCTTTCAATAAAGAGAAGCCAAACAATGAAAATCCATCATGAACAAGAAGCCACTTGGCTTCAGCTGGGAAAACACCAGTGCTTACTGTTGCTAGATCATATAACCCCAAAAGCTGAACTGGTCTCTGACTGGAAGTGGCTCTGATTGCCAGTCTCTTCCCAGGACCCCTGTGTACTGGTATTGAACACCTGGAACTCAGAGATTATCTGTCTGGAATGTACAGTGTTATACTGCAGATAGGTAGGCAATTCATATTCAGATACACCACATCCATGAACTAAGGTTTTTAAAGTGTTGGTCTGGGGATACATCTACTTAATTCTCCACTAAGAGGCTCCAGTATCGCTGCCCCCAGTACCCACAATTTAACAGGGGCAGTTTCAACTCAGCCCCTTCTTGTTACACCTTACAAACATTATCCAGGACTGTCACTACTGAGTATGTGCCAAGCATTAGCTAATTACTTTCCAGCTCTTCAAGACAGGAGAGGGAAACCCAGCAAGAGCAAGCACAAAACCAGCATCCCCAAGAAACCAGAAATGGTGAGGTCTAGCATGAGAAAACAGGCAAACTTCACTTAAGTTTTATGGCTTCCACCTGTGCTTACCAGCCTTCAGCCACTCTAGCTGAGTATTTAAACCCTGAACCCACACAACAGCTCTGCAAAGGATTAAGAAAGGTCACGTTTGCTACTGACACAGCTCACACTTGCTTAGCCATAGCTTGTAGTAGGAAGAACTGTTCTTCCTCCTTGGTCTGAGCATCTTATGCATAGGGTAGAGATGCTTTCACATGAGCAAAAAATCAGTTTAGATAAATTCTAAGTCTCATCTGCACCTAAATGAATATATTAACTTTTCCCTTCCCAACACAATATATATAAGCCAGTTTCCTTGCTTAGATTCTCTAGTGCCACACCAGCCATGCTCTTCCTGTTTCCTCCAAGAGCCACCCCTGCCTCTTGCACACGGGCTACCACCAGTCATTCCTTCCACACCCTTATAAAGCAACCAAGGCTGCCCATGGCCATCTTTTGCAGTAGTTTTCCACAGCAAGGATGCTACAAAACTGGCTGAAAGGTTATATCAACCTTTGATTCTTCCTGACAAAAGAGGAAACAGGAAAAAAAGACAATGCTAAAGGAAATTCCAAAGCTGTGACGACTTTTCCGAGCATGAGACACTGACTGTACAGACTGAGTATGTACCCATGTGTGTGCAGAATTTTCTCTAGGTACCTATACCAAACGACGTTAACATATGCCACAGGGAATCAACCCAAACACGAAGAGAAGCAGATAGGTAGCACCGCTGCAGGTTAATTACTCAATTTATTCCCTCTTATTGCCTCTCAGGCAGCTGTGGCAGCCTCTACTGAGCTTAGCTGGTCAGACATATTCCAGAATGCAGTTTATCCAATTTAATGCAACCTGCAGGATGTCTGCCACACATCCAGTCCTCCAAGTGACAGCAGCATGGGTGTGTTGGACCTATTCTTAGTGTCTCCCATCAGGTCTCGACAACTAAATGGGTTAAACACTTATAAGAAATGTGAAGGTTGTTTAAGGTCACCATGCTGGAAGCCTGGACCAAGTTTATTCTATGGTGACATAAAAGGCTTTAGACACAAAGGAAAAAAAGAGAAAACACAGAGCAGAGGAAGGGAGACTATTAAGAAGATGCCCTTCAAAAAGCTGGTGATATCTCCAGATGCAGATGGCAAAAATAACAAACCCTGGTTTGTAAAATTTCGACATAATGAAGGCTCAGGTAAAGATTCAATGAACAGTTTGGTTAACACATAAACTGGGTAATAACTGCTCTTTCAGGATGTTATGTAGAAAATCAGTAGGATCAACAGACTATTGGACTATTAAATGAGCAGCAACAGAAGATGAATTCAAAACAAAAAGTCAAGGAAATTCTTCACATCAGACTGGGGAAGTTTGTACTCTGGAACCTTTATTTAGAAATAGATTTTCTCCTGTGTTCTCCCCAAAGCAAATGTCAGCAGAGCAGAATTTGATTTTATTCATTCTTCTATTACCACTTGCTAAGGTCAGGTAATATTCACCCAAACATTCAAAAACAACTCCTATGAAGTGGGAGCAGGAGGTCAGGGAGAACAGAAGCTTCCCATCCTGAAGACTCAGACTTGTGAGAGCAGCTAGGAAGGAGAGTTAGCACATTAAAACTTGAGCTGGTTCTCAAGATGCTGCTTCCCCACAGGTAAGGTAGCTGGCAAATCAGAGACCACCAGCACGTGACAATAAACACAAGAGCCGAAGTGGGACAGGCATCAAAATTTCTGTCAGGTTCTTAGCTAAACCTCAAGAGGGAATGAGACGAAAAATCCGAGGCCTGAAAACCTCAGCAATCCACCTAGCAAGGTGGCAAGCAACCAAACATGCCTCTTAAACAGCAGGGAATGATGCAGTGTGATGGTTTTAATCATTCTATATTTTCTGGTATCTCTGCCAACATTTCTAAGCACCTATAGCCTAACAAGCCTCACCCATTCTCAAGAAAAATGGAAGTACCTCCTCTCTGACTTTTGCTCCTTAAGACAGCATGACACACAGGCAGAGATATCACACTGGAGAGGAGGCACAACTTAAACACCTGCAGGACCAAGTTTAAGGTCCAGCACTTGTAAAATTATCAAACAATGCAAATGCTACAGGCATTTAGTGAAATTAAAAGCAATTATTTTACAGTGTTTTTTTACACATTATAGAATTACTATCTTGCTGTAAGATAGGATTGTGACAAACAGCTGTGTAATATTTATGAAAAGTAGCAAGCAGTTGACTATCCAGCTTTAAATAACAGGGCAGTTCTGGACTGACATCACTGTTACTTGTAACTGGAGGGAATTTGTCTCCAGCTGTGGCAACACTGCAGAAATCCTCACTTAGCATGTTGCAAAGCAATCAGCAAATGGGTCATAAAACAAGGATCTCCCAAGGACATAATCTCCTGTACAACTGACATTGGCCACTAAGAGATAAGCTACCACATTAATTAAACCTGGATCACTGTAAAATACAACTGTTCTGGTCTTACTCAACTTGCATTTAGATAACTATATTACAAAGCTGTAGAGGAAAAGCGAAAGAACAAGCAACAGACATATCCTTACACTATCACCCACAGCAGATGACCTGATAATGGCACTATACCCACTTCTAATATTTCTATTTTTCTTTTGAACTACAAGTGAAGTAGCAGATCTGGTTTTGGATCTGTACCAGACTGGTATCATACCCATCCTATTTGGTACGGGAAGAAAAAAAATACCACAGCCTGGTTTCTTATGGGGAAAAAGTCATCACACTTCCTCTGTATTTACATTCAATTGTTCGATGCACCCCCCAAAAAAGGGAGGTGATATTTACACCTATACTGAAGAAAGGCTGGAGTTTGAACTCAGGTCTTCTAAACACAAGAGAACTCTCATGAAAGATGTGATCAATAACAAAGCCAACACCCCTGACCAAAAGCCAGTCAGATAAAGACCCATACAAACCAAACTTCCTTGGCCTCACTGCACACAGCAGGTATTTTGAGAAGGCAGCAAAAATGCTGACTTTGGCTCTATGAAGAGTGCTAGCCATTCAGACAGACAGCAAGAGCTACAACAGGCATGGAGGTATTGCTTAATGGCTAAAGCCTCTGATCCTAGGAATAAAGCAGAAAGCCCCTAGTCTGTTAATCCACGAACAGTGTCTAGTTTTTAACTCAGAAGAAAACCAAGTCCTACTCTCCCATGCAGTAGCAGAAGGGAAAGCCATTGCATTCCCTGCCAGCAGGTTCTCAAGAAGCCAGTGTCTGCGCACGACAGGCCAGCTGGGGCTGCCAAGCAGCCTGCCTGCTGTCTGCTGCTATCTGTAATAGGTCTCACCTGGCAGGATGACCTTCCTAACTGCATCACTGGAGTGGCAAGCTCTGCAGAAGTTTAAAAGACTTTTCAATTTAAAAAGGCAAATTTTATTAAAAACTAAAAATTAACTTTTTAAGCAGGAAGAGCAAAGTGCCTATGCAAAAATAAAAAAAAAAAAATAAAAAAAGCACCCAGAAATAAAACAGATGTATAGGCAGGTCCCTTCTAAGAGACTTCTCCCCTTTTGCAGGTTTGATTCTGGTCAGTCTGGTGAGTTTATGGATTGCAGCAAACCCCGTAAAATCCCTCCCCCAAAAAAGTTGCTCTATCACAGGGAGCGTGGTCACCTGCTCCCCAGCTCTATAGCATCTTGCCATCAGTGGCAGGCTCCCAAGGCTCTGGCATCCCTTTCGCCACTTACCAATCAAGCAGAGATTATGTCCTAAGCATTAGGTTTCATAACCCTGTATTGTTCCCCTCTTTCCTCTTGGAAAGCCAAACTTTATGATGTCTGGGTTGCCTTGATACTGCCTGTATTTCTGTATACGATCTAACACCATCCATTTAAGAGTTTTTATTTCATTGACCAAATTAAACTGCCTGGATGTGATGTAATCTACTTGGTAATACAGGAACTGAGTACTTTTCACAAATAATCCCATAAGCACTGTAAGGTGGCTGAGCCACAAACAGGGCCCATGCACTCTCCCACAGAAAAAGGGCAGCTGAGAACCAAGGGGTCCACAAAATCTAGGAATGTCTATTCCATAGAGGGACAGCTGCCATCCAGCCTTCCAAGATGAGGTGACAACACGATCAGGAACCAAATCTGAAGGTTTCTCTATTCCTCAGTGTCACAGCCACCTTATCAGACTTAAGTGTAGAAGACAGTTACTGAAGTTGAACAAAATATCCTGTGGCCACATCTCAAAATTATAGGCACGACAAGCAGAATAAGTGGAATCTATTAAGTTGAAGTGAATAGCTCAGATACTGAAATATTTTAACGCTTTTTCCCTACAGAACAGTTTTTAAAAAAGGTCATTTTAAGTTTGTTTTTTAAGAAGAAACATAGAAGCCTTAAAACTGAAGTAAACTAACATTGTCAAAATGACCTTGAGAGGATATAAAACCCTAAACATTTTTGTTTCCAAAGCAAAGTTATTTTTGCTGCTCTTTGGCTTGTCAAGTTCTTATCTAATACATCCACGTTTGAAGCAACTATAATACCCAAGGAAGCCATAATTAAGATAATTAACCTATCGTATACACATAATTATTATTTCTACTTCAATACTCGGAAGAATTACTAACATGTTGCTACATGATACAAATTTAAAAAGACTTCAAAAGCAGCAGTTAGTAGGTTATAAAATAAAACAGGAGGCAATTAAAACAATTTAACTCATTGCAGAGACTACTATCACAGAAGGGTATATTTGGTCTGGTATACTTGGTCTGGTTGGGATAGAGTTAATTTTCTTCACAGCACCCCATATGTGTTGATAAAACCAAAAAACAGTGTTGATAACACACAAATATTTTAGCTATTGCTGAACAGTGTTTGCACAGCAACAAGACCTTCTCTGCTTCCCACTATACTTTTCCCCTCCCTGCCAGCAAGTAGGCTAAAAGGTAGGCAAAAGATTGGGAGGGGTCACAGACAGGGCAGCTGCCCCAAACTGATTAAAGGGATATTCCTCATCACATAATATCATGCTTGGCAAAAAAGTCCTGGGGGTCGTACTTTCCAAAAAAATCCTTGGTTATAGACTGGCTGGGCATTCCACTGCTTGTGGAAGGTGACAAGTTACTACCTTTAAATCACTTGTTGTTGTACACACACACACACATACGCACACACTCCATTTAAACTGTCTTGATCTTGACCCAAGAGTTTTTCTTGCATTTGCTCTTCTGATTCTCTCCCTCATCCTGTCGGGTGGGCCTGAGCCATCAGCTGGGGGTTAGTTGCCGGCCAGGGTCAGCTCCCCTTAGAATCACAAAAGACAGAGTTACCCCTGACAAACGAAGGAACCAGAAGTCATGCAGGTGAGATTAAAGAAAATTTAGGACAACTTCGGGTTCTGGAATGAAAAACTACAAGTGAATTGAAAATTTATTGTAATAGGTAGGGATTTCAAGAGCAAAGAACAAAAAGAATATGTAGTTTTTTCAACATATCAGAAGCCATCTGGCTGAGCAGTTTCTAAACTACCAGGACAAAGATATAGCAGATAAAGTCAATGCAGTGAGACTTCATATTTCTGTATCTACTTTCACTTTAGGAGATGTAGAACAGAAGAACCTCAGGCCTGTGTTTACTTTTTTCAGGAAAATGCAAAGTACTTCTTGGGGAAAAAAAATAAAGACCCAAAACTCAAAGTACAAAACCCCATAAATATGCTCATTTGGGTACCACAGCTCATGGCGGAGGACTCCAAGACCTGCAAAAGTGTCCTAAATATGAAACATCAAATCCTACGTCAGAAACAAGCAGACAAGTGGAGCTTGTGACCCAACGGTGCTGACAAACTCAAAACTACCCTGCAGATTAAATTAGACCTGTGTATTATGACTCATCTGAATAATTGCCCAGCAAGCTGTGCCTGAAAAAAACATCCCAGCATGGAAGAATTTCTACACCTGGGTCACAGAAGGTGAGCTGTACTCAGTTGCCTTGCTTTGCAGCAGAACTTGTCGGTGCCTTGCAGAGAAGGCCAGGTGGCAGAGGAGGAGCAGAAAGGAGACCAAACAAATGACAGTTCTCACTACAGCTGCAATGAGCTGCAGAAGCAGATTAGTCCAATAACAGACAGATAGAGAACAAAGGTTGCGAAGAAAAGGATAAGCCGTATTTCATATGCATCAACACAGAGCTGTATGAAGACATTCAGAGAGTAGATGCTCCCAGAAAACATCTGAAAGATCAAGTTTAGTTCTTAAGTTTTTCTGGACTGAACCACTACTGCCTTCATCTCAAATCTATTCCACTTCATTACCTGATCCCTGGAACAAGCCCTATGAAGGCACAGGAGTTGCCTAAGGCCCCTCCTGCTATGTCTGACACACGTGCTGTCTCCCTGACAATTGCTGTTTCATCAAGACTTATCAAGCCCCACAGGAAACCTTGCCACACAACTGGCACCTCAGCTTCCAGCAGCAGGACTCAGTCATTAAGAGTTGGCTCACACACATTATCCAGCCAAAGCACTGTACTGCAAACACACTCCGTACAAGGAGAGGGGGTCATCCACATTGTATCCTGGTTTAAAATGGTGGGTGTTTTGGGGTGGGGGGAGGCGTGGGAGCCATATGCATAACTGGGGAAACTTAAAGCTCCAAATGTGCAGAAGCCCTTCAGGACATAATTTAAAATATTACTGATTTTAATGATTCTAGAAGGACATATGCACGGGCTGAGAAGTGACATCTTAAATAAGAAATATTTCTTGAATCCAATTCATGGACAATTTCCTGAGAAGGATGAACAATTCTTTGATCTTCAACTTCTTCAGTGCTATACTGAAATGTACTATATGAGGTCAAAACTTGATCTCATGCAGTCCTGTCAATACTGCTTCTGATCACTGATTCAGAGCCCAATCATTTCCTTCCACCATTTCACCTCTTACCACTCATCTACTGCAGACAAGATACTTCCTGGTAAATGACTTTCATTTATTTAACATTTATGGTGAGGCAAAGCATCAAAAAGTATGAATTCTACTACTTCTAAAACTCAAAGGCAATAGAATACCCACCCTAATGGTGTCTGAGCTCTTAATAATTGTCCAACCTGTTCTCCCAAGCTTCAGTTACAGATATTCTAAAACTTCTGTAAATAAACCATCAGGAGCACTTAAACTGTAGTTGATCATGCCTGTGGTGGAAGAGGAATCAGAACACCCAGCAATCTTTTCAGTCCCAGCTTCTATTATAGCTCTAATGTTTATCTATGAAACTCCATAGTTTTGCTATCTGACTCATGATTCCAAGCATCCAGTGAGGGCAACACAAATAGTCACTTGATAAACAAGCAAACTCACACAGAAAAAAATTCTGAAACTTAAAATAATTCAAATAGGACACAGAATGAGCAAGTTTAAACTCCAGTCCTGTGAAGCATGAGTATTCCAACAGCCCTAGAAACAGAAAAGCATTGTGGCTTAAAAATAGGGTGTGATACCAGATAACAGCAGTGATTCACCTGGAAGACAATGAGAGTACAAAAGCAAGAGACAAGCCAAAACCTGCACTGTAATGACAACAGACAGAGTCACAGCCTTAACATCTCCTTTGGTGATGGAATGAGAGGTGAAGAACAGGGCAACCTGTTTCATGGGTATAAATCATAGGAAAAAACTACAGCCATCAAAGAAGCAAAAGCTATCACAGACACAAATGGCTATTACCAGCTTATCTACCGATGGTGATGCACACTGTAGCCATCTGCCATCAACCTCAGTAAGCCACCTGTTAAATCAGCACAGCTTTTGTAGTTTGAACCAAGATGTTTAGTCACAGCTAGAAGTCTGACCATAAAGATTGCAGATGTACAGAGGGAACAATATTGGGAGCAAATGTATTTCCTGCCACAGTAAAATGTACGTCTCAACTTGACCATTATCCACATGCTTATATGTGCAGAATGAGACAGTAACTCCTTATGCAATTGTTAATGTCTATTTACACTCTACCCTTATTTTAGAACAAACAGAACATCTGGTCCCCTTCATATTGGTTCAGATTTTTGGGGTCAAGAGATGGATATATACACAACCTCTACCCAAACCCAGAAATGCATGCCAAACAAACATTTCTACAATTATGAGACGGATTGCATTTTTCTTAGCTGCTTCCTGCCCTTCAATTCCCTTTGGATATTGCGCCTAACAGTCTACACTTCTGAGCAACTGCTACTTCGAACCTTGTTTTCAAAGACCATTACTGCAGACAATGTTTCCCAACAAACTCATCAGGCTCTGAAATATTAAGAACTTGAAGAGGGGTTGGGGAAGAGAGTAGGAAAAAAGGCTACTGCCCCTATTAAGGAAGACACTTATGCTCACACCTTGTTAGACACCAGTAACTCTGCTACAGGCAGACAGGTAACTGGGTTTTGCTTTGGTTAAGCTTCCAAAGAACTTAACAGAAAAACTCCTACAAACTCACCAAACATAAATTTCCTTCTTTCTCTAAAGACGACTTTCCAGTCATATTATCCCAGTGATTACATTCAGTCCTTAATTAGACCTTCAACGCTGAACAGCTCTCTGCAGAGGATGATCAGAACTGTCAGGATGCTAAAGCCTCACTTTAGCAAGTCCTTGTCACCAACAGGCAGAGCTGGAAAAGGTGACCTTTACAGTCTGGTACTTAAACAACACATGGTGCTGCCTCTCTTGCAGTTTTTGTTTGAAAGACTGTACTGTCAGAAAGTAAAACCCTCTACATTTCTTCTTCAGGTCAGAACAGAGGAAAAACCCGCTGGCACAAGACAGAGAAGCCTGACGCGTGTTCTCTCCATGATGTTACTGAAAGCTCTGTCCACCATGTACGGCTTTAAACTGTGCTGCTGCCAGTGGGCATGAATACTAACTGTGTGCAGAGCTCTGGACACTATTTTTGTGACCGAAAAAATTCCTTGGTTTGCATCAGGGTGCTATTCATCTATTTCAGGATAAGTTAAGGTAGGGCTATCTAGCTAATAATAGGGTCTATCATACTACCATGTAGACACCTAGTCTTGTCAAGCTTGTTCTTTAAACCCCTGTCTAATTGGGCTAGACAGTTTGTACCACACAGTAATTGTTCATACACTTCCAGTGAGGTGACAGCTAAGAAGAGAGATGTACTTTCAGCAACTATAAATCACAGCAGAGGGGAGTGAGTAGAGAATACCAAATACATACCTCATCCCTTCAGTGCAGCAGAGCATGTAAGCTGAGCTCCAAGTATGGGGCTCACTGGCAATAAAGAATAACCGTAAAACAATTCAGCAAGGACCATAAGGCCATGCTTAACTTCAGGTATCTGGTTAGGTCCTTGGGCTACCGTAAGGCTTAGGCAGGAGTTCTCATAGTTCTCTAAATTCCCAGCTGAACTCAGGCCAAGCAAATGCAAATGCCAAAATAAATCTGAGAAACACATCTCAGGGATGACCTTAATTGCAACCTTACATTTTCTCTTGTGTCCCAGGAAAACAGACACCACACAAGGAGCAAAAATGTACTACTTAAAATATCACCCCAAACAAATCCTGCTGGTTCTACACACGTTCTAGCTATCCCAAGCATCAGTGCCAGTGATCTCGAATGAACCTTGCATTTCCCTTCCTTTAGCCATAACCCCTGTAGACCTTTTTTCTGCAGCAAAGAAAACAAAATAGTTCACATTGGTCTGGAATCAAAATGTGCACCAAATGCAAGATGCTGCCACCTCCTGATTCAGTTGGAGACTGACCTAGAAAACCCACAAAGCTGTACCGGGTTGCACTGGACTGAGCACATCTAAACGCTACTCACTGCTGCCAAAAGGGGACAGTCACATTTTCTCTGTGTTCATCCTGCTTCTTGAACAGCTATTTCAACTCACGTTCTGAAAAGTTATTCGTTAAAAAAAAAAAGGAAACTTTTATTTCAGATAAGCAATTTAAATCAGGTCAGTGATGACTATGAGAACTGGGGGCGGCACAACTGAAAGCAAAGGACAGGCAAGATAGAAGAGAGGGTCACCATATCCTGCAGCAGAAACACACTGACCACCTTGGCTGTATCATATAACCCTACTTTAGTGGATTTGAAAAGGCAAGCATCAGAAAAACAGTCTGCTCTCGACAGAGGAAGTGCTCATAGAAGGGAAAATTGCAGTGATGATCATGAAATGCAGATTTTTTAGATCTCTCTCTACAAAACTGGATTCAATGGGACCATTCAACAAACTTAGCCTTGTCCTAACTTGCTTGTCACTGAAGTGACTATTCAGCTCTTCAGAGTCAGTCTGTCTCATAACATGCACTTCCAAAACATTTAACAGGTTTTTATTTATCTATTTATTCAGAAAAAATCTCACCTTTCTTGAAACCCAGTGCAAAAAAATAGGTATCACCCTTAACACTATCAGCATGAGAATCACATCAGCTAAGGGGAGAGGGGAGAGAGGGAGGAGGAAGAAGCCTGAGGGGGAAAAAGAACAGGCAACAAACACAACCAGAAAAAACAATGGGAAAAACCAGCCAAACCCATATCTTTAAGGAGACAGAAAAAAAACTTCTTGGCTTCCAAGAACTCCAGTTTCCCTTCCCTGTCCCTCTCCATCTTATTAACTTACTAATTAAAAATAATTTTTTGAGTAATACCTATTGGGAGTTTCCTGTTTACACAGCAGTAACTCCATGAGCCAGTAAACTCCCTGGCCCGAAGTACCTGGCCCTGACACACAGTCAGTCCAGAATACAACAGTTGCCTTGTAAACAGGAAGCAGGCCAGTGCACCGACGTGCGGGAGCAAGAACCACACAGAAGTTACACTTCTGCACTAGCACCTTGTGCAGCTTATCTCAAGTGCAAATCAGAAATTAAATCAAATACAAATAATACTTCATGGATGTCTATGCCAACAAGTGTTTGCCAGCACTCTCTGAAGCTTTCTTGAAAAAACACAAGTTTTTTTAACTGTAAGCATCTTCCATGGCCTGACACAGCCAAAAGACTTCCAGGCATCACAGGGTGGCTTTTGAAAGGTATTTATGCATAAGAAAATTAGAGCAAAGCAGAGGAAAATTTTGTTATAACCTGCACCTTACTATTTCAAGATCGTAAGCAGATAACAAGAGTTAGTGCTCATACATTCCGAAAGATATCAGACTGTATGGGAATCACATACATGGTAACACCAGCCAAATGTATGGGTGTCTCAGCAGAGACTTAAATATCAGGATGCAGCTACATAGACTGCTCTCCCTGCTGACTTGCTTCATAAAAGTCTGTTTTTTGAGAAGAGCAGGAGCAGTAACAAGTCTTATCCTCTGATCTGAAAGACAAATTCAAAATCAGGGGACTTTGCATTTTATTCTTAGACACGCTAAACTGCTTTACAAAAGTGATAGTCCCACCTCATCTTGGTTCTCCACAGTTCCAAGTTATATAGACTGCAAAAGGCTTACGAAAAAATAATTTTCAAAAGTATACCTCTTGAGAAGTTAGCAACCATCCCCACTCAGTCTCTTGAGAGACAGCAGAATGACTGGACATAAAAGCAAGCCCAAATCTGTCTGTATTGCAGAATACAGTTAATCTCTCCCACCAGAGTAATTTCTCAGCTGTGGCCCATCTCCAATACACAGTCTACAGAGACTGTCCATCAGCAGTTACTTGCAAAAAAATCAAGGACAAATGGACTAATATTAATGTTATAATGTTATAAAAACCATTTTAAAGGGAGAACTTCCAAGCAGTTGTAGTAACCTGGTTCTGAAAGGCATTTGGCTGACACCAAGGGAATTCTTCAACACTCCTTTAAAACAGGTTTGGGCAAAACAATTAGCTGTACCTTTAAATAACTGTATCTCTCAAATCTCTGGCACAGCAAGATCTAAGAGGAAACACTACCAAGCTTAGCACCCCCTCCTTTCCATTGGGATTTGTTATATTGTAATCCACATGGGAAGCCGTAGATACCAGCTGCTTTGCTGGTAGCTCTCTTACCTCTCTTAACCTGTAAGTCTTGAACAAGAGCCCATCAAGAACAAAACATATTAATGGTTAAAGCTGAAAGGGACCTCTGGAGATGGTTTAGTCTATCTAGAACCACTATACCCTTAAGAAAAGCATCAGCAGCTATGCTCACTTGCAGACCATACACATACACAGGTACACACACAACATACTACAAGTAAAGGCATTAGACTCATGCTACCAATATTTGAACTCTGCGTCATGTGAAAGGCATTAAACCCACCAAAAAGGCCCACGCTTGGCTTTAAAGGACAGCCTTTCTAAAGCTGTCTTATTGCACCTGCAGATTCAAAAAGAAATACAAAAACTGACGCAAACAGCAGATCTGCGGAAGTGCCCTTTATTTAACTCGTGCTAACAGCACCATCTAGTGCATTACACGCAAATACACCTTTTTTTTATTTTTTATTTTTGTATAGCTAACAAAACATGAGGTAAAATTAATAACGCACAGTAGTTTCTAGTAAAATTTAAAAATTCAGATATTGCTCATAAATGATGCACACTAAATACACTTGATGTGTGCACACCAGTTGCTGAAAGGTCACTCCACAAGCAGCTTACCCAAGTGATGATTGATGTCATCGGAACAGACACACAGGCTTCAGCCTTTGACTGCAGAACCAAGAGGTTAATTAAAACTACTAGTGTCAAGTCATGCATATTTGACAAAACAATACTCCAGAGAATGGATAAAGGCTTGTGGAAAAAGTGTTGTGTCAGTTCGGTTATAGCACTACAGCAATAACAACCTTTAGTCAGGTCAAGAAGTCGATACAAAGTTGAAGAATAAGTATCTTCATTTATTTCTGTAAATTTCACAATCAACTCATAATTTTCACCTCAACACAGCTTTTATCATCTCTCTGCAGAAATATTTCAGTTCTTCAGGGCATGCTTTCATCCTCTGTTCAGACTTGGCTTGCACAGCTTTGAAGTGAGATAGACATCACCAATTAGAGTGCCTTTTGTGTTCCAGCCTTCATCACTGGCAACAAAAATGCTTTCTTAAGCCAGCCAACAGCTGCAGTGCTGACCAGACGTTTTTACCAACCTGTCTACTCCGGAAACACAGGCATACACACCAAAGTGAACCTTTGTCTGAACAACACCATGCCATCTAAACCATTTCAATAAGTGCCATGTCCAGTTGTTTCTTGAATGCTTACAGGAATGGTGGCTCCACTGTCTCCCTGGGCAGCCTGTTCCAGTGCCTAACTAACCTTTCTGTGAAAAAATTCTTCTTGATGTCCAACCTGAACCTCTCCTGGCACAGCTTGAGGCCATTGCCGCTTATCCTGTTGCTGGTTGCCTGGGAAAAGAGGTCTACCCCCACCTTGCTACAACCTCCTTTCAGGTAGCTATAGAGAGTAATAAGGTCTCCCCTGAGCCTCCTGTTGTTTTGGGTGAGCCATGGGCTGCCAGCTTCTCCAGGAGAGTGCTGTGGGACACAGTATCAAAGGCTTTACTGAAGTTCATGTAGACACATCCACAGCCCTTCCCTCATCCACTAGACAAGACACATGGTCATAAAAGGAGATAAGGTTGGTCAAACAGGACCTGCCTTTCCTAAACCCATGCTATGGGCCTGATCCCCTGGTTGACCTGTAAGTGCTAATAAAATACTGAATGCCACCTAAGTGGCCAGGCTTCTTCATAAGCTGCCTGCAAGGGTAGCTAAGATGAGGTGGTAAAGTTTTCACCTAGGTTATGGTAGGAGAGAATGATACCCTAATCCCACATCTAGTAAAAGATAATTTGGATGGATGAAGCACACTTGTTTCATATTTACCAAATCACAGAATGGTTTGGGTTGCAAGGGACCTTAAAGATCATCTAGTTCCAACCCCGCTGCCTTGGGCAGGAACACCTTGTACTAGATCAGGTTGCTCAAAGCCCCGTCCAACCCGGCCTTGAACACTTCCAGGGATGGGACATCCACAACTTCTCTGGGCAACCTGTTCCAGTGTCTCACCACTTTCAAAGTGAAGAATTCTTTCCTAATATGTGTTCTGAATCTACTCTGTTTCAGTTTTAAGACTTTCCCCCTTGTACTATCACTACATGCCCTAGTGAGAAGCCTGTCTCCGTCCTTTCTGTTGGCTCCCTTCGGGTACTGTAAGGCCACAACTCAGTCACCCCGAAGCCTTCCTTTTTCCAGACTGAGCAATCTCAATTCTCTCTGTCTTTCCTCATGGGAGAGGTATGCCATCCCTCTGATCAACGCGGTGGCTCTTCTCTGGACTCACCACCTCGAAAAAGAGGGGAAAAAAAATAAATAAATAAAGCTGAAAGACAACAGAAACCTAGAGAACAGCAACACCTAACACCAGGGGAAGCCATGGTCACTTTGCCCCACTCTAGGCTTTCAGGAAGGGCTCCAACACTCGACAGAACCACCTGGACACAACCCTGTGCCATGTGCCCTGGGATGACCCTGCTTGGGCAGGGAGTTTGTACCAGGTGACCCACTGCGGTCCCTTCCAACCTGATCCACTCTGTGCACACCACACACTACACATATCTGTACAGGGACGAGAAATACGAGCCTCTGGTTTTTTTTTTTTGTTTGTTTGGTTTGGTTTG
>VZRE01001032.1:0-39313 GCA_013396775.1 Cephalopterus ornatus | reverse complement strand
GCAAGGCCAAAAAAAAAAAGGGCGGCTCGGGGCCACCGCCAGGGACCAAAAGGGCGGGCGCGCCCTCAGCGCCCGCCCCTCCGCTGTGACGCGCAGAGCGTAAACAAAGCGGCGCCCTGTGGGAAGAGGGAAGCGCTACGTGCAGGAAGAGGGAGCCTCCATCTTAGGCGCTCGCCGGGGCGGCGGGATGGCGACGGATAGCCGGGAGGAGAAAGGTATGAGGCGGTAGGAGTGGGGGCATTCGCTAGGCCCCGGGGAGGAGGGAAGGCGTCGGGCTAGGGGGGGACCCCCCGTCTCCCACCTTAGCCTTCCCTCTTCGCCGGCGCCAGCTTGGATGCTGGCGCTGGGCCTTCACGCCGGGAGACATCCGTCCGCTCCCGGAGGGGCGGCGGGGTCGGGAGTGAGTCTTCGAGGGCGATTTTCGCAGGGGTGCGCTCCCTGTGCTGCGCTGGGGTGCTGGAGGTGGCGGGGCCCCGGGTAACGGGGCGTCCCGGCGGCAGCGGGCTCGGGGCGAGGTGACTCGAGCAGCGGGAGCGGGGATAAGTTCGTGGGCCCTAAGTTTTACGTTACCGGCAGCGAGTTACTCCGTGATATCTTCTCGCAGAAAGCATCCGCTATATTTTTTATTATTATTATTATTTATTTATTTATGCTTGGATCGCTAGGCCTTTTTTTTTTATTTGCTTGTCTTTTTGCAGGATTTTCTGTGGAGGGATGAAGTTACTTCATTAAGCAGAAGCTGGCATTGAAATATTATTTTGGCAATTGTCAGAATTGTCACTTTGGTTTTTGCAGTCAGCTCTGCTTTTTGGGCACTGTGTGTGAATATGTTTGACTTAAAGAAATCTGACGTTTCTAGAGTCATTACTGTGGGAGTAACAACCTGGATTATTTAATTAATCTGGAATAATTGCTCTGGAACAGTATAATCACAGCACTTAAAACCGACTGCCGCTATACAGGGAAGCTGAAGTGATCCACGTGTTATCTGTCAGATTATATCAGTCACACCTTACAAAATAGTCCATTTAACAAGCAAACCCGAAGTTTAGATGTAGAGGATTGCCGTTCGGTGGTTAGTGCAGATAGTGGCAGAGTTATAAAAAAAGGTAAAGTATCATTATGGTGGTGTGATTTGCTTTGTGTCGGTTTGGATTTCTGTGGGGAATACGTTTCATGAAAAGCTTTTTGCAGGACATGTGTCCATAAAATGGCTTGTCAGAGTGGTGAAGGTTTGCTGTCTCTAATATTTATTGTGAAACTATATCACATGGAAAATTCCCCATGGATTGTGTTAGAACTGATAAATAAAGTTATTGCTGGTGCTTGATCCTTAATGGTATTATTGCAAATTTGGTAAATTAGGATGCAACCAGGTTGTGTTGAAACAGATCTGATCTGCCGCTGTGGATGAGCAGTGAATTTGAAACGTTTGCTGTTGTCATCCATAAATTTCTGTTCATATAATTATTTATCCACTTGGGCTTGAATATTTTATTTTTCTTTTTTTTTTTTAGTATTTTTTAGTCACTGACAGCGGTCAAGTCATGAGTAGTAGATGGGGTATTTTTGTTTTGTGCTTTAATTTGCTTTTGAATATTTGCCCTATGAAGGGGATTTTTTTGACTGAATAGCAGGTGTTGATGCGCGTTTGTTTGCAACTGAAATTTTGGCTCTTAGTGCTCCCTTTGGAAGAGAAATGCTATTTCACTGCTTTAAAAAAATAGAAATAAAGCTTACAGACTTGTTTAGTTTGAGATCATCTGGTCTTATTTTCTCTGTGCCAAATCAGATTTTTACTTGGACCTTCTGGTGAATAGATCTAATGCTAGTGGCCAGTAGAGGAGAAATGGCCTCCCAGATTACTTTACTGCTGTTTTGGGTGAGTTATATTTGATCATAGAGGGATCCAAAAAAAGATAAGATGCGGGAGAGCCCTGTTGGGAGTGTCTGGAATGAAAAGGAATCAGTTGGTCCTTTTCCCTTCAGTGGTGATGAACTGTAAAAAAAATCTGTCCTCTGCCATTTTTCTGCTTCTGTATTTTTCCTGATATTTCTCTGAGATAATTTAGCTCATCAGATCGAACACTAAACAGTGGCAGTTCAGTGAGAGGAATCATTTTGTAGAAGTCAGTTGAGCAGTATGTCCGATGCAAGTGAGAGACAGGCACCAGGCTGCTAAATAAATCTAGAAATGTGTTCTTAATTAAAACAGGTCAACGTATCTACAGAAGGGGATGGGGGAAACTTATCCTGCTCCTGTCTCTTGCGTACTTGTTTAAGGTTCCAACTACAAATGAGGCCCATCAAACATGGAAGAGATTGATCAGAGAGTGTGTGCCAGACTTGCATTTTCTGTTAAATTTTCCTTCTGGTTTATTTCTGAGTGAACTGATACAGGAGTCTTTTATCACCTCTGAATGCTACTGCAGTAGGTAGGTTAAATGCCGTTTACTCAAGTATGCTGCTGTCTCACCAAGAGGGAAACAAACCTGACGTTCAATATGTGTGATCTGAGATGGATGATATGTTTTATATTTTAATCCTAGTGCACCTCTTTTTCATTAGTATCCAGTAAAAAAATCTTGTGCTCTGGGCTTGCCAAGTCTGCTGCGGGGAAGCAGAATGCAAGCCAGGAAATTGCAGCCCGTGTTTAGCAGTTGCACACCCATGAATCTGACTCTCATACAGTTATCAGTAACAGTGAGAATATTTGCTGTGGGTATGTAGGTATCTACAAACATAAAGGGCTGTTCGCAAAAGAATTTTATTTCAAGTTTGTGTTGCATTTGAATGCCAGCCATCTACAAACTGCCAGGGAAGGTTTGATCCACCTCTCTCTGCACAGCTTTATTTGCATTAGCTACACCAGTTGGGCGGCTCAGGGATCACTTCTGCATTCCCCTACTGCTGCAAGTGTGGAGGAGTACCAGCAGGAAAGTTAGCACACATGCTGACTTTAGATTTGGTGGTATATAATGGAGAGACAATTATAATGCTAACTTTTAATTATATGGATTGTGTATTTTTTTTTAATATCAAGCTGTAAAACTTCTTTTGTGTCTCTGCTCAAGATTTTGTGATAGACAAGTTGCCAAACTGTGGAGGACTTGGATTTGCTGCGTTGCCCCAGTTTCATCTGGTGCAGGAGTCCTTACCTGCGTCTTCTACCGATACTGTCAACTAGCTGAATCCTTGGAATTTGCTGTCTTTTTCATGAGCACAGAAAATAGAATTGATCATAAAGTAAAAAGAACTTTGGAGTTGAGGAGAAGAAACAGGAGATACTGAAATTAATACCTTTTTTATTATTTTTCCCTTCGTGTCGTTAGGTTTAGTTCACTTCTGTTTTTTAAAGTTTTTGAAACATAAATCTGCTACCTTAAAGCTGGTGAGTCCTTCTGCTAGAATCACCTTATGTCCCCTTTGGTTTCAGGCAAAGTGAAACAGTTGGAAACAGTTACAGATTTTAAAAGTTGTGTGACCAAGTGTAGTCATTTACTGCTTATAGCATGGATTTTCTTAAACATTTGCCGTTTTGATCAAAGTAAATTAGTTGGGTTTGGGGTTTTTTTCAGAACAGCTCAAGAGTTAATGATGCATCAAATAAGAACTGCCTTCCCCTTCTTTGTTGGGGTGACCTAGCTGATATTCTCATCCTTAAGTTACACTGTTGCCGATTTTTTTCTGTTTTTAAGTGAACCACAAACCCCACCCTCCTAACACATCAACGACTGCAAAAATAGTGGGTCAGGAAGGGAAATAATTTAAGGTGCAGGTTTCAGGATTTTGAAGAGATAAGGGTCCCTCCTCTTTACTAATGGTGCTCAGACAATCTCCCGATCTCCCTTTTTCTCAAATTTTGTACAGGACTTTATGTTAAGCTTTCATTTGTAGGTCAGCTTTCCTGCAAAGCTTGTGTGACATGCGGAGCCAACTTGGATCTCATTCAGAGGTCTAAATGCATCCTGTGATGTATTTTAATTCTTTTATTTGCTTTACTTGCTCTTTCCAGCTGAAATTGTGGAAGTAAATCAAGAAAACGATAACTTTTGCTTTGTGGCAGATATGTAATCCTAAAGGAAATGTTTGGGTTTTGACCTTTTTTTGGTGTATTTTCAGATGGTGAACTGAATGTTCTGGATGACATTTTGACTGATGCTCCTGACCAAGATGATGAGTTGTATAACCCCGACAGTGAGCAAGATAAAAGTGAGAAAAAGGGTAGGTGACTTTGGTAGTGAATGTCCTGCAGGAATGTAAATGGTAAAAAATGTCTGTCTTACTATGGTTAAAGTCTTTGGAGTAGCAGATTTTATAGCCTGATTCAAGGAGTGAGAGTTTCAGGAGTCTTTATTTCCATGGACATGAGCTTTTTCATCTGGCCTTCCAAACAAAGAGTCAACTCTGTTTCCTTTTGTCTCAGAAGCAGTTGCTGAGTCTGGCTTGTTTTGAATTCGTTTCCTGTTAGAAAAGGACTGTCCTTTTTGGTTTGATGAAGTGAGATGGAAGTGGAGCAAGGGAGTCTCAAAATCTGGTTCCAGCTCGGTTGTTGATTTGGCTTTAGGCCAATCCCTTAAGAATTTAATAGAATTCCCATATATAAAATATAGAAAACACCTACCGAAGCCTAAAGGGTTGCTTTTACAAAGGAAAATATGTTTTGGAACATGAGCTGCTCGTGAGAAGCAGTTTTGAGTGTTGTTTCAAAGCCTACAACTGCGAGATGCTTCTTATGACTGCAGCAGGGGAATTAGCTAAAATAGAGGAAGTTGGAGCCTCTGTACTGTTTTTGTTTTGGTACAGGAAATAACATTGAACTTGATATTTCTTTCTATTTAAGGATCAAAAAGAAAAACTGACAGGATGGAGAATGCTGAAAGCAAGAGGCAGAAACCTTCTGTGCATTCATCACGGCAGATGATGCCAAAGCCTCCTAGTTCATCAGTTAGCAATAACAAGAGAATAGTGAGTACCAAAGGAAAACCAGTATCAGAATACAAGAATGAGGAGTATCAGAGGTCTGATAGAAACAAGCGCCCGGATGCTGATCGAAAGATGCGCATGACAAGCAGTTCCAGGGAACCTTATAAAGGACAACCAGAAAAAACCTGCATGAGGAAGAGGGATATTGACAGAAGGGCAAAGTCTTCTACACCGGACGGTTCAGAGGTATTAAATATTCTTGCTGCCTTATAAATGAAGCAGTTTTGTGAGACTTTTATAAGGCACGTTCTCTTAGGACTGTGTATGCATCCTGACAATGTTATATGACTGCTGATTCACTTTTTCTTTAAACATCAGAGAATCAGGCATGATGTGGATAGAAGACCAAGCAGATCTAGCCATTCCTCTAAAGAAGAGGTGAACTCTGAGGAATATTGTTCGGATCACGAGACTGGCAGTAGTGGTTCATCTGAACAAGGCAACACAGAGAATGAAGAGGAAGGAATGGAAGAGGAGGAAGATGATGAAGGGGAGGAGGATGAAGAGGTGGAAGAAGATGGGGAGGAAGATGAAGAAGAGTATGAACAGGATGAGAGAGATCAGAAGGAAGGAAATGACTATGACACGCGGAGCGAAGCCAGCGATTCTGATTCTGAATCTGCCTCTTTCACAGATGGGTCAGTCAGATCTGGGTCTGGCTCAGATGCATCAGGTAGGCATCATCATGCATGCTAGTCTGAAATACCTTGCCATTGAAAGTTTGACTACTTTTAAAAATAATCACTTCCTGACCATGTCAAAAGTAAGCTGTGGTAGCACAAGTCAGTAAGATGTTAATTATGAAGTACCACAGGCAAGGAAAAAGTGCACTGGAAAGTGATGTTTTCCTACACCCAAACTTTCAATACCTGGATTACCATTTTGAGGATTCATAGTGTTCTTGACTGATTTGACCTTGCTGTTCAATGCTTTGAAACATTAAAATTAGTGTTTTCTTGAGTGGCTTAGCTTCCCACACAGTTCATTTTAAGGTGGTGTTAAGCTGTTCAGTATTCTTCTAGATGAGTGACCGGGCAAACTGGTATAATAAAAGCACCATCTCCCCAGGGGGAAGTATAGTTGATCTTAAATAGTGACTGCCTTTAGTGTAGGAAATCTAAACCTAAGTTGAAAATATTAGCTATTAGGGCAAATTTAGAAGGAGAGAAATGGTTTAAGCAGAAACTAGAAACAAATGCTTCACAGTTGTGTATTATGACTGGTCCTAACTTACAGATGTGAAGTGCTAATGATGTAAATACTTTTGGGTTTGGCTGTTCGTTGTTTGTTTTTTCTAGGAAAGCAACTTGCAATCCTGTTAAGATTCCTATTGTGTATCTTCCTTGTCTGAAGTCTCCATAAGTGGTCATCCTGCTTAACATGCTGCCTTTTTTAGCTCAGCTCTGCTGTTTGGAATTAGAGAACAGCAAGGTGTAACCTAAAGACAAGTGAAGCTGTAATAACTGTTCTAAAAATTCCTGTGGTATAACATAACACTTTTTTAGAGTGGAAATAATTGCCTGTGTGCCACAGTGTTTTGTTTTCCTATCTCTTGCCATTTTGTTGAGCTCTGAGCAAATGAGGCCATATCACTGTTGCAACACAGTTTGCTCGATGTTGCACATTGGGGTGAAGGCTGGAGAGTAGAGCTAACCCACCCTTACTAAAACAGCTGGAAGATAAATTTTGTCTCTAAACATTGCATAGAATTACTAGTTTTGTGGTGGTCATCTTCCTTTTGTGAATGAAAAGCTTGAGTAATTAGCATTTGCTTCTTTTGTGCATGGTAGTTTTGCAGCAACAACCACAATTTTAATGTGCAAGCCAAATGCTAACTTCACTTTAACTGGTCTTTTCCTGTCTCAGTACTTTTTAATCTCAATTTTGCCTGACACTTGGTGTTTAAAATACTGCTTTTATTTGTTATGGCTTCTTTTTAGATGAGAAAAAGAAGGAGAGGAAGAGAGCTAGAGGTATCTCTCCCATTGTGTTTGACAGAAGTGGAAGTTCTGCATCAGAATCGTACGCAGGTATTCTTTCCTTTTATTGCTTGTCATCATGACTTGCATCAAATCTTAAGGTGTAATGTAAAATAAATGTAACTGGCTGTAGAGATTTATGGGGTATGTAGCTTTGTATAATTTGGTATTGACTTCTGGCATGTTGTGTGTGGATACCTTTCGGGGGGAGTAGGCTTTCTCGTTACTTTAATGCTATTCTGTTGCTTAAGTGGAATTTTCACTTTTCTTTTTTTTTTTTTAAAACTTGGAAGATGATGATTCAGTGACTAGTTTTCTGAGTAGGAAATTGTTCAAATACTATTTTAAAAACCAATCCCAAACCAAACAACCCAAAAACAAAACCAAAAAAAAAACAAAACAAAACACTCGTGCACATTGAATAGTATTTTTTGTGTGTGTGGGTGCGCGCCAGAAAGCATAATTTGTCATGAATGAAAATTGTATGTGACAAGGCTGTAGAAATTGTATATTATCTCTATTAAGGCTCAATCTGAACAAATGTACTTTGGCTAAACACAGGTTCAGAAAAGAAGCATGAGAAATTATCATCTTCCGTTCGTGCTGTCCAAAAAGGTATCATTTAAATTTGAATTTTTAATGCATGCCCCATAGCAAGCCATTGTCTCTGTTGATTGAATTACCTGTAAGTAGTGATGTTCTGATATAAATCAATCTGAGCACGTAATTGTTCTGAGCATGATAAGTGAACCTTGAGCTACTTTTGCATGTGTTGAGTGATATGCAAAAAGTTCAGTCACTTTGTTCCTTGCAGAGGCAGCAAACTAGAAAAGTGCTTAAATCTGAAAAGAGGAACGTTTCAGCGTTCTTTATTGGACAACTTGTGTTTGTTGTGTGTGTTACCCAGTATTTGCTCAAAGACTCTTAAGCAAGGAAATAAGTCCAGTATATCGGAACATCACTGAATCATGCTGATTTTATTTTTTTTTTTACCTGGATATCTAAGTTTTATTTTTGTTTTCGTTTCCCCTGGCATTTTGTGCTCTACAGCTTAGACTTGAAGTTGGGTGGCTGTGATAATATATAGGTAGGAATTGGGTGGGATACTGTGTATTTTGAAGGAAGCAAACAACCATCTACACTCAAAGCAACATGCTTGGTAACTAAGTATTTACACTTCAACTTATTTGATACTCTATTTTTTTCAGACCAAACAAGTAAACTTAAATACATTCTCCAAGATGCAAGATTCTTTCTCATCAAAAGTAATAACCATGAAAATGTATCGCTTGCTAAAGCAAAGGTATGTTGAATTTTCTTCAAAAACTTTGTTTTCAAACACACGCATCTTAGGATAGAAGAGCATGTAGATAGATGGGTTCTTTTCTGCATCAGATCTCAGTGGGTGCAAAGATAAAAGCTACTTCACTCTGGTTCCTCTGCTTCCCCACTGTAACCTAGAAAAGTTTCTAGACCGTCAGTCATTTGTCTTGGTAAGGGTGGAGTTAAAAAGGGGCCTCAGGATCTCTTTGATAAGGTCCTAAGACAACCTCCATCGGGAATGCTGGGATGGTATTTTTTCCCCTTCATCACCACCTCTCTTCATATCGCTTACTGTGAGGAAGTTCAGAAGGTTGTTTTGTCTTTTGTCTAATGCTATAAAAGTAATTTTTCTCAGTTGATTCAGGGATCTAAAGCCTTACTGTGGAAATGTATGCCTGGCAGTGCTTGTGTGAGTTCTTTGGGAGGAATTCCAGAGCACTGGACTTCAGCTGCTGAGGACTTGCACTAGGTGTCTGTTGCACTAGGTCACTCTGGTGGTTTTGTATTGGCATGGAACAACTTATAGAAAATATCTTAGAGAAAGAGATAGAACTTAGAGAAAATATCTTGTTTGCTGTTACACGATATACACAGAGTAGGTGATTCTATTAATGAAGATTTTATAAAATAGGATGGCATTAAAATGGTTGAACAAATCTCAGAATTCCTGGACAGATTTGGCTCGTACCCTTGCCCCCACCTTTGTGTCTGATCTGTGCAGTGAACATCATTGTGACTGGTTTTTGCTTTAGCTCTGTAAAAGGGTATATCCTTTTTGTGCCTCATCCATGCTCGGGGTGCAGTAGTATCCTTGTTCCTAAAGTTCTTGGAGGGAATGTTTTTTTCTCAGTATATAAGCATCACTGCTTTGTCACAGCATTTCTATGAAACTCACTTTTGTGGTGCCAATATAAGAAGTTGTTCTAGTTCACAGCAGGGCTTTAGAAGCAGCCTAAAGCCATGTAATCTGACTGAAAGCTAGTAAAAAAAAGCCAAATAGTTGTCTGGTGACTCTAATGAATTGCCAGTCAAACAAACATTGATCTGAGCTCAGAGCAGAACATGTATACATACCTTCACTAAAAACAGTAAGGGGAGGAACATTTTCTTTGGTACATCCTAGATCCTATTCTGAGGCTTAAGTTTGTTTGCCCAGAGAATGGACTGAGGAGTAATTCAGTAAACTGGTATTCCATATCTCAGCTCAGCTGGTACCTTGAAATAGATTGGGGTTTATTGTGCATGGCTACATAATGGCTGGTGGAAGAGGTAGTAGTTAATAGGTGAAGATGTGTAAGGCTGAACCAAGCGGTTTGGGTTGTCTTGTCAGTTTAAAGTGTTATTCTGGTATCTTTCATGTTGCTGGCCTTTCACTGAAACAGTTTTAAAGTCTGCAAACTGCCCCCAACAAATCTGCAATACTATACTGAAGTCTACCTGCCCACCTTTAAGTATATATGCTGCTGGTTTTTCATAGTTTTTATGTGTTATAGAATACATGAACTCCCAGAGTCACTTAAAACATACATGAAAACCCTTGCCTTTAGTATTTTTAAGGTATCTGTCCATCATTATAATGTTTCCATTGTAATTACAGATGGTCTCAAAGCATCTTTCACAAAAAGTTCAAAAAATTTGAAAAGCCAGTGTTCTAAAAGTTTTAGCACAAGGCAGGCTAAAAATATTTCCTGAGTGACAGGAATTCAGCAATACATTTCTCTTTCCATTGTCTTCTTTCCTAGTACACTATTTTGGTCTTGTTTTCCTCGTCTGCACTATATATTTCTGTTAGCTAAATCACTTGAGATGAACTCTTATGTTTTGGTGATGGGGCGGGTGTTGTTCTGTTTTAGGGAGTATGGTCAACTCTTCCAGTGAATGAAAAGAAGCTTAATGCTGCATTTAGATCAGCAAGGAGTGTTATTTTGATATTTTCTGTAAGAGAGAGTGGCAAATTCCAAGGTAAGGGAAAGTGATCTATTATCAAGGTAAGCGAAAGTGAGTTTTATGTGCCATAGATTTTCTGTTGTATCTTTGTTACAATTCATGTGAAATCCTTTAGGGTTTGCAAGATTGTCTTCAGAGTCCCATCATGGAGGATCACCTATACACTGGGTGCTACCTGCAGGAATGAATGCAAAAATGTTGGGAGGTGTCTTTAAAATTGACTGGATTTGCAGGTAAATCATTGTTCATTTATGTTGCTGTCAGTAGCAAGGCATTATAATACCACTTCTGTATGTTACTCGCTCGAGTGTTGACCGCATCCTTCTGAAACTCGATTCAACCAGTCTCCCCAAAACCATGCCTCCATGTTCCTCTCCTTGGGACTCAGGTCTGTACTTAGTACATGCAACGGAAAGTATGTTTGTTTTTTTAATGTAGACAATGCATTATAGAAAGAATATTTATTTTTTTAATGTAAACAATTTTTTGACACTTGATTGCATTCCTTCACTGATCTTTTGCACTAAAACCAGAAAACTGTGTTTTGAGTGTTTGAGCAGAATAACTGCTCACTTGAACAGACAGCAGTGAATATAAGGGAAAAAATCCTTTAAGGACAAATCTGTCTTTATCTGACTAAACAAAGAAAATGCTACTGTTGTAAAATAACATATGAAATAGTACAGGTATTTTGTATAATGTATAAGTTGTGAGCAGTATGTTCATTGATGTAACTGAGTGTTTTCACAGAAAAGGTTTTAGAACTCTCTTAAGGAAAAAAGTTATAGTAGTTCCTGTGAGATACATAGTAGCATGGTTGTACAAGCATTTCAGACTGCCTGAAAGACTAAACACAGGAGAAGTGAGACTTCAAATTACGGAAAAATCTAGGTTGGAAAGCTTCTCTGGAAGCTATTGACTCCCACCTCCAGCTCAAAGCAGTTCTAGCTTCATAGTGAGGTCACATGCTCAGAGACTTTTTTCAGTAGGTACCATGAGCTACCACATCAGGTGGAGACTGGTCAGTGTATTCAGATGGACTATATTAGTTAATATTGGAAGAAGTCAAAGTGAAATCCCCAGTTACCGATACTACATAAGAATACGTTCAGAGACCTGACAATGCAAAGGATAACAATGTTATTTTGTATGCAATACCCTGCTGTATGCATTTTTAAATCTTTCCTTAATGAAAAACAGAGGCAAAACTATAAATGGTGCCACTTGCATATTTAGGCGGGAATTGCCGTTCACTAAGTCTGCTCACCTGACCAATCCTTGGAACGAACATAAGCCAGTAAAGATTGGACGCGATGGACAGGTTTGTTAATTATTACTTTTTTTTCTGTAACTCCTATCTTCTAGTGCTTGCTTTCAGCTTTGTATGTGCAGGAGATTAGGAATGTTTTAGATCAGCTGTTACTTGCAGTAGAGTGCTGTAGCAAAGGCAATCTGCTTCTTTCTAATGCTCTTGTGGAAGAAGGAAAAAGAACAATATGGTGCCAATTCCGTTGTCATCTTTGTGATTAACAGTGAGTCTTTGCTTCAAAACTGTGTGATATTCTGGATTTGAAATGTAATGTGCCTTGCATTGTATGGTGTGCAATCTATATAGTGTCAGTTTTTAAGAACAAGTTCTGCTGTTTCCAGCTGTGTTTTGCATTGCAATTTTTTTTCTTATATGAACTATTGCATAGGATGTAGACTGCCATTAAAAAGTATATGCTAAGCAAATTTTAAGTGGGAGTGGCTTTTTGTCTTGTCAGACATATCAGAGTGCAGGTATGTAGCTGCTGTCATCAAGTATCCAGGCCTTGGCTAAAAGAGTGGATTCTACTTTCTTACGACAAGATGGGAATTGTATAATCCCATATTGTATGGAAAATGTCAATTCTGTACTGCATTGTTTTACCCATACATACATTTGCTTTGTTGTGTAGCAAAAGTAAAGCGGTAGTATTGGTCTTGTTTTTAGTTTAGTGTGAATTTAAAAAGAAAAAAAAAGGATTTCAGTTAACTTTGTTTCTTTTAAATGGTCAAGGAAATGTATTTTTTGATGTTTTGTCCACCTCATGGTAGAGTTATAATCTGGACATGGGTTTCATCTTTTTTCAAAAGATGTTAGGTTCTGGACAAGCATTGTCTGATGCTTGCTCTCCCTGATTTCAGCTCTGCTTATTTCCTGAAGCGGTTGTTGTTTATCCGTTTACATTTATGTAAGTCTGAATGGGTCTCTCTTCTGAGGATGCGTACATTGAAATTCTGCCTTTACAACATCATTTGGGAAGGCGTTACGCAGGCCTGCTAGTCACCAGGTTGAAGAAGCACTTTTTTGGATTGTTTCACACCTGGCTCCTGCTAACTTCATTTGATGGCCCCGAGTTCTTGTACTGGAAGAGAGAGTCAGCAAGTTGATCTCTCTCCTTCTCTCCTCCAAATAACTTGTGGTGTCCGACAGTCCCATTATATCCACCTTGTTCCCCATACCCCCACATATTTGTCTTTTAATCCAGGCTAAAGAGGCATGACCTGCTCAGTCATTGCATGTAGGAATTGTTACACTCATTCAGTTATTCTTGGTGCCCTGCTTTGAAGCTCTTCTATTTCTACTGTCTCCCTGTTTTTTGAGATGCAGGGGTCAGAACTGCACCCAATATTTAAGGTGTGGGTGGAACATGAACTTCTAGTGTGGTATAATAATCTTCTTGTTTTGTGTTCCTTTCTAATAATCCTGAACACGTAAATTGCTTGTTTTGACTGATGTCAAGCACTGAGTCGGTATTCTCTTGGACCTGTCTAGCATACAAAGAACTCATTTTGAGTGGTAATAGTCAACTTCATCAGGCCACGGCTTTGTATGTGAAGCTGGGGTGGATTTTTTTCCTACGTCTGTCACTTTTCTTTCTGTAATAGGTAATCATTTTCTTTGTGATGAAAAACAGTCCTCTGATTTTTGTAGCAAAACAGTGATGTGGCCTGTATGTCTCATGGGAAGATATGGTTGCCCCAAGTGTTGGACTAATTTATGAAAATTCTAAGTAGTGGCTAAAGAGTGAAAGGTAATGTAAGTGAATTTTGCTCTGTCTCTAGAGATACTGAAATCTCTTCAAAATGTCCTTTTTTTTTTCTTTTTTCTTTTTTTTTTTTTAAAGTATATGTTGTCAGTGTATTTGGGGAGAGTTTCATTTCTTCAGTTTATAAACCACTACTGAACTTCTAACTAATTCTAGGAAATTGAGCCGGAATGTGGAACCCAACTTTGTCTTCTCTTCCCTCCCGATGAAAGTATTGACTTGTATCAAGTCATTCATAAAATGAGGCACAAGAGAAGAATGCACTCACAACCCCGATCAAGAGGACGCCCATCCCGTCGAGACCCCGTTCGGGACGTGGGAAGGTTAGAAACGTTCTTTGGACTGATAATAGGCACATGTATCAGAATAACGTGATGGAGGAATGTGATTCGTCAAAGCTTTCCCTGCGATAAAGAAGAGAGAAAATCCTCAAATCAAGCTGCATGGACAAGTTTGTGGCTTCATTGAGGATTTCACATGGTTCCCCGGTCTGTCATTTTTCAAGAGGAAAATGGGGATCTTTGCTTTTGCAGAAAAAAGCTCTTAAAATGCTGTCTCTAGTTTAGACTAGATCATTTATTGAGCTAATGCAACATGTAATGCTAGCTGTAGGTAAGCTTGGCTTGATTTATGAGCAGGCTAGATGGAGAGGAGGAAATATTTATATGCCAAAAATGTGTTAATATCTTGTAAAAGCCTTTTCTTTCAGGTGTGTCTCTGGATAAGCCTTATCAAATATGGGACTTTTATAAGGATCACTTAGAATTTTGCAGAAGATGCCGCCTCATTTTGAGGATAAAATATTTAAGTTATTTTGATATTCAAGAGGAGCATTATTGGGACTGTTTCAAATTGTGTCACCGTGATGTGTTAACCCCATTGCCAAATATTCTCTAACATGTAACCACTGAATTCACACATCTTGCTGAGCTTCTGAAAACAGTAGGTTCTTCCCAAAAGGGATCAAGTGGCCCTTGGAGACCCGGCAACAAACCAAAAAGAATGGCTGTTGCTGTGTCTGTATATACAACCTTTCCAGATGCTGGCAGTACCTGTGGACTTTAAAATATTTTTAGAGGATCGACATGGTTATTGATCACTGCTATATGAACTTAACATCATTTTCCAGAAAAAAGGGGGTATAACTTGTTACAGAATTGGAGAAGTCTTGGCAAAGAACTGATATTAGCCCTTCTGCCAAACACCTTTTCCCCGTGGTAGCCACTTTGCATACAGACTGATGTATGGTTTGGGCTGAAACCTTTGGTTAAGTTTCCTTTTTGTGGAAACGTCCTGTGGTAGGTACAGAGCCCCAACAAGAGTCCCCATTTCCTTGAGCTTAAAAAAAAGAAAGGACACTGTAACGAGTAGGTAGGAGGAAACCTGGCAGCACCCCCCTATTTTTGGCTTTAAAGGACTGAACACCGAGATGGCTTTTGGAGTTAAGCTAAGAGGTTTCCAGTGCAATAAAGTATATACAAGTGAAGGTTTTGCAATGGACTGCAAACTATACATATAACACCACCACACCTTCTCAAGCCTGCCAGGGCCTCCATTTATGTATGTGGCTTACAGCTTAAAGTCAGTAGTTGGACTACTATATGAACTGTTTCTATCATATTTTATACCGGTCGTAAATGCACTCTCAAAACTACAAGAAAGCGGTATGTTTATTCTTTACACCAGCTTTTATTTTCTTTGATCTGAATTTGCTGTAGATGCAACTGCTTTGGTTTTTGGGCTTATTGCTTATAGTAAAGAATCTGCTTCCATTTTAAAAAGCCTAGTAACTGGGTATGGTGGGTTTTAAAGACTATAGTTGGGAAACGAGGTGGGGGGAGAAATTATTTATAACTAAAAGCTATATGAACTTGTTACTCAGCAAGTTGCACAGTAATTAAGTGATTTAAGAAAGTGTTAATGTCCTGTCATAAGAAATTGTATTGCTGGGGTGGGGTGGGGGAAGGAATGGATTTGTAGCTGCTTTGTGTTTAGAAACACTGTTATGTTAGAATTGGAGTCTCCCCTTAATGTTTATGTACCTCGATGGAGCAAAATTAGCAGCCCGTTTTCAGTTCTTCATTAAATATAACAGCAACTGGAATGTAAGTTTAAGGAAGAGCGAAGTTCTTAACATCTCTTCAGTCAAAGAGCTTTTGTATAGAAAGGAGCCCTAATTATTTTAATTATTAGGAAGCTTAAGTGCTCCTAAATTCTGTAAAATGCAGCAATGCATTCCTGGTAAATTGCTTAGAACAGGAATTATTAGAAATAATATAACTGGCCTACCCAATTAGGAAAGTTACAGTGAAAGAAGCAATTTCACACAGCATCCAGAGTTTTGTTTATGAATGTTGTGGAAATAGACCCCTTATAGAATTCTTTACCCCATATCTATCAAATGCAGCAGTCTCCATGCCCTCTGACTGCAATGTTCTGTGAACTTTTTTGTTATCCAATAGGTTGTTTCAAAATATAATGTGAAAAGTGTAATGTTAATGTCTAAGTTTGAGTTTGGTTTAAACAAAATTGTTACCTTTTGTCTGATATGAAGGTATAGTTGGGTAGAGTTCCTTCCTTAACTACCAAAATTCCTGTGGACAGAAAGTAACAGTAGAGGGTATGTAATTGAGCTGTTCCTGATCATATCAGTTCAGATTTAAAGCTGTAGAATATTTTGAAGCAAATGGAAGTCAGAATTATTAAACTGAGATCCTGGGTAGCTCAAACTATGCTGTGATGAATGCTTCAAGCAACCTTGTTTAATCTTTGATATCTAATTTGTGTAGGCGTCGACCAGAAGATTATGATATTCATAACAGCAGAAAGAAACCAAGGATTGACTATCCCCCTGAGTTTCACCAAAGACCAGGTTAATATCTTACTCTGAAGATTTGTGTGCACCAGTTCACAAATGTTTTCTCTTTTAGCATGTCCTCATTAATTCAAAAGTAAAATATTGATACAACTGGGATATAGAAATGTGACTTGTCCCAAGTGCTGCCTGCTGATTTACCCCACTTCTCACACAAGTCAGTGACACTGTTTCACTGGTTTGAGAGAGAGCTGAGTTAACCTATGCTGAGCCCTTTGTAAGAGCCTCTGCATTGTGTAAACTGTTGTGAATGATCCTCTCAAATGCTTTTTTAATGTGGGCACAAGAATTGGTCTGACCTACTTTTCAAGATGCTAATCATCAAATGAAAATGTTTATCAGAAACTTCCAGCTGGGAAAGTCAGCTGAGATGACTAACAGCCCCTGTTTAGAGATGACAGTAGATGTTCAGTTTTGTTTTCAGAGAGTTTTTTTACAAGCTTGACTTGAGGAGGTAAGGGGGGAATTTCCCTGCATTTTACCAGGGGCTCTAATGATGGGTTTGGGAAAGGAATTGTGTTGTTGTCCAAAGAGAAATGTTTGCAGTGGCAGTGCACCAACAGCACTGGTTATAATGCAGTTATTTTTTTTTCTCTTCAGAAAGCAGCTGTTTAGAAATTGTTAATTCTAGTCTACCAAGTCATGCTTCATGGCCATTAGAAAAGTGTATTCCACTATTTCAGTGGTAGATTTCTAAATCTCATAAGAACCTGCCTTTATCTGTCAAGCCTGTCTGCAAAGCCTGTGTTCTTTGATGCCAAAAGGCGTGTTGTTGCTGCTCTTTCTAAGACCATTTTTTAAAGAAAAAAAAAAATTAAAAATAATGAAGCTCAGAAGTATTATTTTATTAGCACAAGCATGCCTGGTGTTTTGCACTATTTTACAGAGCTCTTTAAAGCTTATTTCCTGGGATTTACTGAAGCTGTAAGAATTCTTTCTGCTGTGGGGCTTTTCCAGATGCCTCTTAGGTTGTTTTTAATTTTCTGTGTAGCATTGTACCCAACACTTATTAAGAAATCAGCTTTAAGAGTTGTACACAGGAACACATTCTACTGAATACACAGTTAGTAAGTAGTAACAGCTACATACTAACTGCCAAGAGACAGTATCTTCAAATTCATGGGCATTCCCAATTCATTTGACTAAATTTCAAGTCTTTATTTGCGCAGTTACACCCTTGCATATTTGTTTGTACTATGCAAATTCCTGTGGGTTTATCTGTGCCGCTTCTTTGTTTGACGTAATACTATTTGTCTGCACTGTCTCTAAGAAGTTCAAAGTTTTTGAGAGTTAGTTTAAAAGTGAGGGTAATAGCAGGTAGACACAATTTCATAGCTGGCATAAAATAAAAGGACAGTTTCTATTGAGTATGTTTTTAAGAGTGTAAACTTGAAATGGTAAATTGAATTAATACTGCTTGATGTTCGAACAGGGTATATAAAGGATCCCAGATATCCCGAAGTAGACAGGTAAGGTGTGTTCATGTTACTCATTTTATGCCCTGCTAACTTGTCTGTATGGATAAATTGGATTTAGTTCTATAAATTTTTATTCCCAACAGACGATTTTCAGGAGTTCGACGAGATGTGTTTTTAAATGGGGTAAGTTGGTGCATGCAGATTTTTGGGGAACTTTTATATTCAGCTTTCTGCGCTTCCAAAGAACACTCATCACAAATTTTAATGTTACTGTCTTTCATTTTAGTCCTACAATGATTACGTGAGGGAATTCCACAACATGGGACCACCACCACCATGGCAAGGAATGGTTTGTGTCTTGTTGAATTCGATTTTTTTCCCTGTAGAATACAGCTTCTTTTGTTTCCTTCTAGAGGAGCCTGGCATATTCAGTGTGCATTCAACTCTCCCCTTTTCCTGAATTGTATCTTTGCTGTAACTATGTAATCATTTTAGGGGGAAAATATTAATAACAAGTATTTTGAAATTCACTTAGCTCTCAGTAATAGTCTGGCATTCTGGTAAACAGTAAGGTAGCTGGACTCAGCCTTGGTTTGAATCTACAAGAAACTGAAAGTTCTGAGGAAATAGTAGAACCCTCCTTTAGCCTACACGAGAGGGTGTAATGACATTTGTATTCTGCTAAATGTTCATAGTAATTGGCTTTCTCTCAAACAGCAAATGCGTCAAACAGGTGGGCTTGTTGAAGAGGCTGATGGAATGGGCTGGTGTGTTCTAGCGCTGTGAAGTGGCTTGCTTTTTGGCTGTGGCAGTGAAGCATGCAGGAACGCAGCAAAGTGGACTGCACAACATAATTAAAATAAGTCTTCCCGTATTACAGCCTCCACTGAAATGCAATCTTTTCCCAGTCAGATGAGCAGATACCAGAGTGCACTTGTCTACATCTATGCAGGCAGAAATTAACTGACAGTTGTCTGGAGGAGTAGTCATTATAGCGAGTTATTTTGGTTACATATAGTAAGTCTGGCCTGATTTTCATAACTATAATGAGTCTTTTGGCTCTTGTGTATATTGGCAATGAGCAGAAAGCAGTGCCAGATGTAGAGATGCTCCTATAGCCTCTAATTTTTCTCAGCTGAAACACAGCTATGGTTTGTTATAACTGAAGGAATTGAATGAGATTGTCAGATGGGGAGAAAAATAATTTTTTTCAAACAGCTAAACCTCTGAAACTCTTTTTTTTTCCCCTCCCCTCTTCCCTATTTTGCACACTGTCCAAGTAGTCATCCTAAAATCTAGTACTTCCACTTACTTTCTTAGTAACAAAAAGAGAAGCAATGATGGTTTGGTAATATGGGAAAGGAAGGCCTTGCTGATTGAAGAAATGGAAGAAATCAGCTGAAATATGTCTCATTTAAAAAAAAAAAAAAATCTGCCCTTTGTCAAATAATTTGTCTTGCAGAGTAAGGTTTTTTTCAGTTAAAATAGAGACGTATTCATAAGGAGTGACACTGAAAAGACTCGTTCTGTAAGAGCTGGCTGATTTGGGCAGAATTCATATTCCATATGCATAGGTTTAAAGAAACCAAAGCCACCACATTTAAGTAGCAGAAGTTTTATGTACAGTATGACACTGGGGCAGATATGGAGAGAAGGCATGTTTGGTTTTGGGGAGCGTGTTGACCAAACTTCTAAAAGCAGTGGTAGAGAGGTAGTAAAGCATGCCAACTTAATGGAAAGTAGCCTGCCATTCAGTTAGGAGGCTGTGATGAGATATATTTAGTTGCTGTGTTTTCCATCTGAATGGAAGTAACCTGTGTTCTTAATTACCAGTGCTCAGCCTTGTGTGCGTTCCTTTGCTTTGAACCACTTAACAAACTTCCTGTAACTTTCTTGTAGCCACCATATCCAGGTATGGAGCAACCACCGCACCACCCTTACTATCAGCACCATGCACCTCCACCTCAAGCTCACCCTCCATATTCAGGACATCATCCTGTACCACATGAAGCGAGATACAGAGACAAACGAGTGGTGAGTGTCCACAGAGGCAGAGGGGGATGCAAGTCTGCCAGAGTAGGAGTCTGGGGTCCAGGTATAGCCTAACCTGAGCTTTGTTGAGTATGATAAACTGCATTTTGATGACCTGTATTAGTGTTCCTTAGAAAGATCGTTAGATTGACACTTCCAGCAAATTTGAAAACCCTTTCTCTCCCAGGTGAGGTAGAAGCACAAAATTTTCAGACTCTTAAACTGTGGGGAGTTTTTAAATTGGCTTCCAGCTGTCCAGCTCTGAATGTTTTCATGCTGAAGCCCAGTTTGAACAAGGACACGCCTGTCACATTGCCTGTGCTCATGCACAACAAATTACTTTATCAGCAGAAGTTTGTGTTCTACATCAGAAAACAGGGCAGATCATTAAATTTCTGTCAGCTGGCTTAGAAGGCTGCTTAGCTTCCAGAGTCTCTTGCTGGTATCTGACATTTGAACCCCAGCTTCTACACATGGATGCTGGACACTTGGGATTTGTTTGGGGTTTTTTTAAATACTGGGCTTTCTGAAGAGGTGTACAGCCAGCCCTATGAATAGGGGAGGGAATTTTGATATGGGAAAGAAGATAAACAGATCTGTCCTTTCACCACAGCATGACTATGACATGAGAGTAGATGACTTTCTGCGCCGCACACAAGCAGTTGTCAGCGGTCGGAGAAGCAGGCCTCGGGAGAGGGACCGGGAGCGGGAACGGGACCGTCCTAGAGACAATAGAAGAGACAGAGAACGCGACAGAGGCCGTGATCGGGAGAGAGAGAGGATTTGTGACCGGGACAGAGACAGAGGTGAAAGAGGTAGATACCGAAGATAATCTATCTGGAACCAGTGCTCACTTGAAATAAAAAAAGCTTGTATTTTTTTGTGTGTTTACAAGTAGTACATTTTATTTTCAGCTGTCTACTTAAAGTTCGTTGTGTAGAAGGATTTATAATGACCCTCTCTATTCCAAGCATGCAGTGAATTATGAACTGGAAAAAAACTCAAATAGGCCAAAAATAAAAAACGCAAAGCTGACACTCAACTTCACGTTTCTATTGGAACAGAGTTGGAAACAGCTAAGAATGTAGATATTGATTAATTAATTCTCAATAAGTGTTCATCTACTTAGTGACTTCATTCTAGGTTTTTGAATACTGATGGATAACTGCCTTTTTTTTTTTTGCTTTGATGTTTTCTTCCTGTAGTTTCATATGGTTCGATTGGAGAATGCTGCTATCAAGTATGCAAATATTGAAGTTTGAAAAGTATTTTTTTTTTGACTGTATGGCAGTGTTGTAGCAGCCTTTTTTTTTCTTTCCCCCACCCCATTTTTTAACCCTATCTGTAAAGTCAAGTGTTTTTTTCAGTCTTCAGTAATGAAAGCAATATTAAGAAGACACTATTGATATCTAATTTTTAGCCTTTTTTAAAAATCTTCCCATGTTCAGTAACATTTTGGTCAATTCTCTTGTCTAGTCTCCTTCCAAAATGTACACATTGCTTGGAATGTTCACAACCTGCGTGCGTGGAACCAGAAAATATTGCTGTATTCTACATTGCTACCATTTTTTTTATAAAAATAAATTGGTAACTATTGAAATGTTTAAAACGTCACATCAGGTTTCTTTATTTTCTAAGCTTGCTAGATTTGATAGATTCTGGCAGTTCTAGGAAATCATTTGTGTTCAAAAATAGTTTAAATGTTCATGTAGTAGGTGAAGTTGATTTGAAGCCTGGATTTAGGAAAAGAACTGCTGAAATAAAAGGTAATTGCTTTTCTCTTTCCACAGTGATGTAGTCAGCTTAGAATTCTTGCAGCTCATCAGAGTTAGTAAGGCCCCTACGCGTTCATCTTAATCATACGATCTTTGAGCTATTGAGAGGCTGTCCTTGGCCACAATCATATCTGTCTCTCAAAAGTGTGTTAGTTCTGCAAGATCCAGACACTCCCCATGTGTTCTTTGTGGTGAAAACTGCATCACTTTTTAGTTCTGTTAGATAGGGAATATTTTAACCTAAATGTCGATGGTAAACCTGAGGGAGGGGGGTGGCGGGCAGGGGAGAGGAAGAGATGTAAAACTTGTAGTGATGGTTCTTCGGTTTCTTTAGCAATTTCCAATTTTTCAAAGCTTGTAAGAGTGGCACTGCTTTGGTGGACTTTATAAACTTTCTTCAGCATCTGATCATGTAACAAAGCCAGACTGTAGCATGTGTTTTAAAGGCCCAAGGTCCACCGTGCTGGGTGCTGCAGATGTTTTTATAAATGGCAGTACAGGATTGGCCACAGTGTGGCAGTTGTGGAAGCGTGTGTTTTTTAGATCTGGCAATAATTTGGGCTCTGTTTATTTTAGTCTACAATTCCAGTAAAAGTCTACATGTGTTAAGCAAAAAGTTAGACCTCCAGTGGGCAAGTATGTATGGATTCTTTAAGCAGCACAACAAGCTGAACGTATGTTTGGGTTCCTCAAAACCATTTATTGTTCACAGAGAGGTGTGCATGCTAGCTGTAGGGTCAGATCAGGTTGACAAATTTAGTATACATACTGTGTCTGATTAGAGGAATGCATCATAGACCACCTTCCTGCTTTGATATCTTTCTCTGCTTTATATTCAGATTCTAAAATGAAGAAGTGAAGACGGGGTGTTGGTTTTGGTTGGTTTTTGATTGGTTGGTTTGTTTGGGGTTTTTTTTTACTTTTTAAACTCAGTACTAGATAAGCTGAACCTTTCTGAGTAGGTTACAGAAAAGAATCGCCTCTCCTTACAGTGACTATGGAGCACTTTCTCTGTCTGACTTTTCCTGGCTATCCTGTTTCCAGTGTCCTTTGTTAACCCTGTCTGACCAATGGAGTGTTTTAGGAGGCTTGCTGGCCTTGAGGCATCCGAACTGACATCTCAGCAACTGGGTGGTGGGGGCTGTTAGTGATCAAGCTTGATGGAGCAGTGCCTGGGCACCCAGCTGTGAACAGTTACAGCGAACCCTTTCAGATCTGGCGCCTGGATGTCACACTGTTCCATTTTCTGTTCACTATGCATATTTCAATATGCATATTCCTGCATATGGTTCCATCGTGACAGTAGGAACAGTGTACCAGAAATTGCCATGAGATGCAGTAGTCTTGTTCTAACCCCTCTTTGGTTTGGAAACAGTTCACTTAAGCTTTTGTATATGTTGTAGTATGAAGAGATTTAATCAGACATTGAAACATGACAATGCTAATAAAGAAGTTGATGTGGTATAAGGAATTTTATTATGTAAACAAATAATCATGTTTTCTCAGCTGGGTCTGTTTGAAAACAATACCAGAGTACAGCAAATATCAGTTAAAATTGGAGCACGTTCTTTCTTGAGTAAGCTGGCACATAATAACCTTACCTAGAACAGGAGGCCTGAACAAGCAGCATTTTAGTAGACACCTTTAATAACTGAAGAAGTACTGCATGTAGTACCAGTCTGACCTGACCCAACAGCAGCATTATTTTCCCTCAAACTTTTCAGGCAAGGCAAGTGACTAGTACACTGTTCCCACTTGTAATGTTACTGCTTTGCAAGTTCCCTCTCTATAGTTTTTCTTGCGTGGCTCAGAGGTATTTGGGGTTAAAATGGGCACATTCCTGACAGAGGTGGTTTTCACATCCCTGCAGTATTGCAGTTAGAACGATGGCTTGTGCAGCAGGACTCCAGACTGAAAGGAAAAGATAAATGGTTCCCAGGAAAGTAATTTCTCTAATGGTCTTAGGACTCTGGTCTCCCCTTAGCCCCCAAGTAGTGAGTGCATTTGCTACTTGCAGTGCCCAATTTTTATGATCACGACTCCTCAGACAGGCAGTTTTTAGGAGCCTGTGATCTCCGCTTCACTGTCCTGTGTGGAGAGAGAGACTCTTGACAGGAGAGGCGTTGTGGTTGTGAATTATCAAGCCTGGTGACACTAGAGGAGAGGACAGAGTTAAGGTAAGGAGGCTAACTGCAGACCCACAGTACCACACAGAGGAAGGCTGAATTTATGGAATATACCAAAATGAATTTTAGAGCAGTAATTACCATGGTAGGGACCGTGTATGATCAGCTAACACGGTCCCAAGGGCTAAAGCACTATAATTCAATTTTATTTAGGCCATAAGGAATTTGCTGGCTAAGCAAGCAGCTCTGCCCCACAATGGCTTTGTGTCATAACCCTGTTCAGTGGGGCACTTCACGATATGCCCAGATTAAAGCATATCTTAATAATTTTATTGACCAAAGAAGGTGCATAAATGCCTTGCTGAAGCAGCGTAGGGGAAGAAAAAGTGCTGATTGAGAACAAGATGTCTATTCTTTCTTCCTCTTTGCAATCCTGCCACATCTTCTACAGCAACATAAGCAGCACTTAACAAGAATGAAGACAGCAGTGGCTATACAGGTGAACAAGAATGCCAGAACATCCAGGGAGTGGTACTGGTACCAGGTGAGATGGTGAGAAGCTGGTCTCAAGTGCTTTGCTCCTTTGTGGCGCATGACAAATTCAATCCAGAAGACAGCTCTGTCCAGAGGCTTAACTGGCTGATCATGTTGTATCTTGGATAACTTTAGAGCATTTTCCTTATAGCTGGGAGAAAAAAAAAGGAAGAAACCAAGGAGATTTCTCACTGATTCCTGAGACAACCCATTCAGCACCTGGCAGTCCTCTTGAGGAAGGTAGACAGCCCTGCTTTCATCAGTCTTATTTAAATATATTTGAAACTGGTCCAATTTATTCCTGTATGCATAAAATTGGGTTAAAAGTACTACTAGAGAAAGCCAATATTTTGCAAAGAAAAGTTATTACAAATTATTCCAGATACTCCTTAAAAAAAGCAACATAGAAACATTTGCAGCGTTTTATGTTCCAATATAATACAGTGTGCTGGGTTTGGCTGGGACGGACTTTTTCTTCACAGTAGCTGGTGTGGGCTATGTTTTGGATTTGTGCTGGCAACAGTGTTGGTAAAATCCGGATGCTTTCCTTACTGCTGAGCAGCCCTTACACAGAGCCAAGGCCTTTTCTGCCTCTCACCCCACCCCACCAGCCAGGAGGCTGGGGCTGCACAAGGAGTTGGGAGGGGACACAGCTGGGACAGCAGACCCCAACTTACCCAAGGGATATCCCAGGCCATATGGCATCATGCAGAGCAATAAAACTAAGGGGAAGGTAGGGGAGGCTGCATACACCAGATATCATCCAGGTTGTTACAGGTCACCTCCCCCATGGGTAGCTCCCTCAGATACTAGACACCTGCATCAGTGTTGGTCCATTTGCTTCAGGAATTTGAAAGTTCGTATTGAAGGAATACCTGTCACTCACACTTGACAGGAGTTGCTGCCAAAGACTGAGGATTCCTGCATTGTTTCCAATTCCTTTGTCAATGGTCTTATCCTTAGCAAGAGACCCAAGCTGCCAGCCTTCCTTACCCTCTTAAGTCGTAAATGATAGGTATGGTAACCTAAGGATATTGGTAAGTCGGGGTGGGAGAAAGAACTGTTGTGGCTACAGCTAGGGAAGACGTAATACAACTAGAACTGTCACCCATCACCTCCAGATGATTTACACTAGCAGAGAACTGTCTCAAGAGCTGCTCTGGGCTTTCCAAGAACTTTTTCTTGAAGGGATCATAAAATATAAGGAAAATCAAATTGCTGATCTCTCCTATTTAAGAAATGTTGATTCTCAGAAATGAAAGAGGGTTTTTATCTGAAACCCAAACTCAGCCACTCTTCATTTTCCATCTGACAAGAGCTAGAAGAATTTCTCACATCAGCAGCCCCGGATTTTAATAACCCCAGCCTACTGTAAGGCAAGAACAAAACTCACGTGGAATTGTAAATGACTGTATTCAGCGCATCAACTAGGTCCTGAGTCTTCATTGTGTTGAAATCCACATGAACTGCAGCTCCCTTTGCCGTTACGTGAGCAATGTTGTCGTGCTGGTCAGCAAACATGGGAATCCCAACCATTGGGATCCCGTGGTAGATGGCTTCATAGAGCCCGTTAGTCCCACCATGAGTAATAAAGGCCTTGGCGGAGGGGTGTCCTGGAACAGGGAAGGAGAGGCGCATGTAACAGCACCTGTGGCAGACTGCACTGACGGGAAGGTGAGCGCTGCAAAACACTGGGGCAAATGCACTGCCAGAGAAGGGAACAGCCTCTGTTCATTCATACTTTTTTAATGCAGTGTGTGAATCATCATGTACTACCAGACTACCCCAGTTACTTCAGCCCTCCTGCTCTTGTGCAGTTCTAGTTTTCACATGGTATCAGGTTCACAACAGTCCCCTGCTTCAGCCTTGCTTAGGACAAGCATTTGGAAGAATAAGCCCTGGAGATTAACTGCAGAGGCCAAATCCAGCTCCAGAGCACATCTCTACTTTGGTAATTACTCCTGCTTACAGGTGTTTTTGAGCCTTTCTAGACAAGTGCCACCACGATCTGTAAGTCAGAGCCTTTTAGGAAATCAAGTCTCCGAAGAGCAAAGCTCTGCAGCTAAAGTTATGAAACTAAGTGTGTCCACAAGTGTTATGTGGTTCTGGTCCTTGAATTCGCCATTTCAGTGGGAAAAACAAACAGTGTTTCCAAGGGTACAGTCCATCCTAGATAGAATCACTCACCAAGCAGGTCATTTTGGGGTATCCAGTCATAAATCCTGGTGTTGGAGCCCAGAGTTTCTGGTTTTTTCCCTTTGTACCGCCAGAGGACCTTGAACAAAGGAAGAATAAGATAAACGTGGTGCATGCAATGTGCCATTCTGTATTATTGCATGTGCTGTAGGGCTTTATCTCACATGCATTTGAACCCATGTGCCTTTTCCCAGTAATTCAAATAGCTTCGGCTCCAGTTGAACTCTTTGATTAGTTATGTGCTTATTATAAAAACCATGTGGAGTGACTTCTGTATTTTGGCCTATGGACACACCTTCACATAATTTGGTTCAGAGAAGGTCAAACACCAGAACTCCCCGTGAGGTTGCTCAGCAGTCCACATGTCTGAGAGAGAGCTCAGCGTCCTGGCTGTAGCACACGTATCAGGGATGCACATAAAAAATAGGCCAGTTCAAACGTAAAAGTCTCACTGAAGGCAACAGGAGTGAAAAAATCATGACAAGTTGTTTTAAGCTTGAAAGGAAATTCACCTTTTGTGGAAGCTGGCTCAGGGCTTTGGCAATCACATTACTTTTTTCATCACTTAGGTTGTAGACCATTGACCCAAGAGAGAATACCACGATGCCATGTTCCCCGGAGCTCTGAACAAATTCTTCCATTTCCTAGGAGAGGCAGAAAATATACCAAGAGTAATTATGCCATGCAGATTGCACAGATTTCTGTGAAAAAAAGGGCATAATCTTTTTAGCTTATCAAGTTGATGATCGTGGTGTATGAGCACCTCCACTGACAGAAGGTTACAAAGACAGACCTGGTCATGAGCAAAACAGTTTCTCCCCAAGACTGAGCAGGACAAGTTGAGGCAGGTGACAGACACTTTGTTTTTTAGAAGGAAGATTTAGCCGTTTCAGGACACATTTCTTTTGGAGCACAAACAGCAGGAATGGATCGTGGCAATGTCATGAGCCAGACATACCCTGTGGCCCCCTCCCTAGCATAGTCACGGTTCTGGATTTTCCTAGAACAAGTACTCTGCATTGCATAACTCTGCAGGAAGGGACCGTGCTAAAAACTGATCGGGTTTTTCAGCATCCTGATAACGGATTCATTGAGTCACTGCCATTATTTCATAAGTCAGACAGTTCTCTTATTTCTTGCAACATACCACATTGCTCAAAAGGTTTTCTGCAAATCAGACCAATAGGTTTTCCTGTTCCTTTTTTTTAGCTAGTGTCATGTGAAATGGCAGTAATATCCAAAAGAGAATGGTTATCCATTTCTCTCAACCTCAACCCCTGCTACAGGGGAGTAGGAAGGGAGTAGAGTTAAAAGGTTTTTTTTAGTAGACAACTTGCACTGAAAATGGCCTACATTTTCTGAGGCTCCTACAGGAATGATAATCTACACCAGAGCATGTCATGTTCCCATCATCAGTATCTGGGAGTTTCAAATTCCACTGGAATATGGCCATTCACAGCAGAGCATAGGCTGGAGATGATCAAGTCTTTTACTTGATGTCTTAAACTAAGTACAATAGAAAAGCTGTTTCTCACTCATCTCTTTCTGCAAGTCTTGATCCCATTTTAGTTAAAGAATTTATCCCGTCATAGTGCCTTTTTGCATCAGGTATTTCAATGTTATCGTGGGCTGCAAGTCTGTATCTTATAATTAAATCTTACACTTAACTACTCTGAGGTAGCCCCTATTTTTCCCAAAACAGACACTGTATTTCCCCATGCTGACGTCTGCTATCCTCTTTTAAGATGGCAGGCTGTAACCCTGTAACCCCAGCCCTCAGCTGGAGGGACATGGACAGATGCTAAACAGCTTCATGCTCCACACCAGCACCAGAACATTTCTTTAAGAATGAGCTTTCTCAGGACATGGCTTGCATGGTTGATCAGGGAGAGAAACAGTCTTTGTTCTGCTGCACAACCGACCAGCCAACAGCAGAGCAAAGCTGGAGTACCTTTGGTAGTGGCTTTGCAGGCTGGCAATGAAGTCCTCCAACAAACTCAAAGTTGGGCAGGAAAGGGCGCGGAAATTCAAAATCCCAGTAAGTTCTCATTAACCAAATCTCTGCTTTCCCCATCGTCTCACACAGGGTTGTGGGCCTTCCTGCAGACAAGGTACAAGAGGTTTACAACATGCATGGGAGTGACCTTGTTTGCTGTAGATTGCGAAACAGGAGCCTTATCTTTGTCTTTTGGCACTCCCAAACAGTGTAATCTATCAAACCATGCACAAAATAAAAACATTCACGAATCTGGACCTGTTCCTTGCCCTGTCCTGTGTTCAGCCTTGGCGTGTGGCCTCAAACAAGGCAATACAATCTTTAAAAGGATTTTGAACCTTCAGGATTAATTTACAAGTGGGAAGCATTTATTATCTGTAATATAGAAGTGCAGTCTCATTGCTGGAATTCTTGCCACTGAAAGACTTCATTACCTGTGCTTGTAATAAAAATGCATTTTGGGGAAGAGAACAATCACAAAAAATAAAAAAATAAATTAATCACAAAGTGATGATCAACTGTCAGGGAGGAGGAAAGTTTTTTAATGAAGTTCTGTAGCATTTTTCAAATGGTGACTCAGTCAGTGGCTGCTCAGACAACAGTAAAAGACAGGTACAGACATCCCTAGTTTTCTTGAGGACTCGGTCAGCTGCTTCTGACACATATTGGGAAAAATTGGCCATATCCATAGATGCTTTGAATGTCTTATGAAAAATACATTGCCTCTAGAAATCCATCTACACAAAAAAAATCTAATGGTAATCTAATGTTTTATAGCTTCCCATTTGGAAAAATATATCTTCTTAGATACATGTTGCAGGTTGTCTTTGCAGTCTTTTCCACACAAAGCAAAACTGGGGAGTAAAAGTGTTAGAAGTATTGATAAATTATTGCCCAAATCCAGGCTAATACAAGCAGGAATCAAGCAAAATAAGCAGCAAGATGAAAATTATCTGTTGGGCATCTTCTTATATTACTTGATCAACATAATAATCTACACCAGGTTTTTTTTCTTATAAAGAGTAATGAGTGAGTTACAAAGTCGCTGAAGTGAAAATTAAGTCTATATTACACATAGAGTGATATAAAGGTGTAATTAAGTCTTATGTGGTATTAAGAAAAAAAATCAGTCCAGAGAAGAGGGACTGGTTTGCAGAGCACAGAGGCATTATTGGCAAACACAGGAAGAGATTAGACAGCAACAGAAGAGATGCCCTTGTGCTTGCTGTTCACTCATTATCTGCCTAAACTGGCAGATATTCTGGACAAGATTCAAAGTCCATTGAACTTAAAGGTCTATTTAACAGACTTTGAATCACACCTGAGTTGTACTGTGTTGAAACAAAATTTTCAGGTATGCATGTAATTTAAGGAGACTATTTCAAATTCTGAATGGCAGATAAAAGGGAAAGGTGACAGCCCGTAGTATTTCTTGTTCAAGAATCTGAACTCATGCTCAACATGCTGCACTATGCAGCATTGTGAGATACTTCCAGACAATGCATGTCATTTTGCTCTGCAGTTGTCCAGAGACAGCCAGTGTTCGCAGTTACAACAGGATTAACTCCATCCCTGTGGTGTTAATGGAGCTGTCGCCAGTGCCTTACATTTAGTTAAGGAATGGTTTTGCCCTCCAGCCTTTATCTTCTGCCATCCTAATTGTAGAAGTTGGCGTCATCAAGATGAAAAGGCAGCAACTGTCCTCTGAAAGCACTAAAATGAACATACAGCTCAGTGCAAGAATTCACCAGCAGTATCATCACTGACAGAAATTAGAACTACATGCTCTGTAGATCTTCAAGAGGAACTAGAGCAAAACTGCTCTCATATCTGATAGACTAGATCAGACCTAAAAGGGAAAGCAGAGCCTCTATGAACAAAACAGGATTGCCACCTCTGCTGGCCTTGGAGAAACAGTGTTTTGAAACAACAACATTGAGGTCCCAAAACATTCAAAAGGCACAACCTGTGCAAAAGAAGAAACCACTCAGCAGCTGCCTTACCTAAGACTTTACTGTAGTACTCATCCAATTCATCACGCCAGAATTTCAAGAAAAATAAATCCGTGTAGAAGTAAAAGAGGAAGTTCTGTAGTCTTTCCATAAAGGACATGTGGTGTGTCAGCCCACTTGTACTAGCAGGCACATAGGAAGGTGGGGATGGGAGCCCACCGCACAGCCGCTCTACCACATTCCCATCAGAGAAGCGGAAGCTGTAGACAAAAGGGATGGCTAGGATTTCTGCTACGAGCTCCCCACCTACAGACAGGGGGTCAGCAATCAGAACATCAAACTTGGCCTGCTGCAGCTTTGCTATCAGGTGAGAGTTCATCACCAAGGTGTCACATGTTTGCTTTGACATATTGGTAAAGACCTCCAGGTCCTCTTTCATCCTCCACATGACCTCCCAGGGGAAGAGATTAGAGGCTTCGTTCAGCCAGAAATTGAGGAAGTCCTCCATGGAATCATCCAGGGTCTTCTGGCTAAAGGGGACTTGCAGAACCTCAAAGGTGAAGGGGGAGGAGGTGTCTTGGTAGTTGATGAGCAGATTGCTTGAGGCCACCAGCACAGTCACTTCATGACCCCGGAGAACGAGCTCTTGCAGCACCACTTTCAGATTGATCCAGTGACTTGCATCGGTGGGCCAGACCACCACTCTCCCACAAAAGCCAGTGCTCCAGCAGCAGGCATAGGCCCAGAGCAGCCAGGGGAGCTTTGGCCTCATCATCTCAGCATTCCATGTACAATTCTGGACTGACTGAACTGGAAGCAGTTCACTGCTTCACTGTGCAAACACTTTGGAGTCAACCAATAAAAGTGGCAAATGACAAGACTGGCAAGCATGGCAAGAGGGCGTGTCCTAACACGAAACAACACTCATAGGAGGACTGGGCAAGAAGCAAATCCCGTTCTGGAGTCTCCTGCAGAGCCACAGCATTAAAGCATCCCTGTGTTATCAGCACAAATCCATCATGTAGCCCATGCAAACTAACAAAACAGGTATTGCGCATGAAGCCTTAAATGCTAAACCCCATATTTAACAATAAAAAAAGACACCACAATATCCAAACAGCTCTGAGACTTACACAACAGATCACCAAACCGTGCTTCTGCCAGCACAAGGTTTGCTTATCATGTCAAACTGGATAGGCATCACAAATAAACAGCTAGGTACTCTAACAGTAGGATATCTTAACAGCTTAGCTCTCTGCAGAATTCACCTTACTAGTGAAATAAAAAAAAAAACCACTTTGAAGTCTCATATTGAAATAATATCCATTTTATCTGCCTACCAGCAATGCATATATGTTTGGCCTGTTTCCTTTTAAGTGTTACTATAATCACTTAGAGCAAAAACAGGAAAATAATTATGCAACTATTATTTTTTTAAAAAATTAAACACCTAATAAAGAAATACAACTACCCTCAATTTTTTTTTTAGATACCTTCAGAAAAGCAAAGAACCATGTCTCTGCAAAGGTCATTTTAGCACTGCAAATTGCAGTTCATTTGAAGTCCCAGGCCTTTAAAAGACCAGAGGAGGCCATTATCTCTCATTTAGAGACAATCTGGCAAGCAAGAAAGGTGCTAGGGGAAAACAGCTTTCCAAACCTAATACTAGTGCTTGGTGGGTATACAGTATTATTTTGCTGTTCTTAGTATTTGTCATGATTCATCTATGAATATGCCTGATGAGCTATGTTTCAAGTGGCTTTAGCACTGTTTTACCTTCCCTAGAAGTGCCTGTATGGGCTTAGCTGTACTACTGTACATTAATCCTGTACTAGCAGGTCAGGATTAATGGGCAACGCTTGTACATGCCTGGATTGTTTGACTTGATACAGGAATTTGAAGGAAGAAGAGTGAGTTCAGGGCTGTCTTGCTCCTAATTTGTGCCTTAACCTCTCAGCTCTGGGTATTTACTCTTGTATGTACAGCAGATCTAATTTCTGGAAGAGAGAGCAGCCTTACCTAAAACATCACTGTAGTATTGATCCCAGCTTCCCCAGAAAAGATAATGATATGCAATATCCTGCAAAGTATAGAAGAAGATGTTTTTTAGTCTTTCCCAGAAGGTCATCCTATCTGTTAGGCTGCTTAGGGCGGCTGGTACGTAGGAAGGAGGTGCTGGGAGTGTCCCACAGAGCCGCTCCACCGTGTTGCCTATGGAGAACCGAATGGTATACACGAAGGGGATACCCAGCTTCTCAGCAAACAGCTCCCCACTGGGTGCCAGTGGGTCTGCCAGAAGGACATCAAAGGCGGATGCCTTCAGTCTCTCCAGCAGCGCCTCATTCTTCAGGACCTCGTCACAAATGGTTTTGGTTATATTCTCCATCTTTTTCAGTTGTTGAGCTATCTTGTAAGCACTTTTCCAGAATGGTAGCGCTCTCTCCTCGTAAAACCAAAAATAGAACATTTCATCCATTATGGCAGCCATCTCCTTTTTGGTGATCGGCACCTCAATCATCTCAAATTGGAAGGGTGAGGGCCGTGTGTGGTTGAAGATGAGGAAGCATGAAGGCATCAGCACAGTCACCTCATGGCCCCGGAGCACAAGCTCCTGGAGCATGATCTCCATGTTCAGCCAGTGGCTGTTGTCAGCCGGCCAGACCAACACCTTCCCCCCGGAGCCCCAGCCCAGCACGGCCAGCAGCCACAGCACTGCCACCTCCTTCCCTGCCATAGCCTGCGCTGTGTGGCAATGCACCCGTGGCCTTCCGTCACTGGGAGCAGCAGCACGCCCCAGCTGGGCTGAGCATGCGTGACACTGCCTTGATCCCAAGGGCAAGAGAGCGAAGGTAGGTGGTGTGAAATTCTGTGCTGGATAATAGCATGTTTTCCTGGGGGGAGGGGGGAGAAGTAAGTGACTGGCGCCATCTAGCATCCGCTGGTGGCAAACACCTTGCTAAAGCTGGAAGATCTGCTTCCCCTGGAGCAGCAGCGAGAGCTATCAGCCCTGGCTCCAGTGAGGATTGTATCTTGTTGGTAATCCCAACCCTCCTGCCTGTCTAACTACAGTCTCTGTGTTATTTGTTTGGTAGAAGAGGTGAATTTTTCATTCATCTGGCTCTTTGAAGCACGGCTTTATACACAGCAAAGATGTTCACTGTGGGCACACTTCTGCATTTATAAAGACACTGAGTGTCCCTTTACAGCCCACTTAAAGTGGTGATCCCAGCGTGGAGCTCAAGAGTTACATCTCGAAGTGGATGAAACTACACAGCAAATGACTCCAGTGAGACTGTCCTCAAGTGAACTTGCCTCTTCCAGAGCATGCACTGTGGGAGGCCAGAGCTGCTTGGTGATTCTGTGGGCTCCCTGCCTGCCACTAACTGCCAATTATGCACTATAAGTTGAACTAGAAAACCTGTTAAACTGGTTTATTTATGGTCCCTTCTGATGTGCAGTTAAGAAATAATGTCAGTCCTCTTCACTGTGCTAAAAATCATTATTTACAGGGTTTCCAAGCAGCTCTGTTACACAGTGTTTTCCTAACGTTGTTGTGCAAGGCTTTTGCTACAGTTTCCATGCTGCCTAGGGCATCCTTTCTGGAATGAAAATGAGAGTGATGGAAGCAGCTGAACTGTGAGGAGCCAAGCTGAGACACCTCCTCTACTGTGCACATGACAACAGCTTGGTGTACTTCTGGAGTCCTGCAGCATGCAGGTATATGGAGACAGTTTTTTGAACACTGAGAGATTTGCAAGTGATCTTTTTCAAGAGCCCAGTGCGAGGGTAGTAGAAACGGCTTGTTGATCACATGTGATTAATAACAAGCATATTTTTCTACATATTCATTCAAAACAGTACAGGAGAAAAGCCTGCAGAGAAAAAGACTTGTTGTTTTCACTGTTTGCTTGTGGGTGGAGGGTATGTTTTAAATAAAACTTGTTTTGTTCAGAGAGGATCGCTTTTCTATGACCAGTGACATAAGTGAAGTCTCTATTACAAAGCCACAATGCATTTCAGTATTGCTACAGAGAATGGCAAGGCTGGCTTGCAATTCACCCGCTCCCCCCTCCTTAATATGGTATTATGCTAGGAAAACAGCTCTGTTCCTGGCAGCCTTCTGTGCAAGCAGTCATTGGAGGGGGGAATGTGTAAGCTGAGGCTCCCTTGCTGAGGGCCCTACATGGTGTGGAAGTTGTATGAACCTCCATATTAAAATTCATTATGACAAAAGTCAAATCCATCTATTGGGAAGACCCTGATCCTGCCTCAGTGCAATGGCATAGCAGCACAGCACTCTGACAGGGGAGTGGGTGCAACTGGCGGATCCTGGTGGCTCCTTTCCTTTTTGGGGGCATAATGACAAACTTCTTGCAGCCCTCTGTCTTGACTTTGTGACCCTGCCAGGTTCCTAGCTCTGCAGTTCATAAGGATGGAGGCTATATAATGAGAAGTGAAGTATCAGAAGACTTACCTAAGATTTTGCTGTAGTAGCTATCCCAATGTCCCCAGTAGGTCTGGAAAACATAGTCTTGCAGATGGTAAGACACAAAGTTTTTTATTCTCTCAACAAAGGACATGCGGTCTGTGAGCTCAGACAGGACTGCAGGCGTATAGGATGGTGGGGTTGGGACCTTGCCACAGTGCCTCTCTAGAGTGAAGGCTGGAGAGAAGCGTAGGGAGTAGACAAAGGGGATGTCCAGCTTGAGAGCAATGAGTTCCCCGCACGGGGTCACCGGATCTGACAGCAGCATGTCATAGCCACCCCCCTTCAGGTGAGCCATCAGCTCTCCGTTGGCTAGCACCGAGTCACACATCATCTTGTTCATCTTCTGCCAGCCTACGGACAGTCTTCCCAGTTCCTTGTAAAAATGCCAGAAGGTCAACATGGTTGGCCTGTTATTGAGCCACAATGCCACTATTGCGTTAATCAGGCCCTGAGGGACATCCTTCTCAAAGGGCACCTTATAGACCTCAAACTTCTCCCTGGCCTGAGCCTTGGGTTCAATGAAGAGGGTAGCGTTGGATACCAGGATGGTAATGCTGTGCCCACGGCGGATGAGCTCCTGTATAATTACATTCATGTTCAGCCAGTGGCTGCCTTCCGTTGGCCAGACCAACACCTTCCCACAGAAAACAGGCGCTAGAAGAGCAACCTGAAGAAGGAGTAGCTGGAGGTATTTCTTTGAGCCGGTGGTTTTTGTGGCCATGGCAGAGTTAAGAGCTCGATAGCCTGGGAATTTTCCCTTCCAGTTAGGAATGCTGCACCTCTGTGTTGTGTTTGATGACTCCTTACTAGCACTCTTAGCAAAAGCAAGAGTTTGCTGTCACACAGCCTTTATAACCCGCACTTGATCTCAGGTCTGAAAAGACAGAAAAAGATACTTGGTGATTCACTTTTCCCTTTCTGCCTTCTACCCAGTTAGTTTCCCCTTGAGGGAGCTCCTTTCCCTGGTTAGCAGGGTGGCAGCAATCCTCACTGCTGTGAAGGGCATCCAGTCCCCTGGATGCCAGTTCTGAGGCTCAAACAAATCCCTTGCGTTGTTTCCATAAACTAGCAATGCCAGAGGCAGGACCAGGAAGGAGACACCACAGGGCTAGCTTGGAAGTGGCATCCTTTTTCACTGTGAGATGTTGGAAGTGCTGATATTTCCCACTCTGAGAGAAGGCAACAAATCATTCATTTGGTTGATGATAATGCCAATAATAACGTTGTTCTGATAGGTGATAGGTGGCTTCCAATTGCTCCCAGACAACTCTTAACATAGGGAGTGCCTGGGGCACTTCACCACCAACCTGGCTGTGTTGTTGGCTCAGTTCAGGTGTCCAAACATGGGTCTGGCCCCTCAAGGTGCTTCTCAGAGCAAACCTACATCTGCTGGGATAGCTCTCACTTGGAAAGTTGTCCTTTGTATGTAAGCGCTACACTTGGAAGGAGCTCTTAACCACCAGGAGCCAGAATTACAACTAAAACCCACACAGATAATGATATGCTCAAACCAATGCAATTTGGGGAACAAATGTCATGCAGCAAAAAACTCTTACCTAGCGTAGTCTTCCAAGGTACATAAGCATCGTGCTCTGAATTGCAAGGTGCAATTTGCTACACCAGTTTGCGTCTGTTCCCTGCCGCTCCTCTCCTCTGTGCCTGGGCTGCTCCAGTGGGATTGGTTATCAGGCAGAAGGAGCTTAAGTAAGTTACCCTCTGAACTGGACTTTTCACAAGCAGGAAGTAATAAAATACGGGATGATGGCAACAAGGCATGTATTCTGTGTTTATTCATTGCTTTGTTATGATCTGGGAATGTAATGGTTGAGATGGTCCTCCCCATGGTGGGATGTATTATAATGTTATTACAGAGCCAGATTCTCAAGAGGACTTTGCATACTATAGCTCCGAAATATGATGTCTGACTGCTAAAAAGATTTTTTTACTCCCTATAGGGTCCCAGGTGGCTGAACAAAATTGTTTGTTAGGTAATAGATTTGTTTATAAACTGTCAACAGGAACAAGGAGAGAATCTTGTGGTTTGTTTGCAAAGGTTTTCCAAAGTTGGTATGTTACCTGTACTGGCTATGTGGCCCTTGATTCTGGAGATCTATTCAAGTTTTTAATAATCTGAAAATATAGGAATCTACAGGTGCATCTTCAAGGTCTTTAAATATTACCCATAATATTCAACCAGGCTTTTTCTAAACCATCAGAATCCAGGCCAATTTTGCCACCATGTTTCAACACTAGTTTGGCCTTACAGCCAGGAATTTCACTACAGTCCCTCCACAGACCTTTGTATCCAGGATAATATTTTTTTCAGGCTCATTTAGCTTATTTTTTAAATTCCTATGAGAAACTTACAGCTTTTCCAGCAACTATGGAAAGGCCATGCTCATGTGGGCTAGAGCAGATCATAGAGTCATAGACTATCCTGAGTCGGAAGGGACTCACAAGGACACCGCAAGAGTCACACCATGTTCCTGAGAGTATTGTCCAAACGCTTCTTGAGCTCTGTCAGATTTGGTGCTGTGGTCACTTCTTGGATGGGAACTAGGTTTTTGTTTCCAATTCCTTAGTAAGGAATTTCTCCGTAGCAAATCAGAGCTATTACTAGGGGAACCAGAGGGTTAAATTTGTCTTAGTTCCATGGCCAGCTTTTAAAGATGATTCTCAGATTACTCAGATCAGGGAAGATAAGCATTTTGAGAGGTTTAAAGGACAAAATCCACCAAATGAGGGAGAAGTGGGGCAGAAGAAAGATGGTCTTAAGTGCCTGTATTTCACACATCTAACATTACTAAGTAGAAGTGCTGCAGACAGTGATGCAACCTCCAGCCTTGTTAAATAACAACAGGCTTTTCAAGGCTAAGGCCCTTATGCAAAAGTTAGGCAATGCAAACTAGTGTTTTCTTACGGGTCTCTTCACCGTTGTGCTGGCTCGATGGGGGTTACAGTGTGCATGGCACTTTTATTTCTAGAAAACCTTGATGCCAGGCAGAACCTCAGAAAGTCAGGACCAGGGTGAAAAAGGGAAGCTTTTACCCTGAAGAAACACCAAATGACTGTCTGGTTTCCCTTTCACTTAATGCAATAAAGCAGCTTCTGGTCTGAAAACAGACTTAAAATTTTGTCTTGACTATCCTTTTTTCGCCGGGAGGTGAGGGGGAGGCGGGGTAAAGGGGAGGGGGCTCCATTGGGAAAATTTCAAAGTTGGCTCATCCCTAACTACAAGCAGAAGTAAGTGGATTGAGCAATTCTGCAGAGCCACGTGTGCAAGTGCTAGGTAAAACACCCATTTCCATATAAGCCTCAGGGTATGGGGAAACTCCTGCTGAAGTAAATGAGCTGAAACAGCCTCACCATGATCATCTTTCTCAGACAAATAGTATCTTTACAGCTCTACGCTGTAGCTGCAGGACGAAAATTCCAGGGGCTAGGTTCACAGTATTTCACTTGGATTTTTTGATTCAGTTTAAGATTTTATGAGCTCTCTTCACTGCTGCTGCAATGCTGCAGGGGCACCTTGGCATGTAAACATACAGGCAACAGGGTGGCTCACACTGGAGCCATTTCCACTCTGCAAGCCAGAACAATAAAGAAATCAGACAAGGTTTATGCCAAGCTTTATGTCCCTGCTAGGAATTGTGCATTGTTGGTGGAGAATAGGTGCTGCAGCTGTCCTTGTCAGCTCTACAATGAAGAGCAGCAGCACAGACTTGCCAAAGCTAACTGCAGATATGGTACACTGCCTTGCCAGCATGTATCTGACCCCCCAGGGAAAGCTCTGTTCTATGGCGATGGGCGAGTTTGCAAACCCTGAGGGTATAGACATGATGGGACTCATCTAACAGCTCATCAGCCCAGAGGGGAGGAGTTGCTCTCTCCCTTCCACCTCTTCTTGCGTGTTAGCTGTTCATGCTCCCATGGCAAGCCTTTGCCCATGACAAGTCAGCTTGCCAATGATTTATAGTAGTGGGTTGTTTGCTGCTGGGCACGAAAGAGCTGGGCAAAGAACAGGCAGTCTACCATGGCCAGGGCAGCCCAGGCACATGGCACAGAGCCTGCCAGAGGGCATCAGTGATAGCACGAGTACACACACCAGAGGTCACTGCAGCCATCGCCGCACCCACTGCTGGGGACAGGGATCCCATTCAGGGGCACAGGAGCACACCCAGCACCCCAGCGAGGGCAGGGGGTACCCATGGGGTGTCAGCATCACCCAGATCAAGCACCTCTCCCATTGCCTCAGCACCATGGGGAACAGGGTCCCAGGGGTTATTGCAGCAGACCTCACCACAGCGAAAGGTTTAAGGTGGCTGATTACACCCAAAAGTACCCCAAACCCACCAACCAGGACCCCACAGCACGTAGCTCTGTGTGGCTGAGCATGGACAGAGCACCCACAGGGCACCCCAGAACACCCCTCTCACCTAATACGGTGCCGCTCTGCGCCGGGAGAGTGACCCTGGGACAAGGGTGACAGCAGTGGTTTTTACAGGGTGAGGCAGGGTGGCAAGGGCAGCAATGTTTGCCAGCGCTGTGGCTGCTGGGAGGGAGGAGCAAGCACAGGGAGAAGCCAGCAGCCACTGACCTGCAGGCAGGGCCA